>JAYKKM010000096.1:3625000-4000000 GCA_035772405.1 Chrysogorgia sp. JL179-B06 | reverse complement strand
GTCGTTCTAAATTATAACCTGACAACGCAACCGAGTTATTAGTATCGGTCTGATCAAGCTTTGATTCATTTATAGCTAGGATATCAAGTGGTTTGCTATGCATTAAAACTACAAGTTCATCAATATGTTTACTGAGGCTGTTAATGTTTAGCAAAGCCATCTTAAATGCTTTATTGAGAGACATTACATCATCAAATGATTTTTGGCTCTGAGCCGGCTGAGAAGGTTGATTATTGCTATTTCTACTATCTGCACCATTTAAATTTCACTCTAAATTAATATGTTTTCTAAAGTTTGCGGCAAGATTAATTGTTCCTTTTAGAATTAAATGAAGTCCCCGACGTTAAGGCAATCATGTTTAATATTGTCATTGCATATAAACCCAAAGCTATTATCTACGCATGATTTCTCTAAGGACTCATTAACCTTATCAACTTTAGCATTGAGCAATGAATCATCAGTTCGATGTATAATTGATGAAATCGCAATTTGTACCGAGATAGATAGATAGATAGATAGATAGATAGATAGATAGATAGATAGATAGATAGATAGATAGATAGATAGATAGATAGATAGATAGATAGATAGATAGATAGATAGATAGATAGATAGATAGATAGATAGATAGATAGATAGATAGATAGATAGATAGATAGATAGATAGATAGATAGATAGATAGATAGATAGATAGAGATAGATAGATAGATAGATAGATAGATAGAAATTTTATTTAAACACGGTGGTTCTATCAGAAATTAAGAATTACAAAAGTATAAAAATTAAATCTGGTCTACCTAGAAGCCGTGTATACAACTTAACAAAAAACAATATTTACATATTTTTGTTCTTTTTAGTTTGATTATCTATTTACAACTATAATACAATTACTATAATACAGAGAAGCTATACATATTGGAGCTATATATGGTTGTTGTCAATGCAGAAATCATGTCTTCTAATTTTCTGCTTAAATTTTGAGAAAGTCTTCTCGTTTTTGAGAGAAGTTGGCAATGAGTTCCAGAGCATGGATCCGGAAACTGCAAAACTTCTTTTGTAACTTTCAGTTCTAACATTTGGTATCTGAACATTTCTGTCAGATGACCTTGTGTTGTAATTGATTGAGCTAAATTGTTTCTCAAACATTTCAGACATATATGATGGGGCACAATTGTTTACAATTTTGTGCATCATAATAGCTTTTTGATATTTCCTTTTTTGGATAAGAGATGACCATTGCAGATCAGAAAAAACGTCACACGTGTGGACTGTGTACGGTGCACCTGTAATGATACGAGCTGCACGATTTTGTAATTTTTGGAGTTGATCTGCCAACGTCTTGTCAATGCTATCCCACACAACACTGCAATAATTGAAGTGGGGTTCAACTATTGAGTTATAAACATTAATGAGAAGCTGGCGATTAAGGAATGGTTTGGCTTTTTTCAAAGCCCTTAAATTTGTTGAAACTTTCTTTTTGATGCTTTCTACATGACCTTTCCAAGTTAGAGAATCATCAATCTTTAGGCCTAAGCACTTAACCTCATGAGCCTGTTTTAAGGCAATACCATTAACTGATAAATCTAAATTTTCAGTAAGGGTGGCTAACCTTTGTCTGGAGCCAATCACCATAAATTCAGATTTAATTACATTCAGTGTGAGCTTATTAACACAAAGCCATTCAACTACACACTGAATATCATTTTGTAACATTGATTCAATCTCTTGAATGTTACAGCTTGATACAGTTAGGTTGGTATCATCAGCATACATTCTCGTTGAACTATATGTAACACAACTTGGTAAATCATTTATATATATTAGGAAAAGAAGTGGGCCTAAAATAGTCCCTTGTGGAACACCACAGGAAAGCTGTTGTGTATCAGATAGGGTGCCATTTACGGTACACATTTGCATCCGATCACTGAGATATGATTTAAACCAGGCAATAGCTGGCTGATCTAGGCCAAAATAATGCAACTTCTGTAGAAGTATTTCGTGATCAACAGTATCAAAAGCCTTTTTTAGGTCTAAAAATAGGGCACCGTTAACAAGTTTCCTGTCAATGTTGAAACACCATTCATTGGTAAGAACCAACATTGCTGTTGTAGTGGAAAACAATGAACGGAAACCAGATTGTTTTGGATTTATCAAGTTGTGTTTTGTTACATAGCTTTCTAGTTGGTGATATACAAGTTTTTCAAAAATACGAGCAACTGCTGAGATAACAGAAATGGGTCTATAATTGTTCGAATCACAACGGTCTCCTGTTTTGAATATTGGTGTCACTTTTGCCATTTTCCAGTCACAGGGGACTATATTGGCTTCGAGTGAAAAATTGAATAGATCAGTTAACGATGCACATATATATGGTGCAGATATTTTCAAAATCTTGTTTGAAATTTTATCTACTCCAACTGCTTTTCCTGCATCACTGCTTTTGAGTAAATTTAGGACTTGAGAAGGAGAGACCTTTTCAAAGCTAAAAATTGAGTTGGTTGTAGGTAAATAATCTTTGAAAGATTTTTCATTTGACGGCGATGGTATTTTTGATGCCAGTTTAGGACCAATTTCAGTAAAATGAGTGTTAAGGGTGTTTGCAATATCCTTGGCATTGATAATGGACTCGGAAGGTGAAATATTTATTTTCTTAACTTCAGTGCCCTTATCCTTTTTTCCCATAAGGTTGTTTAATACTTTCCATGTACCCTTTGGATTGCCCAAATTATTTTTAACTTCATTTTGGTAGTAAAGTTTTTTCGTCGTTCTCACCAACTGATTGACTTCATTTCAGATAGATAGATAGATAGATAGATAGATAGATAGATAGGATGTCTTTATTACCTCCAATTCTGGAGAGCACGTATCTACAAAATACGTATATTAAAGGGGAACTCTAGTCCAACAACAAGTTGTGTTCATATGAAACATATTATCACAATTAGCTTAACCCTGAAATATTATAGCGTAGTTCTCTTTAGTTAACGAGAAATAGTGAGTCAAAGTAGGAGAAATCGTCACGTTTTGGACGCCATGTTGTCTTTTTCGAGCAGACGCGGATTGTCAGCGGTTTTCAAATTTGACGTCACTCAGTGCTTTTTCCTTCGACGGCATTGTTGTTTTGTAGGCGATTACAATGAGTGTCGTTGTTTAGCGTTCATCTGACGACGATTATTCTAGTTTAAGTTCTTCTAGTTCCCCAGGCGAGAACCTAGACGAATTTATTGAACATAATTTACAAGCAGAAGAAGTTTAGGGTTATCGATTTCAACCGAAACGAGATTCTTACAGCAGACTCTGGTCGGCTGGAGGCCGAATTAAAGAACCAGACGAAGATATATGTAGCTTTTGCTCGACAAATTGTTATGGTGAGTTCTATTTATAGTTTTATTCACGTCTGTAAATACTTAATAATTGATTCGTATTTATCTCTGTACCAGAGATACGTTCTAGACTCTCTAACGAAGGGCTTTCGCACAAAATATTTGACCTCGTATAAATCATATTTAGGCAGTACACCATCTTTTTATATTTCGATTTGTATTTCTACACTGCCTATGCAGCACACTACTTTCATTATCACTATTTTTATTTATTTGCCATACTTCGTTGGTGTCGCTGAATTACATCTTCTTTTGATGGCCTTGGTGTTATACATTTGCCATTTGGATTATTTACAGGCTGATATTGATAATCAAAGTTTTGTCCTTGTTTGGTCTTTCTCTATTTTATCTTAGTTTTAATATGATAACATGACTTGCTCCTTGATTTGTTTTGCCACCCAATTTTTGTAAGCTTTCAGTCAACCTTGGTATATTCATGTTATATTTTTCTTATTTTAATAATTAGGGTGTGTATTTTTTGTTTTTTTTAACATACAACAGCATCGAGTCATTTGTATTTTGTTAGATTTTGTTATTTGTACACAGACAGTTGTTATTTTTATTATCATAGTTTTAATGGACGTAATGGACCCAATTTTTGTACTGTTTTGGACAAACTACTTTGTATCTCTTCTCCCCTCGACGATAGCCATTTTGCACCATAGCTTGCCTTTGTGCAAGCTACCATTTCATTATAACAGAAATGTTCCTGCTTTCTCTTTGGAATATACTTTATCACAACAGCAGAATGATACTGCTCTAACTCATGAAGAATGGTATGGAAGCTCACACAACTAGCCATTCTGGATCACAATAATAATTATAATGTGAAAAGAAAGCAGGCAGTAGTGCAAAATGGCTCTTGTGGAGAATAAGATGCAAAGTAGTTTGTTCAAAACAGTACAAAAATTATAATACCACTTATTTTCCCTAAATATGCAATAGCTGTTAAGGCACCTCACAATCATAATACTAAATATTAAATAAAAGCCATTAACAACTGTCTATGTACAAATAACAAAATCTAACAAAATACAAATGACTCGATGCTCTATAATACATGTATGTTAAATAAAACAATAAAAAATATATAACCCTAATTATTAAAATAACAAATAAGAAAAATATAACATGAATATACATGTACCAAGGTTGACTGAAAGCTTACAAAAATTGGGTGGCAAAACAAATCAAGGAGCAAGTCATGTTATCATATTAAAACTAAGATAAAATAGAGAAAGACCAAGCAAGGACAAAACTTTGATTATCAATATCAGCCTGTAAATAATCCAAATGGCAAATGTATAACACCAAGGCCATCAAAAGAAGATGTAATTCAGCGACACCAACGAAGTATGGCAAAGAAATAAAAATAGTGATAATGAAAGTAGTGTGCTGCATAGGCAGTGTAGAAATACAAATCAAAATATAAAAAGATGGTGTACTGCCTAAATATGATTTATACGAGGTCAAATATTTTGTGCGAAAGCCCTTCGTTAGAGAGTCTAGAACGTATCTCTGGTACAGAGATAAATACAATTATTAAGTATTTACAGACGTGAATAAAACTACAAATAGAACTCACCATAACAATTTGTCGAGCAAAAGCTACATATATCTTCGTCTGGTTCTTTCATTCGGCCTACATCCGACCAGAGTATGCTGTAAGAATTTCGTCTCCGTTGAAATCGATAACCCTAAACTTCTTCTGCTTGTAAATTATGTTCAATAAATTCGTCTAGGTTCTCGCCTGGGGAACTAGAAGAATTTAAACTAAAATAATCGTCGTCAGATGAACGCTAAACAACGAAACTCATTGTAATCGCCTACAAAACAACAATGCCGTCGAAGGAAAAAGCACTGAGTGACGTCAAAATTTGAAAACCGCTGACAATCCGCGTCTGCTCGAAAAATACAACATGGCGTCCAAAACGTGGCGATTTCTCCTACTTTGACTCACTATTTCTCGTTAACTAAAGAGAACTACGCTATAATATTTCAGGGTTAAGCTAATTGTGATAATATGTTTCATATGAACACAACTTGTTGTTGGACTAGAGTTCCCCTTTAAATTATATTATGCTAAAACTAGAAAGTGCTTAAAATACAATACAATGCCATTAAAAATATTTACATAACTATATAATTAGTTCAGGATAGATAAAAAGTACGATTAATTAGAATTGCTCGGAAAGGTCAGTGACTTTTCTGAAAATTTTTAAAACTGCCTGTGCAATTATAATAAGAAACCGATCAACAGTGTTGTTATCATTAGATATGCTAATACATTTACCACTAATCAATGTGTCATATAAGTCTTCATCATCAAGATTATATAAGGAAGAGACAACTTGAATCGGCAGTTCATCAGTTAAATTGTCCCACATGTCATCTCTTTGATTGTTTGTTCCAGCACAGTCCATGATGTAATGGTATCCAATATCCGAAAGTTTCTTATTGCAGATTTTACATAGATATTTCGATTCTTCCTCTACCACTGCGTTGAATATAGGAGTGGGAACATTTCCACAATATAAGTTAACCAAATTGGCGATGGCACCTCTATATATTGGGTATCTCTTTACTGTTTTCCAGTGAATGATAGGCTTTAACTCATGATGTGTATTTTTGAGATGGACTAAGTTGGGTTTCTGTGACATATCTGATCGCCAACATTCTGTTTCATGTTCATTTATCGAATCGACCACCAACTTTCGCCATTCACTTTTTTTGAGAAATACACAATCCTCCAAGTAGTCACAAAAATAAGAAAATAATTTGTACAAGTTTAGAATTCTTATGATATCAGGAATAAAGCCAAGACATGTCGGATCATTCTCTGTAAAAGAGAACAACCTCTTGATAAACAATCGCTTCTCCAGACGTAAGGGAGACATGTGACACAGGGTGCGTTTTGACTTGTTTATGTGACCTATAATTGACCACATACCAATTGTTCCAAGAGCTCCGGCTGAATGGGTTGTTTGACATAGTCCTTGAAATCGTTTTGCCGCAAACGTATTTGTTCGTTTCAACAGTGTATCTTCTGTCATTGTTAAACCCGACCACACTTCACACCCATACAGCATGGAAGGAATGCCGAACGATTTCCATACATTTGATCCGCAGATTGGATTATTCCCGCTGGTCGGAATCCCACATTCATTAGTTCACCAATGACTGATTTTCCTTTCTTCGCAGCCGTTTTTGACCTTTCATAACTGGAAAAGTTCCCGCTCAGAGTAATTCCAACATGATCCCAAGACGTTTTCTCATCAATTCCAATACCATTGATAAACCACTTTCTTGTAGGTTTTCGGAGAATGTTCATCTGGCTGGTCTCACCAAATGTGACAATTACTGTTTTATCCGGATTAAAATTAAACCTCCATTTTTTACTATATTCTTCCACTGTATCTATCATGCACTGTAGACCCTTGACACGAAGCAATAGTAGTGTTATATCATCGGCAACAAGAATCGAGGAACAGTGAATATCTCCTACCGTAATCCCATAGCCACTTGTGTCCAAAATATCTGGAAT
The DNA here is from genome assembly GCA_035772405.1 of Chrysogorgia sp. JL179-B06. Lineage (NCBI taxonomy): Eukaryota > Metazoa > Cnidaria > Anthozoa > Scleralcyonacea > Chrysogorgiidae > Chrysogorgia > Chrysogorgia sp. JL179-B06. The sequence continues at coordinate 3,993,072 of JAYKKM010000096.1, read as the reverse complement.
GTCATTATTGAAACAGAGAAACAGCCAAGGTGACAAGACACCTCCTTGCCGTACTCCTTGTTTAACAGAAAACATTGATGACATCATCCCGTTTAAGGAGACACAGCTACTCATCTGACTGTACCACTGCCGAAGAATTCTCCATGTCCTTCCTTTTAATCCAATATTGAAGAGTTTGAAAAACAGCCCATCCAACCAAACAGTGTCAAACGCTTTGGAAGAGTCCAAAAAGCAGCAGTAAACTTTGCTCCCTTTTTCAACATTGTGGTGAACCATCTCCTGTAAAGTAAAACTCGCCAAAACACAGCTCTTGTCTTCTTGGTAGGCAAATTGAAAGGGATTTGGGACACCAAGTTGTTTAAATGTAGGCATCCAACGATTGAGGATCAAACGTTCTAGTACTTTTCCTGTCACGTTTAATAGAGTGATTCCCCTATAGCTGCCTTTATCACGCTTATTTTTCTTACCACTTTTAAGCAGTGAAATAATGGCACCAGTGGACCAATTTTCCGCTACACACTCTAATATCCTCGTGGCATTGTATATTTTCGTCAGGCAATTGTAGAGTGCATTTCCACCATACTTTAAATGTTCATAGGTGATATTATCTAAACCACCTGCCTTGCCATTGGCGAGCTTCACGCAAACGGCTCTAACTTCGTCAACTTGAAATGGCTCATCGAGAGGGTCACTGTGATGGTAGCTTTCTTTGGCATAATCTACCAGCTTATCTTGAACGAAACACTTAAACTGATTATCAAATTCAGGTTGATCCTTTGGAGTATATAGTTCTTCATAATGATTTTTCCATACTGACAGCAGTTCATCCTCGTCATCGACACATTTACCATCAACCTCTAGAACATATTTAGCAGCACTATTGTTCCTTCGCATACGCGAGATCTTCCCATAAAACTTACTTCTGTCTGTATCGTACTTGTCTTCCAATCGTCTTTGACATGTTGTTTCCTCATCATAGATTGCTCTGCGTTGCGCCTTGCGAAATTCTTTCTTTGCATCTTTATAGTCAGTAAAAGATTGATGTTCTCTGCCTCTAGGTTGACCACTCTCAATCCATATCCTGCGAAAATGTTTCACATTTTTACTAAGGGACGTAAGAGAATCATTCCAGTAACTCTTCAGGTATGGTTTAAACTTTGCAGTTGGAATAGTGGAAAGTGCAGCTTCCTCGAGCTCAGTAACGATTACTCCGACAAATTCCTCAACTTCTGAAGGAGAATTAATATCCAGACTCTCAGGAAAGCTCTTGTGTAGACGTACTGTAACTTCATCTTGGTATTTCTTTAAATGGAGCTGATTTTCAGTCTTTTCCCATAACAGTTTTTGTTCGTAAGGCTTCGAATGTTTCGTTCTCAAATTAACTCGGATAGTGCAGGAAATTGGTCGATGAAATGAAAGATTTGAACTGCAATCTTCCAACACAGTGCAATGTTCAACCGACTGAATTTTGTCTCTAGGAAAGAAAATATGATCCACTGTAGTTTGTGTGATACCTCCATTTGAATAGAACGTCTCTACTGGTCCTTCACAGAAAAGCTAGGAATTGACTGATAGGAGATCGAAGTCTTCTATAAGTTTGCCAATTTTGCACCCCCTGGAATTAGACTGTGGGAAGCTTCGTGGTCCTCCAGAACTTACCAATATGCGCATTGAAATCACCCATCACGATAACTGTTCCCCTGTCTTTCAGTTCATAAATCGTATTTTCAAGACGACCGACAAACAAATGGTATTGTTCAGCTGATTCCGATGTTGTTGGTAAATATACTCCAATAATATAGATTTGTTCTCCGTTTGTACATCTCAAGTTGAGTACTGCGATTCTATCACAGCTTATATCATCCACAATTTCGCAGTAAAAGTCCAAGCTCTTCCTCCAAATGAATGCGAGGCCGCATTCATTTCTGGAATCACGGTCAGACACTCGGGAAACATTATATTTGAATAGTGATTTGAGAGCGTACGCATTTAAGTGAAGAACTATCACAATCTTAACGTTTTAGGCTCCGATAAAAACATCCGTTTGAGTTTACCCCCTCGCCCGTTCACTTGGGTGGCCGATCTCGATTTGAGTTATATATATATATATATGGATGGATGGATGGATGGATGGACGGACGGACGGACGGACGGACGGACGGACGGACGGACGGACGGACGGACGGACGGACGGACGGACGGACGGACGGACGGACGGACGGACGGACGGACGGACGGACGGACGGACGGACGGACGGATGGACGGATGGATGGATGGATGGATAGAAATTTTATTTAAACACGGTGGTTCTATCAGAAATTAAGAATTACAAAAGTATAAAAATTAAATCTGGTCTACCTAGAAGCCGTGTATACAACTTAACAAAAAACAATATTTACATATTTTTGTTCTTTTTAGTTTGATTATCTATTTACAACTATAATACAATTACTATAATACAGAGAAGCTACATATTGGAGCTATATATGGTTGTTGTCAATGCAGAAATCATGTCTTCTAATTTTCTGCTTAAATTTTGAGAAAGTCTTCTCGTTTTTGAGAGAAGTTGGCAATGAGTTCCAGAAACTGCAAAACTTCTTTTGTAACTTTCAGTTCTAACATTTGGTATCTGAACATTTCTGTCAGATGTCCTTGTGTTGTAATTGATTGAGCTAAATTGTTTCTCAAACATTTCAGACATATATGATGGGGCACAATTGTTTACAATTTTGTGCATCATAATAGCTTTTTGATATTTCCTTTTTTGGATAAGAGATGACCATTGCAGATCAGAAAAAACGTCACACGTGTGAACAGTGTAATGATACGTGTAATGAAATATTGTAATTTTTGGAGTTGATCTGCCAACGTCTTGTCAATGCTATCCCACACAATACTGCAATAATTGAAGTGGGGTTCAACTATTGAGTTATAAACATTAATGAGAAGCTGGCGATTAAGGAATGGTTTGGCTTTTTTCAAAGCCCTTAAATTTGTTGAAACTTTCTTTTTGATGCTTTCTACATGACCTTTCCAAGTTAGAGAATCATCAATCTTTAGGCCTAAGCACTTAACCTCATGAGCCTGTTTTAAGGCAATACCATTAACTGATAAATCTAAATTGTCAATAAGGGTGGCTAACCTTTGTCTGGAGCCAATCACCATAAATTCAGATTTAATTACATTCAGTGTGAGCTTATTAACACAAAGCCATTCAACTACACACTGAATATCATTTTGTAACATTGATTCAATCTCTTGAATGTTACAGCTTGATACAGTTAGGTTGGTATCATCAGCATACATTCTCGTTGAACTATATGTAACACAACTTGGTAAATCATTTATATATATTAGGAAAAGAAGTGGGCCTAAAATAGTCCCTTGTGGAACACCACAGGAAAGCTGTTGTGTATCAGATAGGGTGCCATTTACGGTACACATTTGCATCCGATCACTGAGATATGATTTAAACCAGGCAATAGCTGGCTGATCTAGGCCAAAATAATGCAACTTCTGTAGAAGTATTTCGTGATCAACAGTATCAAAAGCCTTTTTTAGGTCTAAAAATAGGGCACCATTAACAAGTTTCCTGTCAATGTTGAAACACCATTCATTGGTAAGATCCAACATTGCTGTTGTAGTGGAAAACAATGAACGGAAACCAGATTGTTTTGGATTTATCAAGTTGTGTTTTGTTACATAGCTTTCTAGTTGGTGATATACAAGTTTTTCAAAAATACGAGCAACTGCTGAGATAACAGAAATGGGTCTATAATTGTTCGAATCACAACGGTCCCCTGTTTTGAATATTGGTGTCACTTTTGCCATTTTCCAGTCACAGGGGACTATATTGGCTTCAAGTGAAAAATTGAATAGATCAGTTAACGATGCACATATATATGGTGCAGATATTTTCAAAATCTTGTTTGAAATTTTATCTACTCCAACTGCTTTTCCTGCATCACTGCTTTTGAGTAAATTTAGGACTTGAGAAGGATAGACCTTTTCAAAGCTAAAAATTGAGTTGGTTGTAGGTAAATAATCTTTGAAAGATTTTTCATTTGACGGCGATGGTATTTTTGATGCCAGTTTAGGACCAATTTCAGTAAAATGAGTGTTAAGGGTGTTTGCAATATCCTTGGCATTGGTAATGGACTCGGAAGGTGAAATATTTATTTTCTTAACTTCAGTGCCCTTATCCTTTTTTCCCATAAGGTTGTTTAATACTTTCCATGTACCCTTTGGATTGCCCAAATTATTTTTAACTTCATTTTGGTACTAGTAAAGTTTTTTCGTCGTTCTCACCAACTGATTGACTTCATTTCTCTTTTCTTTGAAACGAAGCCAGTCAGCAGGTGAGTTAGATTTAGTTGCTTTTTTCTTGAATAAATCTCTGGCATACATTTCACGTTTGACTTCAGGTTTAATCCATGGAGATGGTTTGTTACGAATTCTCTTAGTTCGACATGGTGCATGTTTATCAAGGATAGTTTGCATAGTGTTTTTACATTCTTCCCACTTATTGTTAATATTTTTATAATTGCTGGGAGTTGGCCAATTTGCATTTTTAATATCTTGTACAAATTTTAATTCATTAAAATTTTTGAAGCACCTAGTCTCTACAAATCGAGGAGATCCTCTCCGAATACCTATTTTACGGACTGCATAAATTAAGTTATGGTCACTGAATGAAGTGGTAATAACACCCCATTGAGTAAGACTTTCGGTATTATTTGTGATCACCAGATCGATTAATGTTTTAGTTTGCTCTGTTACTCTGGTTGGTTCTACAATTAGCTGGGACAACTGGTAATTATTTAACAATTGATCCAGTTTTTGTGTATGTGAAGCAGTTCTGGATGAAATTAAATCACAGTTCAAATCTCCTAAAATGTAATATTCTTTGTATTTTGGGTCAATTTTTTTGATAATGTCTTCAAACTTGTCAAACAGTTCATCTGGAGATTTGGGCGGTCTATACCATGTAGTTACTAAAAATGGATTTGAATTTGGCTTTTTTATTTCAACTGTAATCATTTCTAAATCACTGTCTTCAAGATCATGTTTTCTTGTAAAATTAATAGAGTCTCGAATATAAATGCAGACCCCACCGCCATGTTTGTTCCGATCTTTTCGGGTGCATGTATAGCCTGAAAGGTGTATTAATGAATCAGTATCATACTGATCTAATTTGGTTTCGTTTATGGTTAAAACATCAAAAGAACCATCTGCTACCTATATTTGTAGCTCGTCAATATGTTTAGGAAGACTATTAATATTTAACAAGCCCATTTTAAATCCCCTAATTTTGGAAAGGTCAATTTCATCATTTGAGGTTGGGAATGATGGTGAGCATGGATTTGTTAGTTGATCTGCATTGACAACATTATATCAATAATTAATTAACTTTCTAAAATTACTAGCTAGAGTATGAATACCTTTAGGGTTAAGGTGTAATCCTCCAGCATTTAAGCAGTTTTCATGGATATTGTCATTGTTTAGAAATTCAAAATCACTTTGTTCACAAAAGTTTTTGAGTAAATCATTTACCTCTGATACCTTCATATTGAGGGTTTTGTTATCATTTCTCTGGATAACAGAAGATATTGTGATATCCACAGATGGTTGTTCTTTCTTGATGACATCAACAAGTTTACTTACTTTAGCCTTGATCTGCTTTGGGCTGTCATTTCGTAAATTATTTGTTCCAGCATGGATAATAATTTTATCCGGTTTACGATGCAAAGTCGGTTGGACGTAATGTTCAAGGTCTTCAACTGTTGCCCCAGGGAAAGACTTGGAAGTTACTTTGCATGTTTTAGACAGCTTTCTGCCATTGATGAATTTCGTCATGGAATCACCGAGGATTGCCACATGGGGTTTACTGGTAGTTTCGCCTTTGTTGCTTTTAGTACCGGTCGATTTCTCAATATTTCTCGTGCTACCTTTGGCATCGCCTCTGTGTTGTTGATTCCTTGAGTTAGATCCGGTCTTGACGTTTTTACTCCCAGTGTTGTCGAGTCGATTCCCCTTTCCTTTCGCCTTGCCATTAACAGTAATCCATGAACCGTCGGTGTCCTTTGGATCAGATTTATCAGTGGGGTTGGTAGATCTTTGTCGGTCTTCCTTCAGCAACTTTATCGCGGTCAATAGACTGTCACGCTCGGCTTCGAGTTGATCGACTTTTAGCCTCAGCTTATCGCACAAGGCACAGACATCACTAGAATTTGGATTTGTACAGCATTGAACTTTGTTTTCCAGTGCCTCAAATTTTAGCCACAGTGCCGACAGTGACTTGGTGTTCCTATTACATCCTGAACAGTCTTGATTCAGTGTTTTATCTGAGATAGTACTACCTGTATCAGGAATATCAACAAGTAAAATCTCAGGAGAGGCTTCGACGGTACTTCCAATATGGCCGCTTGCGTCGTCTTGGCTGAACACGTGTTCGGGTTCTACGGATGAAATATTCGAGCTGAGATCACAGATTGATTGCCGAACGCTTTCTTGTTTAGCTCCTTGAATTGCCAGAGTTTTGGTTCCGGGATAAAAGCAGAGAGTAACCGTGCTAGCTTTAAATACGTGAAACCCACCGTTGTTTGTAGCGAAGGACCAAATTCCCGATAACTTCAGAATACATTCAACGAATGATTTAAGGCTTCCTATGTCTCCTAACCACTTAATTTTCGTTTTGTGGTTTTCCTTTTCTGTTAGTAGTGGAAAATTAGGATTATTTTTCGCATTCTCGTTGTTGTTTGCAATATTATCATTCGTGGTTGCAGAGAGCTCCTCGGAACTCTCGCCGGCCGCCATCTTGGATATCAGATAGATAGATAGATAGATAGATAGATAGATAGATAGATAGATAGATAGATAGATAGATAGATAGATAGATAGATAGATAGATAGATAGATAGATAGATAGATAGATAGATAGATAGATAGATAGATAGATAGATAGATAGATAGATAGATAGATAGATAGATAGATAGATAGATAGATAGATAGATAGATAGAGATAGATAGATAGATAGATAGATAGATAGATAGATAGATAGATAGATAGATAGATAGATAGATAGATAGATAGAACACGAAGTTGGCGTAAAGCAAAAGAGCGCTCAATACCATAGTAGGTAGAGCGTAATCAAACAATAAAGGTTTGAATGTTTTTGTCGCTACTCCGAGTTTCACGCTATTGCGATCATTGCCTGATGATCGCAATAGCGTGAAACTCGGAGTAGCGACAAAAACATTCAAACCTTTATTGTTTGTTTTATATATATATATATATATATATATATATAATATATATGCATGTATGTATAGATCGATATCGTGAGCAAAAAAATCCTCGAACGAATCAACAATAAAATAGTATCAGCCACCGGTGTTATGCAATGGAGAAACAGTGTCTCAGTCATCGAATGGTTCAAGAACATTAACAACAAATCCTCGCACTCGTTTATCAACTTCGACGTTGTCGATTTCTACCCATCGATAACAGACGAGCTCCTAAACAAGGCCATCACGTTCGCGTCCGAGTATGACGAGATCACAGCGAAGGAAAGGCACATCATTATTCAAGCTAAGAACTCCTTGCTCTTTAGCGAAACCGAAGCTTGGTGCAAGAAGGACAGTAGCTCGAATTTTGATGTGACAATGGGCAGTTTTGACGGTGCGGAAACATGCGAACTGGTGGGATCCTACCTACTTTCGCAATTACCAACCGCGTACAGAAACGACATTGGCTTGTACCGCGACGATGGCCTCAGCGCGTTCAATGTTTCACCCAGAAAGACCGAAAAGATCAAAAAAGAAATCTGCAAGGTATTCAACGACAACAATCTCAAGCTTACCATCGAAGCTAACAAGAAGTGCGTGAACTTTCTGGACATCACTCTTGATCTCAGGTCCGGCACCTACAAACCGTACACGAAGCCAGGCAATGTCCCTCAGTACGTCAACGTGCAAAGCAACCATCCCCCGTCCATCCTACGTAGAATCCCTGAAACTATTAACCAACGCCTTTCGAGAATTTCATCCGACAAGCAATCGTTCGACGCAAGCACTCGCCCATATCAAGAAGCTTTGAAAAAGAGCGGCCACAGCTATAACCTACACTACGATCCACAACCCGCACAAAAAATCCGCCGCAGAAGCCGTAATATCACCTGGTACAACCCTCCTTTCAACTCAAACGTCAAAACCGATATCGGACATAAATTCCTTAAAGCAATCGATGAATCCTTCCCCATAAACCACCCGCTAAACAAAATATTCAACCGGAACACAATGAAACTAAGTTATAGTTGTATGCCGAATGTCCAGAGCATCATCTCGTCGCACAATAAAACCATTCTACGCAAAGAAGCCAACAAGAACACCGTCACAGAAAGAAATTGCAATTGCCGCGCGAAAGATGCCTGCCCACTGCAAGGAGAATGCCAAACAAAGGCAGTAATCTACCAGGCCGCAGTGACGAACAAAGCCACGAAAGAAGTACAAACCTACGTTGGTCTTACTGAGAACACTTTCAAAACCCGCTACCTTAACCACACCAGCTCTTTCCGTAACAGTACCAAGAGAAACGCAACCGAACTAAGCAAGCACATTTGGAAATTAAAAGACTCTAACACCTCGTATACTATTAACTGGAAAATCATTAAGAAATCACAACCATATTCTAATAAAACCAAACGCTGTAACTTATGCCTGTCCGAAAAATTTATCATCATATGCCACCCCGAACTAAGCTCTCTCAACAAACGGAACGAACTCGTATCCACATGCCGACACCGGAAGAAATTCCTACTACGATAACAATCTCACCACTACATGTAACATGATCAAATTAATTAATTATGCATCTATTGTATATATTCCGTTGCGCTGTCAAAATATTATATCATTTACCTGATGAGTGTGGCAAGCTTAACACTTGCCATACGAAACAGTTCTGTAGTAAATAAAATTTCGATGAAGTAACTTGTGTTTCTCATCTTGTGTTTTATATATATATATATATATATTTGGCATTTCACTCGATCAAACTACATGTTGAAAGGATTTATGGTGAAGGAAAATTTCGAGTGTTGGAATACATACATTTTAAGACCAAACCGGGACCAGTTGCGAAAAATGCAACTTAGCGGCCTTCCGGTTTGGTCTTAAAATGTATGTATTCCAACACTCGAAATTTTCCTTCACCATAAATCCTTTCAACATGTAGTTTGATCGAGTGAAATGCCAAATATTACCTATAATATACCCAGAATCTTATCCCGGCATTACCACCATATATACAGAACTCGTGACTAGGCTCTCGGCAACGGCTTCCGTAGCTCAGTGGTCAGAGCACTGCACTAGCAATCGCAGGGTCGCGGGTTCAATTCCTACCGGAAGGCCGCTATGTTGCATTTTTCGCAACTGGTCCCGGTTTGGTCTTAAAATGTATGTATTCCAACACTCGAAATTTTCCTTCACCATAAATCCTTTCTATATATATATATATATATATATATATATATATATATATATATATAAAAGTGGAAAGGTGGTAAACTGCCAAGAATTTAGTGACGAGATACTGACGTTTCGAGCGGAGCCCTTCATCGGAGTAAGACGATATATATATATATATATATATATATATATATATATATATATATATATATATATATATATATATATATATATATATATATATATATATATATATATATATATATATATATATATATATATATATTTGTCAATCGTCATCTCTGTCTATCGTATGGGCCATTCTCATCCAGCTTAGATTTTCGTTTTCTTCCGCTTGGTTTATTCCTTTGTATATCTTCCTTCCGTAACCTGTCTCGTCAATCCTTCACCACGCAAAACATGTTCTTCTGAGGCTACTATTTTCATCCATTTGTTGCAAAACTTCTACATTGCTCTTGCGTTCTCTCCAGATTATTCTCAACATCTTTCGTTCCATATCCACATCTCAAAACTTTCCAATAGTTAGTTCTTCTGAGCTGTTTTGATTGTCCATGTGTCTGATCCATACAAGGCAACAGTGTTGCCAACACTCCATATACACTCTTTATAGTCTTTTATTTAAGTTCTGTTTCAACTTCCCAAGTTGGAAAAATGTCTGACTACATGTACTTAGAAATTAAATTTTCACAGGCGTAGGAACTGGGGGCATGTTCTCCCCGGGCCCAACTTGTTATATAGACTTGTGGCTGTAATATCATTGTAATTTTATTTCAAATGTAATACACAGCTTTAAAAATGTATTAATTCTTTAATTTAAAAGATCTCAGAAGTACAAATCAAGCAATAGAGGCAATTCTGCTATGTAACTTTAATATTCTGAATTCCCCATCTTCTACTGTAAAGCCTGTGCTTGAGACCCGGCCTAAAACATTTACCAAAAGGCTCTTTTTTCATGGAGAAGGCCTCTGGGGAAACTTTGTGTGGAAATAAAAAATTGAGCATGAACCTGAAAACATAAAAGATACCAATTCCATTAAATTATTTGTATTTTACAACAACAAATGGTATGTCGTGGTGTACTGTGCAGTAAAGAAGTAAATAAATCTTAAAGGAGTCATGCACAAAACAACTTGGATTATTGTATTAAACACGGACAATGAGGAGAGGATGAACTCAACTCTCACATAGTCATAGATATATGGATAATCATTGTTGAAGGATACTAGCAAAGTACAAAAGTTTGAGCTTACAATGGCACAACATAATTTGCCCTTAGTCTCTTCAACATTTCGTTTGGTTACGTTTCCTGAAAGGATCAAATACCAATAGACGAATTACTTAGTTAGTAGTTCTGACAACCAAAGAATTTCGAGCGCCAAATAAAAGTAAGAGAGCGGGGGGACATAATCCAAAACAACATACATCATACTAAGGCAAGTTTTGTTGCCAATCTGACGAATGGCGAAGTATAATCGAGAAGATGCGGAATTTCACAGACCTCTTCTCATTTAAATTGTGGAGCAACAAGAAAAAAATTAGTACTAAAAGAAAGCGAATTCTTTCATATTCACACCGAACAAATTTTTTAAAGATTTCATCAAATATTACGATAAAAATATTTGAATAATTCAAGACAACTAAATGCAATATAACCACCAACAAGAAATAGTCCTCGTGAAGAAACCGATATTTCATGGCAAATATACTTCTCGGATATCTAAAAAGAGTAAAAGGCTTAAACTATAATCTGCACAAAATTCAAGATCCAAAGCCTACTTTTTATGGCGGAACAGTCAACAGAGATGTGTTATGCGAGTACGATTTTCTCGCAAATTAAAAAATAGTGGTTTTTCAACGTCTAACTGCAATTAAGTTCATGGAGCAACAATAATTTTTTTACTATTAACTGAAAGAGAATTTTCAGCTTGTTATAATAACCTATCCAGTGTTGTGTTTGCATTCGCATTTCGTTAAATAAGTACACACATTCGCTTATCACTTTACAGCAAAATTTTGTGACCCGTGAAGGCATCAACAAAAAAATTGTTTATTTATTTATTAAACTTATTAAATTTATTAAGTATGCTACGACAAAAAAAAACAGAGTAACATCTGTTGGATTAAACTAAAAACATCATATATAGAAAGCTAACACAGGTTTTGAAACAAAAAAGCACCACTGAAAAACTATATATTTTGTCCGCCAACTTTAGGCCAGAGCAAATATGAAGAAAACAAAGCGCAATGCATTCCAAGACGACCTTCGCACCTCCTCTGGGCGAAACCGGTCGTTGCCATTAGCGTTTTGACGTCATTGAGTGATAGAAACAAATATTCTTCGACAGCGTGGTTTTCTGTCTAAACCTAAATATTCTTGGTCTATCGTTCAATACTTTCTACAATGCCGCATTGCATGGTGCCCGACTGCACAAATAATTCACGCAAGACTGCGGGAATAAGTTACCGAAAGTTAACTGCGACAAGCGTGGCTGGCCAGAATTAACCGAAATAATCCATGTGTACGCAACAACTCGTTTGTTTGTTCGGAACATTTTACACCTGATTGCATGCGTAAATTAGTGCGTGGCCACCAAAACTGGAGAAAACTTAAGGCTAATTCAGTACCATCTACATTTCCACGATCCCGGCAAAAAATCGCTACGTACTAACGAACGAAGAAACCTTAGACGCTGTAGACAAGAGGTATTAGTAGCTAAATATTATTTTGCAGCTAAATAATATTTAGCTGCAAAACCTAGCTGATTTATTACTTGTTAAGTTAAGGCCCAGAATTACGTTGTACATATACTCAAACACATTTAAATAAATTGAAGACAGAATACTCCAGACACTAACTTTTCTAATTGTATTTATTCTGTCTTCAATTACTTCAAATGTGTTTGAGTATATGTACAACGTAATTCTGGGCCTTAACTTAACAAGTAATAAATCAGCTAGGTTTATTATAATATTTAGCTACGAATACCTCTTGTCTACAGCGTCTAAGGTTTCTTCGTTCGCTAGTCAGCGTCTAGATTTTTCGCAGGGTTATCGTCGTGGAAATGTAGATGGTACTGAATTAAAGTGTCTATGAAGTGAAAAAATCGCTAGAATTGTTTTGCTTTAACGGACAAAGTAGCACGGCAAGAGCGTACACTGAAAATTTCAAGTGAATCTGCCTCACAGTCTTCGAGTTATCAACTCTCAAAGTTTGGCATGGCTAAATGTTTTTGGTGAAATCTGAAACGCGCGGTTCATTGTCTTGTGACGTATGCAGGTGTACTATGCATATAATTCAATCCCAGTCTTTCCCTATTTTGTAACGTTAAACTATGCCAATGGACAAACTTTGAGAGTTGATAGCTCGAATGCAGCAGATTCACTTGAAATTGTCAGTGAACACTTGAAATTGCCGTGCTACTGTGTTCGTTCGAGCAAAAAAAATGATAGCGATTTTTTCACTTCATAGACACTTTAAGTTTTCTGCTGTTTTGGTGGTCATGCAGGTGTAGCAGGGTAGCCCCCTCTGGGAACATCATTTTGTGTACCCCCCTATAGGGATCTCAGTTGTAATGAGTACCCCCCTATAGAGTTCGTGTCGTGTGTTATGGTATGTAAAATAAGAGAAGTACGGTAGTGAACCAGTTGAACTAAATGCAATAAAAGGAGTTTATCTGAACCCCTACTACATTGGAGCCCGATAGGGGACGTCTATTAAAGATAGTATCCGTCTTTACGAGGATTTGTACGCGTTTGTGGTCCAAATAATCAACATTTCGAAGAAAATGGAGCTCAGTGACACAGAGAAGGTGCGAATTGAAAGAGATCGTGTGACAAGAATCTTAACGAAAGGAGGCGAGATGACTGTGGAACAACTCAATGCAGCATATCAGGAAGAGTTTAAAGACGACCTGAAAAACTGGAAGATTAGCACGTAACAGAAGATTAGCACGTTCAAATCAAATGTCTGGGACTAATTGTGAAGATTCTCCTTTTATCCAAATCTCCCAGGTAGTCCGGGCGGTGAGTGAGGTAGGTATCACCTGAGCGGGTAATTTACGGGAGTAGGATTTTCTAGACCAGTTTTTGACGTAGAACGCGAATCTGGATGTTATTCAGGTAGACGAGGCTGCTTTTAAGAGTTATAGCCTGATATTGCACAATTTAGACTCATTTCCGTGTAAAATCGTTAGTTTTAAATAATTTGTTATTATCACTAGGAATCCCAGCAAAACAGGTCTACTGGACCAGTTTTGTATGTAGAATCCAGTTTTGTATGTAGAATTTTTTAGAAAAAATATAAGTGAGGCTGTATTTGACTATATTCTGAATATAGCCTCGTTTTCGTATAAATATGTAATTTGAAATAAATCGTGATGCTTATCAAATTAACGAGAATAACTTTTCCACATTTGCAGGAAGGGACATCCATATCTGAGTGTTACAATATTAAATATACGAGGGGTGTCTCAAAATTAACATTTTCTAGTTCCGAACTCGAGCTGTATACGTTGTCTTCTTATCCATCATCATTTTCCCCATCACGCTCGACAAGTAGCTCCGGAACGTCGTCAGGATACGCTTCAACGATCCAATCGGTCTTTAAGTTAGGGAGCCAAATTCTAGCCCCATAGTTTGCTCTGGCTGTGTGCTTTCGTAGACTGCTGCTACATAGAACCGTTGTCGATGTAGACTTCACATTCCTGATTGGAATTTAAGTAAAATGATGGGAATATCGATATCACCAGAACTTGATCGTACCGCACAGGTTATTGGTTGGTCATCACTGCTCCTTGCAACATGCTGAATCAAATACGCAATTTTAGTATCAGCCTCCTCGTGGTCTGTTGCTATAGTTCCCTTACACAAAAAGAACCGTTTTGCGTTATCTTGAGGCAGGCGTCCCCCCCTAGCGAAGTATACAACACGCTCTCCTAGTTGATTCCTATTTTGAACCCACACTTCTTCGATAAGCTGAAACAGTCGCTCTTTGTTGTCGCCGTTGCCAAGAAACTTCTTAAAATCAGCAGGTACACGCACATTCTCACTCCTAATAACGACCTTGTACGTATCCGGTAACTTTAACTGCAAAAAAGTTCAATCACATGCAACGTAGACGATGTTATACTGCCTTGGAAGATCTGAGAAGAGTCGTAATGAAACATCTTTAAGTGGCTACGTGAATAATGGCTGCGAGATGGAGTATATAGATTCTGCGAGCATGTGGATCGTCGGGCAGTTGCGCATCGTTTCAATCAATGAAGTTAACGCGGAATTGAACAGCTCGCTTTTGGCGTTTTTTTTCTGATTCCATCGCATGTTGCCATCGATAGTGGGACTGGTGCAAGCGGGTTACAAAATCGGAGAACAACGTCAACAACATCGTAAATGTGTTGAAGAATGACTTTATTGATCCCTTCAGGATTGACTTGGACCACGACAAATTGTACAACCTTGCCTCTGGTAGCTCCTTACCAGACGACGTAGCAGAAAGCCTTTTGTCTGTTCAAGAGCGTGGAACATTGTTGAGAGAGAAATTCTTTGAGCGATTAAACTCAGAGAGTTCCGAGGAAGATCTTTATTTCAGTCCCATAAAACGAGTTCAATGGAAGAGTTTACGGACGTCAGTAAGAAGCTAAAGGTGTCTGCGAAAGGTAAATCTAAGGAAATCACAGTTCCGCGGGACATTCTTGGTCTTCTTGCTGCCAAGTCACAACAACAGAATGCTGCGATAAACATCGATAAAGCCCTGTGTTACCCGCTTGCATCAGTCCCCACTATCGATGGCAACATGCGATGGAATCGCATGAGAAGAAAAACCGCCAAAAACAAGCTGTTCAATGCCGCGTTAACTTCATTGATTGAAAACGATGCGCAACTGCCCGACGATCCACATGCTCGCAGAGCCTATTTCTCGATCTCGCAGCCATTATTCGTAGCATGGTTAAGGTACCAAACACGTTTAAAGATGTTGCATTACGACTCTTCTCAGATCTTCCAAGGCAGTATAACATCGTCTACGTTGCATGTGATACGTACAAGGTTCGATCAATAAAGAACAGTGAATGAAACCTCCGAGGTGATAGCGACAAGTTTGTTATTAGGAGTTAGAATGTGCGTGTATACCTGCTGATTTTAAGAAGTTTCTTGGCAACGGTGACAACAAAGAGCGACTGTTTGAGCTTATCGAAGAAGTGTGGGTTCAAAATAGGAATCAACTGGGAGAGCGTGTTGTATACTTCGCTAGGGGGGAACGCCTGCCTCAAGATAACGCAAAACGGTTCTTTTTGTGTACTAAGTAGTAAGGGAACTAGCAACAGACCACGAGGAGGCTGATACTAAAATTGCGTATTCAGCATGTTGCAAGGATCAGTGGTGACCAACCAACAACCTGTCTGGTACGATCAAGTTCTGGTGATATCGATATTCCCATAATTTTACTTGGAATGGAACCAATCAGGAATGTGGAAGTCTACATCGACAACGGTTCTGGCAAGACAAGAAAGCTCCTTCGCCTGAACTCGTGTAGTCTTACCAATCAGGAAAAGAAATCATTGGTTGGACTCCATGCATTTACTGGAAATGATTATGTTGCACGTTTTTTACGCAAAGGGAAGCCCTTCTGCTGGAAACAAGCGAGCAAAGATCCAGTGTTCTTGGACATTTTCAGCCGGTTGTGGACGGAGATGCATGTGTCTGACGAGATATTTGGTGCCATTGAAAAGTATGTGTGCTTTCTGTATGGTACGCAATTATGGCATTGGAGGATCCACAGTTCCATGGTTGGCTCCCTAACTTAAAGACCGATTGGATAGTTGAAGCGTATCCTGACGACGTTCCGGAGCTACTTGTCGAGCGTGATTGGGAAAGTGATGACGGATACGAAGAAGACAACGCATACAGCTCGAGTTCGGATAATGAATAATAAAAGTACTGTAACTAACCAATTAGAAAATGTTAATTTTGAGACACCCCTCGTATATTTAATATTGTAACACTCAGATATGGATGTCCCTTCCAAATGTAGAAAAGTTATTCCCGTTAATTTGATAAGCATCACGATTTATTTCAAATTACATATTTGCATGAAAACGAGGCTATATTCCGAATATAGTCAAATACAGGCTCAGTTATATTTTTTGTAAAAAATACCTCGCCAGTTGGATTCTACATACAAAACTGGTCCAGTAGACCTGTTTTTCTGGGATTCCTAGTAATAATAACAAAATATTTAAAACTAACTAATTTTACACGGAAATTAGGCTAAATTGCGCAATATCTCTTAAAAGCAGCCTCGTCTGCCTGAATAACATCCAGATTCGAGTTCTTCGTCAAAAAACTGGTCTAGAAAATCCTACTCCCGTAAATTACCCGCTCAGGTGATACCTACCTCACTCACCGCCCGGACTAAGGGAGATCCCTCTGATAATCAAGCCACCCAGGGCTCAGGTGGTAATGAGCCACCAGCATGGTTATCCCACATGTGCACTGCCTTAGCCAAGGAACTAAAAGGGGTAATGGCAAGCGAAAAGAATGGCAAGGGGACCCAATATTCAAGGGGGCCTGATCAACAGCTTGAAGATCAGTTTTGTGGAAGAAACTCCCCACAGAGTTACAACATCCCAACTTGCTATCGCTGTGGCCAAGTAGGTCATATTCGAAAAGGATGCCGAAATACACCCTCTTCTCCAGATCCGGGAAACGAGAATGCACCTTCGACGAGGGCCAGTCGGAGGTACTGAATTGTCCAGGGCCCCAAAACACCATGATATCAAAGCTAGAATCCCTTATTGGAGACTCAAACGAGTGTACAGCTATCATTAATGGTCATCCATGTTGTGCCTTATTGGATACTGGTAGCCAAGTCTCATCGGTGTCTCAATCTTTTTACAAGAAATACTTGAAAGGATGCCCAATACAGCGAATAACCAACCTCATGAAAGTTGTGGATGCTGGTGGTAAAGAAGTGCCATTCGGGTATATTGAAGTTATGGTTGCGTTCCCTTCTCAGGAAGTTAGCATTGATGGCAGTTACCCTGCCTTGGTCCTTGTTGTTCCAGACAATCCCTACAATGAACGTGTTCCTGTCATCATTGGTACCAACGTAGCAAAACAATGCAGAGAACAGTGTGTCAAGACCCATGGAAGGAACTATCTCCAGAGGGCCAAGTGCTCTTCGGCATGGGCCCGGGCCTATAAATCACTTCACTTGCGTGAGAGCTTTATCACTAAGCAAGACAGAGGTGACCTTGATGTGAAATAACTTCTCATCACAAAGTTGTGGTCGGAGCTAATGAGCGAATGGTTGTTTGGGGAATTACAAGACCTCCTCCAGATGGGGTATTGAAGGCAATTATTGAACCCAGCAGTGAGATGGAACGGACTGGGGCTATCACAGTTACGCCTGGCCTGGTTAAACTACACAGAGGCCTCAGCACCTGTAAAGTACCCATAGAGATCACTAACACGACAAGCAAGCCAGTAACAATCCATCCAAAGACAAGGATTGCTACAGTGCACCATGCTTCATCTATAGTGGACACTTCATCCATGCCAAGAAGCGATGATGGTTGTACTATTAATGCCAAAGATCACTTTGACTTGTCAACAGCGCCCCTTGATGAAGAACAGAGAGAAAAGGTTGTTGGTCTGCTTGACAGGATGTCCCATGTATTTGCTACAAGCTCAAATGACCTTGGATGCACAACCGAAGTCGAGCATGAGATAAAAGTCACGGATAAGGTTCCCTTTAAGGAAACCTACCGGCGTGTGGCGCCTGGTCAGATGGAAGAATTTCGACAAGCAATTCAGGATTTACTGGATACAGAGGTCATGACTAGGGATGAGCCGATAATCGGATATTTATCGGTAGAAGCCGATAATCGGCAACTTTCAGGCGTATCGGTTATCGGCCGATAACATCGATATATATCGGCATATATCGGCGTTTCCGATAAATAACATGCTGCCCTGATGCTGGCTTTTCTCTAGTGATATCTCCTTCCTTTATCAAGAAAAACGCCAACTTGTTTATAAGACGCATTCTGTTCCACAATGAAACTGTCAAATTTAATTAATTTGATTAGCGCATCAGGTTCAACATGACGTTTTTCTCGCTATGTGAGACATGTTTTATTTGTAACTTCCCGCAATGAGATTTCATTACTTTAATTCCGTTTTGCAAATGGCTACCGATCACATCATCTTAGGCAAATAATACCTTACCTTTTAATTCTAGAACATTCCACAGTGTTACAAGTACATTTTTATTTTTGAATTATTTTTTCTTCTTAAAATCGCATGATTGCAGTATAACCTATTTTAAAAGCCAGTTATAGTCATTTACCGTACTTGATACTTTCCCAAATTAAATTGATTACTAGAGTACATAAAATATTGTAATCACGTTTCTTTTACTGGTCTATCAGTTCTTGTTTAATATGTTTTTCCAACGTTTCGCCCTAAATTCAAGTGCTAAAAATTCTTGACGACCAATATCGGTAACTACCGATATATCGGCCAATAAGCCCGCAAATCGTATCGGAATTTATCGTTATCGGTAAATTGGATTTTTCGTTATCGGCTCATCCCTAGTCATAACAGAGTCCAAGAGTCCTTACGCATCCCCTGTGGTGATAGTTCGCAAGCGAGACAACAGTATAAGGTTATGTGTGGACTTTCGTAAGTTAAACGCAAGAACCATAAAGGATCCAATTCCCCGAGTGACTGAGATTTTGCAAGCATTAAGTGGCTCAAAGTACTGTGGATCTTCAAAGTGGGTACCTACAAGTTCAAATGGCAGAATGTGACCGTCCAAAAACAGCCATGACAACGCCATTGGGATTATACGAATTCAACAGAATGCCGTTTGGACTTACGAATGCCCCTGCCACGTTTCAGAGATTAATGGAGCATTGCCTAAAGGATTTGAATTTCAAGAAGTGTGTGGTGTACATCGACGATGTCATTGTATTTGCGAACAGTTTCGACGAAATGCTTGAAAGGTTGGAGGAAGTTCTGAACCGCCTCAGTCAGTTTGGCTTCAAGCTAAAACCTTCCAAATGTAAACTTTTCCAAAGCAAAGTTAAATGTCTTGGACACATTGTTTCTGCGAAGGGCATCGAGCCAGACCCAGAGAAGATCGAATCATTACAGGAGTGGTTGTTAAACCCACCAAAGAATGGCAAGCAGCTCCAGACCTTCTTAGGATTCGCCAGTTATTACCGCTCATTTGTCTACCAATTTTCCAAGATAGCTGAACCTCTTCGACGGTTGCTGGCTGGAGGGCATCGGAAAGGAAAGAAAAAGCCCCAGAAGAATCCACCATTTGTTTGGACGAGGGAATGCCAAGATTCTTTTGAGACACTTATTTGCAAACTTACCTCTCCTCCAATTCTTGGATTTCCTGATTTTAAGCTTCCTTTCATCCTCCATACCGATGCAAGCGGGTATGGCCTAGGCGCTGCCTTGTACCAGATGCAAGATAACAAAGCTCGAGTCATCGCTTACGCGAGTCGAGCTTTGAACTCGGCAGAACGGAACTACTCAGCATATCGGAGAGAATTCCTAGCTCTCAAGTGGGCCATCACTGAGAAATTTCGAGAGTACCTTGACGGGATGAAGTGCCATGTTGTGACGGATAGTAATCCGTTAACTTACCTCATTACGTCAGCAAAACTCAGCCCGACAGATCAACGATGGCTAACATCCTTGGCACCATTCGATTTTACCATCACGTGTCGCAGAGGCAAGGAAAATGGTGATGCAGATGGCCTTTCTAGAATCCCACGCGAAGGTTCGGGATCCGAGAGGAGTGATGGCAAATCGGATTACCTCACCCAATTTTTGAACCGACTCCAGCCTTTGGAATCACCTACTGCTGATCTCTCAGAGCAAGCATTTCAAGCCCTACAGTACTGCTCAGAAATAACCTAACAGTGCGTCTGCGTCTCGGTTGCGTTCGTCTTGCGTCTCGGTTGCGTTCGTCTGGCGTCTCGGTTGCGTTCGTCTTGCGTCTCGGTTGCGTTCGTCTTGCGTCCTTACTCAACCGGACGCAAGAGTCGGCATAACCGAAGTTGTTCCGAGTGTGTACGTCGGAAACGCTGATACCTATATTGTTTGTTGATATCAAATTTCGACAGATTTTATGTGTGCGTTTATTAAAGCGGAATAAATAGATCCTAGTCAAATTCCTAATCCTAGGCTTCTCTTAGGCTTTTGATGACTCTGTAACGTATTAATGTAACGCACTATTACGTATATCTGTAACAAAATCATCTTCAGACAAGTGAAAATACACAAACAACGACCAGCCGCCAAATTTAAATATCTATATTATTATTTACAAGCTTAAAGCATAAACGATTTCGCACGTTTGTTCATAAATTGTCGGCAAGAAACACTAACATGTTCGCCTTGTTCGGCTTAGGCTGGACTCGCTTTGCCGTTACTATTTGTCCGGCTTTGCTGAACAGTCTTTCAGTCGGAGCGCTGCTTGCTGGAATCGCCAGATATTGTCGGACATACTGCGAAAGGAGAGGAAAATCATTTACATGTTCAACCGCCGCTTGTGTTAATTTGGTGTTGATAAAATTATAGTTATGAATCACACTTGTTGTGTTTACAACCACGCTACTCGCTTTTAAACCGATACTCTTTCATCACTTGAATTCGCAAATGCCGTCATAGACGTGTTTTCTCAACTTTACCGAAACTAATTGCCGAAAAAGAGAGATGAAGTTGTCAAGTTGAAATTTTCAATATTTTCGATATGCGAAAAATCGAATATCGAATATCGTATTTTTGAAATATCGATATTTATCGAAAATATCGATATATTGCATCAGCCTAAGTTCACCACCTTTTCGCCTGTATCCTTGTAATATATCCATTTGTTATCAATATATATATGACTCATGTCACAAAAGCGTACGGAAGTCACAAGCGTAATATATTTTTGTCCTAAGTGGCCGCATAATTTAACATAAGCAGGCTTAAAAGCAGAGCCGATAAAAGCACCAAGGAAAAGTAACGAAATAAGATTGTAAGCATGAGTCTCCGTTCGATGACACGCGCTCCACCAAAGAGAATGTTAGTTTTTTTAGAGGCAGATAAAACTATGGCAATTCTGTCCACAAATAGAATTAAGGATCAACATGAGGAAGGTGGAGTACGAGAATGGCGAATACGAGGCACTGATTATCAAACTTCATGGTAAGTATGTTGACATCAAAGTGGTTTAATTCAATGTTGCAAGTTTGTTCCAAGGTCCTTCTTCTTCAAGCATTTTCGTAATTCGTACGGTTGAAATTCCGGTAGATTTCAACGAAATAATTCTGTTCCTCGCGTATTCCGAAAGCTTAGGCCCAGGTCAAACGTCGAACATTTCATGAGTCGAACTCAATGCAAATGAACTTAAACAAAAGAGTTTCCAAATTTACATTGAGTTCGACTCATGAAAAGTTCGACGTTTGACCCGGGCCTTACCCATCACTATTACTGTAAACACTGTCGCTACTTGTGGTTGTTGACGTTCGTTCCGAAGTGAGACGAACACACTACGAACCTTGCGTCTCGTGGAACGCAGATTCAGTCAACCGCAAGACGCACGCATACTACCCGCAAGACGCACGCAGACGAACCGCAAGACGCACGCAGACGAACCGCAAGACGCACGCAGACGAACCGCAAGACGCACGCAAACGAACCGCAAAACGATCGCGTCTTGGGCTCGGTTTTTGTTAGGTTATTTCTGAGCAGTACTGTATGTCAATCCTGCAATGTTCATGATCCTGAATCGGACGATGATATTTGGTCACCAGCAGTTGAAGTTCTTGGTGCAAGACCAGAAGCAGTTGTAGCCGATCTTGGAGGCTCCGTTCTCCAAGGAATCTTGTCAGTGACCAAAGCGACTATCAATTGGCCAGAACTACAACGCCAGGACCCCGCCATTGCTGAGGTCTTACCATTTGTCCAGAGTGCAACCCCGCCTAAGTCAGAAGAACTTTCGCGCATGTGTCCAGAGGCTCGGAGACTAGCTCAGGAGTTCAACCGTTTTGTTATTTGTTCAACCGTCTGGTCGAGACCGTACCATGGAACTTGCTCGGGCACGTTTCTTTTGGCCGTATATGACACGTGATGTAGAGCACTACATTGCAAGTTGCGACAGGTGTATAAAGCGCAAGACGTCTTCCCCGGCTGCAGCCCCAATGCTCTCCTTGGAAACAACGGAACCTTTTGAAGTGTTGGCAATTGATTTTCTATCATTGGAAGGTAAAGGTGGCTTTAGTAACATTCTAGTCATCACTGATAGCTTTACCAAGTTTTTGCGTGGGCATATCCAACCCGAAACCAGAAGGCTTCTACAGTGGCAAAGATCTTGTGGGAAAAGGTCTTCATGAACTATGGTTTTCCACACCGCATCCATTCAGACCAGAGCTGTGTAAATTAGCGGGAATTGTGAAATCCCGTACGACGCCATATCATCCACAGGGAAATGGCCAAACTGAACGCTTCAATAGGACCCTGTTGAATATGCTCGGAAGCCTTGACAAAGACCAAAAGTCAAGTTGGCCAGATTACGTTCTGGTCTTCGTACATGCCTACAACTGCCTGAAGCATACTTCGACCAAGTACTCGCCTTATTATCTTATGTTTGGTCGAAGCCCGAGACTACCGATTGATATCAACTTTGGACTGGGTAACTTTGGACTGGGTACCAATCTGCCATCGTCCCAAAACCGTCATGTGGACGAACTTCGTGCTCGGTTGAAGTATGCATACGAGAGAGCTACCCAAGATGTCCAAAGCGCAACGACAAGGAACAAGAAGCGTTACGACCTGATGGTGAAAGACCTGCAGTTTCAACCTGGTGATCGTGTCCTTGTTCGGAATCTCACTGTACGTGGAAAGCACAAGTTAGCCGATAGGTGGGAGGACCAAACCCACATAGTGATAAAGAGGATGGGAGAGCTACCAGTGTACAAGGTCAGACCAGAAGGCTCTTGCTGCCCCTCACAGTTGTTCCTGTGGGTCACACCCCACCGAGAAGGAAACGATAGCGCCTGGCAGTTCCGGTTCCCCACAGCGACGTCGTAAGCTGCCTGTACTTCCCGATCAAGCACGGCAACAACAAGTGGCAACCACGCCGAGCGATGTCAATGAAGAACCTGTGTTAGTCGTCTCGCGACCGCTAAATACAGGAGCTGAGGAGTTTATACCAGCCTTGTCAGAAGAATTACCACACGAAACTGTTCCAGTTTCAACTGACCAAGATACCACACCTGGATCACCGTTGGGTGAACTGATTCCTTTGTCAGAAGAATTACCACATGAAACTGTTCCAGTTTCAACTGGCCAAGATACCACACCTGGATCACCGTTGGGTGAACTGAATCCTTTGTCAGAAGAATTACCACATGAAACTGTTCCAGTTTCAACTGACCAAGATACCACACCTGCATCACCACTTTGAGGAGATCTCCCACTTTGAGGAGATCTATCCGCAACAGTTGCCGACCCGAACGACTTGGATACAACTCGGTGTGGGCCCAGAAAGCTGCTGTACTGTTATCCTTAGTGAACACTACTAACCGAGAGCTTGTTCAGGCGATATTCCAAGACTGGTTGGATGATCGCATTTTAGACTTTTATATGTAGTTATAATTTTAAAGTTTAAATTAGTGTTAAAACATCGGGACGCTGTTTCCCATGAGGGGGGGGGGGGGGACATCATTTTGTGTATCCCCCTATAGGGATCTCAGTTGTAATGAGTACCCCCCTATAGAGTTCGTGTCGTGTGTTATGGTATGTAAAATAAGAGAAGTACGGTAGTGAACCAGTTGAACTAAATGCAATAAAAGGAGTTTATCTGAACCCCTACTACACAGGCGCTATAATTTACGCATGCTTTCCTCGAAGCAATCAGGCGTAAAATGTTCCGAACAAACAAACGAGTTGTTACGTGCACATGGATATTTCGGTTAATTCTGGCCAGCCATGCGCTTGTCGCAGTATACTTTCTGCAGGAATTCGATGGTAACTTATTCCCGCAGTCTTGCGTGAATTATCTGTGCAGTCGGGCACCATGCAATGTGGCATTGTAGAAAGTATTGAACGATAAACCAATAATATTTATGTTTAGACAGAAAACCACGAATGTTAAAGGGACACTCCAGCCCCAAAGCAAGTTTCATTCAAACAAAAGAATATGTAAACTTACTTCAGAATGAGTATTAGTTTCCTTCAAATCTTTTTGAGAAATTTGACTTTGTTTGTCGTAATTTTCGCACATTGCTTGCGGGCGAAAGCGGTCGTTCCCATTAGCGTTTTGACGTCATTGAGTGATAGAAACAAATGTTCTTCGACATACATTTTATTTCAAATTCGAGTGGAGTGTGGAGGGGTGCCAACAAACCACAAAGTCTAATACCAAAAATGTTAAGATGCGCACCGCCCCTGATCTGAACTGAGAGGATTGGTCAAGTCCAGATGTAATAAGCATATATTGACCATGTCAAGAACCTCTTTTCCATGTCGCCATGTTTCTTGTAAACAAACGGCAACAGCTTTACTGTTTGACAACACCTCGAAGAGTTAATCTAATCTGCCATCTGATTTGATGCCACGGACATTCTGGGACAGAAATTCGACTTTCCTTCCTTTCTTCTTTTTACCTTTTTGTCTACTATGCTTGCGAGGCATAGCAGGCAACGGAGCTTTGGATGTTCAATCCTACTACAAACGGAAGCCCGCAGGACTTGCAAGCTTGTTGGATCGAATAGCTCCTTCCAACAACAACTTATTTGAATAGCTTCTTCCTTCAAGCCCATATGTGGTAACATAATACGCACAGGATAGGGTTAGTCCATCCAGTGTTGCCCGGCTCTCTGGATAAGGCTATTACTGATAGGTGTCGTCACTTCCCATCAGGTATCGTTCTTGACCTCATAATGCAGCGGCCATCCACTCCTCGGCACGATTAACACCTTGAGTTGCGGGTTGATTCTTCATGGTACCACCACTAGATGGGCTGCCTGCCATGGCTAAAGAGCCCCCATCTGCCCTCGTTTGTGATCAGAGTTTTCCTTCTCGTAATAGGTTTCACTATATTTGTCTGACTTCTACCCTATCTGGCATGGGTGGCCCTACCAGGAGCATTAAGCTCCCGCCAGCATAGCTCTCGGGGTCAATGGTGCTTGACCCTGAGAGCAATACTTCAGCTACTCCACCAACGACAAGGTTTATTTGTGGAGTTATTTATCTTTTAAACTGCAAAAAGTGTAATAAATTTTATATATATATATGTAGTACTATAAACTCTTTCCGTAAACGAATCAGTAATAATAAAAGTAGTTTGTATCGTTATGGAAAGGGTCAGCGCGATATACCAGGTGAGCATCTGTACGACCATTTTTTTTAAGAAGGCCATGAGGATCTTGCTTATTTGTCAGTTAATATAATAGACCTTACCCATTATGACGCATGAATCTATTAGTGACTACTACAACCAGAATCCTTTTCGGTATATCTGTTTGTGATGTTAAGTTGAGCAATTGGTTTCCGTCTCCCAGAGGGAGTTTAACATTAACATGAGAAAGGAAATCTCGCAAGGAAATATGGTAGTAGTAGTCACTAATAGATTCGTACGTCATAATGGCTAAGGTCTATTGATAAGACGGATGTTCGTAATCGCATTCTGGACATACAAACCTGATTGTTTTATTCCCAAAAGAATAAAAAATCTACGCGATATTATGTAATTTTAATTTTATATTATATTAATATATTAATATTAATTAATTTTATTTTGTATATACGTGCTCTGGTTGGCATATCTCTTTTGAAAATTCTGAAGAAAGGCAGTGCTCGAAACGTCAATAAAGAGATTTTTAATTTTAATTTTTATGTACTATGGATAGTGTTGGTCTTTATCCGCACGTTCCGCGTGAGTAAGTTCTTGGTAGCATGAAGTAAATTATAGAAGAATTTATTAGTAAGTTGGAAGTGCCCGTGGATTTAGTGGATTGGGCGAGGTTAATTTTGAAAAATAATTATTTTGAATTTGATGATAAGATCTATCAGCAAAAGTTGGGTACGGCGATTGGAACTAAGTTTGCACCTTCATTTGCAAATATATTTGTCTAAATTGTAAACTAGTATGTTAAGTGGGATATCACTTGGATCCGTGGGTGTGGTGAAGATTTTTGGATGACATTTTTTTATTTGGTTACATGGTACGGAAACACTGATGGAATTTTTTAGTTATGTTAATTCTTTCCATGAAATAATTAAATACACTTGGTCGGAAAATAAGCTTCCATTTTTGGATGTTTTGGTTAATCTTGATATTAATTAAAATATTCACTGATTTGTATTGTAAACCTACGGATACACATCAATATTTGGATAATAGATCTTGCAATCCGAGGCATGTAAAACAGGGTATCCCGTATGAATGGCAAACACGTTGTGGTTGTGTTATAAATTTTCTTTAATAGGGCCGCATCATACGTCGAAATTTGTGTAAATTTGCATTTTCTTTTCAAATTATGTTAACATAACTTTATTGATATACTGAGTATTTAAAACGGTTGATGTTGCAACAACTATACCAATTTGACCCTTGGGATTGCCTTCTGTGAGTCATCGCTCATTGTTAAAAAGCATCCACCGACTGTGCTTTGTTACAGTTTTTCTAAGTATCGAGTAGAAGTATTTGCAGAAATTCTTAAGTGGAAAATGAAAAATAATAATACACGTTATCTATAATTCAGAACGAGATTCTGCAAATAATGGCATTGAAAGTGCTCCGACAAGTAGCAGTAGACCGTCATTCTACCACATTTTTCCTCATGAAACTACCGACGTCTCAAACAAGGAACAGGTTGTCTTCCGCTTCCGTTGCAGATGAGTTAACGGTTCGAGAGGAAATAGTCATAGAAAAGCGAATTGAATTTACCATGTTCCGACACCTTGAAAAAAGTGAAAGTTATGAATGATCTTTAGATACTGCCCATTAAATTACAGAACTCACCAAGAAGTATGTCCGATTCGTTGGAATGTTAGTGCAGATTCTCTGAATTCTAGGAATGAATCGTTGGAATGAAACGTTGGAGTATGTTACTGAAACTGAAATGCATTTTTGTGGGGTTTCTGTTGACATGACGGATTTTAACTATTATACTATTAGTTTGGTGTTCTTCCACGAAACGAATATATGTGTTAATTTATGAACTGTTAATGATTGCCTATTTTAAACTGTGCTGTTTATTGATTAGAATGTTACAGTTATAAGCTGATACGCAATGCTTTCTGCCGGTACATGTCAATATCTCTTGTATTAATTTACATTTTAGTCTCCAAGGATAGTCTCAGTGCGTACTGTATTATGCAAACCATGTACTATTAATTGTAAAGTCTCTTGCTGATGTCAGAGCGAAGGCTACGAAGCATTTTTCTTAGTTTGCGTTTAGCTTCAGTAACAAATTTTTTGTTGACCTTAGATGCAGCCTTTGTTTTTTAAGTGCTGGTTGTTCGGTGACTATTTCATGTATGCCGATTTTTGTGTCCCGACACAAATTTTGGTTAGGATTATACTTGTGTTGGTGACAGGCTTACATGAAGTAACCTGCTTTAGGCATACATGAAGTACTGTACCTGCCGAGAATTGCACTTAAATTCATATGCCAATGAACTTGATCATAAAGCAGGAACAGTCTCGTTGGTATGCGAGGCCAATCTCGTACCCAGAGCCTGCGTTCCTTTTGGCCTGCAGCCAAAAAACAGAGGCTCTGGGGAACTCCGATGAAAAAGTCCCCAAAATTGGGTTTTTGTTCCCAGTCCTCTGGTTCCCAGTTCCCTATAATTTGCTACTGTCATCGACGATGTTTAGCTTGTTCGAAGACCAGGGAAAATATTTGTTTACCGATAAAGAATGGCCCAGTATGTTTTACAAAGCTTTTGACAAAGCGTTGCGATACAAATGGTCTTTCTTAGCTTTTCTCTAAATCGTCAACCGGACGATTTGACGAGAGTGTTTTATATGTCCGCGTCGCCGTTGGCAGTGATCGAGCCGCCGCTCAGGTAAGGACTTGTACTTTCTGTCAAGAACTTTGGCTAAACTACATCGACCTTGTAGTCTCTAATATAATTGTAAAGTTCTGAGGCGAAACTCTGAAGAATTACGAGACGAGTCAGACGATGGATGTTTGTTTGGCGACGAAGCGAGAATAATATTAATAATAGTTTTAAGTTTTAACTTATTTCATGTGTTCAATTGTATTTTGGGTCTGTCGTGTATAATTATGTGTTGCAGGTGTATCGAATAAATCTTTACCAGCCATAGTTCTGAAAAGAACTGTTTAATTTTACCGCGATTCGAAATTCGAATTCGAAAATGCAAAACTTCGCGAGCAATAGCTCCTAAAGAAACTGGTGCGAGAGCTCGCCATCAACCAATCAAATGACGAGTTTCATCGGAGTTCCCCAGAGCCTCTGTTTTTTGGCTGCAGGCCAAAAGGAACGCAGGCTCTGGGTACGAGATTGATGCGAGGCGTGTCTCTTTAGTATACCCAAAAGTTCGAAATGTGGAGAGAGGACTGGAACCAACCCCAAAACAACAAAGATCCTAACCTCCCGCTTAACGAGTTTTCTAAGGGTTAGAGTTAGAAAACTCGTTAGGTGGTGGGTTACGATTAGATATAGGATCTTTGTTGTTTTGGGGTTGGTTACAATTATCGAAATTAAGGCAAACTCTGTCCCAGTCCTCTCCACATTTCGAATACGTATACTAAAGAGATACGACCCTAAAAAAACTGGGAAATGTTTTCTCTGTTGCATATCTAATTCATCGTGCAGTATTTTGAGACACCACCAATCCATCGTGATTTTAAATACACAGGGCTTTTACTAGGTTTAGAAACTTTTACTTCAGGTGAACAAAATTAATTATTTTATCAACAATCATTCATGGAAATTTTAAATATAAAAGATCAGTGACTTCTCACTGTAATCCCTTGGATCTTTTCTTTATTTCACCTCTCACTCATCAACATTGCCTTTTATCTATACCTCCCGCCTGCTTACTGATCGACTCTAGAAATAACAAATGACTTTTTACTTTTACATCTCATTAATTATTTGTTATTGTTCGTTATATATGATTGACTAATTTTTGTCACATGATTATTTATTTTACTCAT
This sequence comes from Chrysogorgia sp. JL179-B06, assembly GCA_035772405.1. Lineage (NCBI taxonomy): Eukaryota > Metazoa > Cnidaria > Anthozoa > Scleralcyonacea > Chrysogorgiidae > Chrysogorgia > Chrysogorgia sp. JL179-B06. The sequence goes on along the minus strand of JAYKKM010000096.1, from coordinate 3,963,380 downwards.
ACTTCACAATACACCAACCTTTTAGAGTTTTTAATGCGCTTATTACATTTCTATTTAAGTTTCTAAATTATAATGATACAACGGTATATAAAGATTATGTCTGACAGTTTTATAAATGTTCTGAAATCCTTTTGTTCTCTTTCCAACAGAAGCGCCAATCGCCTCCTTCAGCAGTAGTTCAAAAGATCGCATACCTTTGAATGCTGCTGTCACCCTCACGTGCAATGTGGATGGAGTACTTCCAACAATGTACAAAATAACGTTAAATGGAGAGAATCTTGAAACAATTTTAAATGGCGTGAAGAAAATTGATAAGTTTACCACAGAAAACGTTGGTGTCTACAAATGCATCGCCTCCAATATCCTCGGGAATAGTTCACGCGAGATTACATTGAATACTACAGGTGAGACCATCCAAACAACCACCCTTTCAACGACCAGCAAACGTGGTAATGGTACCAACGCTGGTACTACAGGTAAAAAGAAATGACGAAGCTCTATAATTTTCGGACCGTAACCCCTATGACATCTCTTAGCCAATCAAGAAAGACCTAACGAATATGTGCTACACCTCTCCCAGCATTAACATCTAGTCTAGAAATATAATAAATATAGATACCGGGTGACCCAAAAAAAAGTACTCCGGTTTGATTCATAATAACTTCTAAACCACTGAAGCTATTAAACTGAAATAACTTTCATTAGATAGATGGAAGACTAACTTAGATTTTGATATATGACAGTTGTATTTTACTTAAAAATTCACGGAGATATTAATGTTCAAAATAGGTAGCATATTTCTGGATGTGTCTAAAATATGCAAAAAACGCCGTATCAAATATTAATCAAGCTTTGCTCAACTGAAACACGCACTATTAGCAGTAAATAAATGCCACTTGACAAATTGTTTATTATGAAACGAAGTATTATTATTTGCAAAATACAAGCAAGATTTATTCGTTCGGAATCGCGTGTCCTCTAGCACGAATGCACTGCCTAGCCCGTGACACCATTGCGTCGAAGGAGTCATGGATCATTCGTTGTTCTAGATTACGGCATGCTGCGAAGCTCTTCTAAATTCTGCGGTTGCTGATCATGTGGTACATTGCGAATTTGTTCATGTTCAGAATAAACTCAGAATGAAACACAATCAAACCATAACTCCATAAGACATAACATGCAACTCCCCAGAGACATCCAACATTAAGTATTTGATACGGCGTTTTTTGCATATTTTAGACACATCCAGAAATATGCTACCTATTTTGAACATTAATATCTCCGTGAATTTGTAAGTAAAATACAACTGTAATATATCAAAATCTAAGCTAGTCTTCCATCTATCTAATGAAAGTTATTTCAGTTTAATAGCTTCAGTGGTTTAGAAGTTATTATGAATCAAACCGGAGTACTTTTTTTTGGGTCACCCGGTACATATACTTCATGGAAAGTGCGAAATATGGATTTATATTCACGAGTTTATACGACTAAACTGCTATATACATGTATACTTATAACCCCAAATACGATATTACTGATATAGATTATACATGAAGTGAATTGTTGAATGCCAAAATATTTTATGGTTTAAGCTTTGCATTGATGTCCTATAAAGTCAACCAGTCATCATTTTGGATGCAATATTCTGCTGCTAGAGAAATATGACGTAATTAAAAGAAGCCAAATAGCTAGGATAACGTCAAACTCATTTGCATTTGAAAAACATAAACGACGCTCACACTCGCTAATTTGTGCCAATGATTTATGTCGCAATAGCGTTGCGAGATAAATTAAGGACTGTAACATATACATCCGATTTTAGCATTGCCGAAGCATTGAAAGTTTGTTATATGGGGTCAAAAACTCGCAACGCTAATCTACAACGTAAGCAGAAGTTGATAAGTGTAATGTACAGATTGTCAATTTGTTTTGCAATAACTCCTTGAGTACAAGCGATTATATGAAAATGAGATCGAGAATAATCAGTTTAAAGGCACTGCGACGAAATATCACATTACGTTTCCTGGCATTTTTGTTACAGAACATCATTTTAGGTTAATAAATGTTCGCATTTGCCAAAAAAAACGAACAACAAACATTCTATCACGAGAAATTTAACCTCCAAAGTCGCCCAAATTTTGTCCGCCATTGCTTAAAACTAGTTCCAGACGAGCCCGCGATTCCACAGTGTTTCATAATCAGTACTTGTTTAAAACGTACTTTATTATCACGCGTTTTACCATTATATACTACACAGATAATTTGAATAATTGTTCTGAATAAATAAATAATCATGCTAATTATTTACACATCTCCCCCTTTTCTTCAATTTTTTTCCAACATTGAAGTTCAAAGTTCCAAATTTCAACAAATTAACATTATTATCTAACAAGAAAAATATGAGTTACAATAATGGTTATGCATAATATAATGTCAATGTTCTTTGTCTACTAGTAGGTCATTAAGGCTAAGTAAGAGTAAAATGTCAACATTCCTCGATATATCTGTTCGGTTTACGTATAATACGTCCGCTCGATGATCTCACCACTGAACTCTGCTGCGAACTCTGCTGCAAACTCTGCTGCAGATTCGGTTCTGGACTCCTTTTCTGGCTTTGCTGCTCTGTTGTGGATTGTCCAAGACTTATCGTCACTGAATCTGAACCTAGGTTGGGTATAGCTTGAAGATGTCGTCTATTTCTCCTCAGGACTTTGCCTTCAGGTGTTTCCACCATGTATGATCTAGGCGAAGATGCAGGACTTTGAACTATTGACGGTGGTCCCCACTTCGCGCCATCATGTTTAAGTCGAACTTTATCTCCCATCTATAATTCGGGCAAAGATCTGACTCCGTGGTGTTTATTGTACGAGTTCCTATACCTTTCTTTCGCATACTCATCTGATCTTCGAACAGAGGAAAGATCTGGCCATCCCGGTTCTAATTTTCTGCTTAAAATTGGTATTGTCGTGCGAATCCGTCGACCCATCATTAATTGGCTGGGACTTACTCCTGTTGCAAAAATAGGAGTTGCTCGGTAGACCATTAATGCCAGAAATGGATCTTCTTGTTTCAAGATTCTTTTGGCAATCTTCACCACACTTTCGGCTTCGCCGTTTGCTTGCGGGAGATGTGGACTAGACGTTACATGAGTGAATCCGTACTCTTCGCTATAAAGGACTTAAACGCAGTTGCTGAAAATGGAGGACCATTGTCACTGATAAGAATTTCCGGAATTCCCCATCTAGCAAACATGCTCTTCAACTTTGGCACCATTGTTCTGGAAATCAAATCGGGGAGGTACACAATCTCCAGATACCGGGAATAGTAATCGGTGACAACCAAATATTTCTTCCTCTCCATTTCCAACGCATCTACAGCGACTTTCTGCCATGGTCGATCTGGCAATGGCGATGTCTTCAAAGGTTCGTTTCTTTGTGAAGGACGGTTGATTTGGCAAAAGTGACACAGATCCACTTTCTTCTTGACCTCTTTCGTAATACCGGGCCACCATACTGAAGACTTAGCTCGTTTCAGGCACTTTATAACTCCTAGATGACCATCGTGGATTCTTTGTAGAATTTCTTCCTTCGATGTCTCTGCAACTACAATTTTGTCTCGATAGACTATTTTACCATCGACCTGGGACAGCTCGTTACGATACGGAAAGAAAACACGGGCTTCCTCCGGAACTTGCGATTGATACTTTGGCCAACCATTCTGGACTAACGTGCTAACAGCTTGGAGGACATGGTCGATCTGTTGCATTGCTTGCTTTGTCGCTTGAAGCTTTCTTTCCGAAGCTGGTCTGGCTGCCTCAATCATATTCACGAAAACTCCCACTTCTTCGTCGAGACCGTCGAGACAGTTTGTCTCGCTTTCTAAGGGACTTCGTGAAAGTGCATCTGCGAGGATGAGATCTTTTCCAGGGATGTACTCTGCTATTGCGTTGAATCTTCTTAGACGCAATAGGAGACGCTGACATCGAATGGGAACCTTGTGTCCAAACTCTGTTGGTTGATCAAGGGTACCAGCGGTTTGTGATCTGTCCGTAGACGAAACGATTGTAGACCCGACAGCTAGATAGCTATAGAATTTTTCGCAAACGCATACACCCGCGAGACACTCTTCTCAATTTGCGCGTAATTTTTCTCCGAAGGTATAAGCGACCGCGAACAGAATGCCACTGGACGTAAAGATTTATCCTCATTTTCTTCTAAACACCACCTATTCGGTAGCTACTCGCGTCTGCACTAACGATGTTCTCAAACGCCTGTTCACGTTCTCAAACGCCTGTTCTTGGGCACGATCCCAAACCCAAGCAGAACCTACTTTGAGTAGATCGTTCAAAGGTTGGAGAACCGATGAAAGATCTGGTAAGAACTTCCCCTGGTAATTAACCATGCCCAAAAATCGACTCAATTCTTTCATGTTTCGGAGGTGAAAGCTTTGTTATTGCTTTTACTTTTTCGAGATCCGGGCTAATACCATCCTTACTAAATTGATGTTCACACTTCTTCCTATTAAGCATTAGCCCCGACTCTTTTACGGTATCAAGAGCCGATTCTAACCGCGCATCATGCTCTACTTTGAACTTCCCGTAAATTATTAATAATTAGTATGTCATCCATTATGACCTTCGTACCTTCCTTTTCCCGAAGGAGGTCGCTCACCAATCTTTCAAATATCTCAGTAACGGTAGGCGGCGAAAACAAAACCGGCCATAGGGGATAATGAATGTGGTTAACTTGGAACTCTCAGGATCCAGGGGAATTTGCCAAAATCCGCTAGAGGCGTCTAGCTTGGAAAATAGATTCGACCCCTCTAATGAAGGAGCGATATCTTCGAGATTCGGCATCACGTATCTTAATTTCTCTTTTAACTTCCTCGTTCAATTTCTTCAAATCCACAAATTCTGACGCTACCGTTTTTTTTCAAAACCGGGACAATAGGCGAACACCACTCAGTTGGCTCTATTACTTCTTCTATAACCCCCTCATCTTTCATTCTTTGTAACTCAGCTTCGACTAGTGGTAATACAGGAAAGGGTATCCGTCTAGGGGTGGTAACACTGAAAGGTTTAACGCCGTCTCTTAACTGTATCTTTACTGGTTTACACTTAGGTAATCCAATATCTCCGAAAACAGAATGATCAGTGATTTCTTCAACCCTCTTGACACTAATCCCATTTGGCAAGAAATTTATCTACTTAATAAACAATTTATGTCTTTACCTTTGACGACGAAGATCCTGGCTGGATATTCCACCGATTTATGCAGAAATGTTGTTGTGAACTCACCAACGCATGTTATTAATCCAGGGCTGCACAGGACGGCTGATGCTGGTTTAAGTTGTGGACGTTGTGGTAAATTGCGGTACACTTCCTGGGATGTGACTGTTATATATGCTCCAGTGTCTATCTTAAATGTAGTTGTTCGACCATTAAGACCAAGCTGTACCCGCCACGAATCTCTGCTAGCATCACTACAAATTGATCCCAAAAAGAAGGTTTCTTCCCAGGGTTGACTGCCAGCGCTGGTTTTCTCCGTCATTGCGGCTACTTTTGCTGCAGGCTTGGTTCGACATACTACGGCAAATGTCCGAGTTTACCGCATTTACGACATTTCTTTCCTTTGGCTGGACAATTCGCATCTCGATCGTGCTTCCTATTGCACCAAGGACACTGCTGGGACGTCGAAAATTTCTTCCTATTACTCGAACTCCTTCTTTGATTGTTTCTCCGCCGTTGGACTTCATCTAAATGTTTTGTCTCAAGGGACTCTTGTTCGGTTAGTTGACTTTTGACTAACTCTTCTTGTCGTGCTATCTCTATCGCCGAGTGAAGGTCTAAAGCCAGCTTTCATTTGTAAACGCTGTGACAGACTTTTATCTAATAAACCGATAACCATTCTGTCTCTGATTTGTTCGTCTCTTTTCTCGTCGAATTCGCAATACTCTGTCAGTTCTTATAAATTTCTAATAAACGCTTCGACTGTTTCCCCCACGTGTTGACCTCGTTGATGAAAGCGAGCTCTCTCATGTATTATATTACGCATTGGCACGAAATGTGAATCAAAACGTGCTATAACCGAGTTGTAATCCTCCTTCGTTTCGTCTTTAAAGGCGAACGACTTGAAGATATGTTCAGCTTCATTTCCCATCGAGTAAATCAAAGTACTGATTTGGATTTCATTATCTTCTTTGTTAAGTTTCGTTGCCGTTCTAAATCTTTCAAATCGTTGCTTCCACTCGGGCCATTTCAACGGTTTCGAGAACTCTGGTGGATTTACTTTTAATATCTTACAGTGATCCCACTCCTGACACCATGTTTCATAATCAGTATACTTGTTTAAAACGTACTTTATTATCAAGCGTTTTACCCTTATATACTACACAGATAATTTGAATAATTGTTCTGAATAAATAAATAATCATGCTAATTATTTACACATAAAAATGGAAATTATACGACAAGTTACAATAGAAGGTTTTCCCCAAGTAGCTTTATATTCATACACAACTAGCCACGTATTGAGTCTTTGACGTCATTTCCTGTAATAGCAACCTAAGCGTCCGGAACATGTTCGAGTAATGGCGGCCGTATAATCTCGTATAAAAACAGTCTGAAAAGGCGACTTCACATGCTCGCAATTTGCTTGAAATTTGGCAAGTTAAGTAAGAACACCATGCTCTTTACAAATATGTAAAAATTCGGGATACCAAAAATTTGATCATGAGGGCATTTTAAGCTATTAATTGAGTTAAAAATATGGCTGCTTGCCGACGCTTTGGCGTCATAATAACCGCCATTTTGAAATTGCTGTGGCGATCGCCAACATGAATTTCAGAATAGTCAGTCGGTATAACCACGAACTCGATTTGGTCGGCAACGCCATTGCGTAACAATTCAGTGACGTAAATTGGCGATTGCAACCATAGGATGAGTGTCCAGCTAATGCTTTGCGCGCTCACAAGCTTGCTCGCGGCCATTTTTTGGGCCACAAAATTGAAAAGGTAAACCAATCCTTCGATATCTCAGCAATCCTTGCCGTAAATTACTCAAATTGTGTTTTTCGTAAGAGCAGAGATAATGTAGTAAGTTATTATTGTCATATTTTTTATAGTATTTGATTACACTCGGTGCGCCGTGGAATTGTATTTTGAGACAGGTATCCGTTTTTTGCCGTTTGATGCGTGAATTTCAAAGTTTCCTTCAAGTCCGCAATTCCTGGCAAAGCCAATAGTATAAGATCCTTAGAAAATAACAAAGCAACAAGAAAACGTAATAAACCGAAGAAGCCAGTTTCCCAAATCAAAACAATAACACAAGCGCGCAAAGCATCAGCTGGACACTCATCCTTTAAGGTAGCGAAGGAAAGATCAAATCAAACAAATATTTCATTGTACAATCATTTGCCTTATATAGAATGTTTATAAATAATAAAGAATTTGGGGTTATAGGCACTTGAAGCATGATGGAGGGACATAGATTTCTCTCCGCTTTTGCAATACGAAATACCGTCGTATGAATTTTATAATGGACAAGAGTGTATATCAGAATTGTTCGTAGGAAATAAACAAACACCGGACTATCGTATTTGTGTTTTTAGCGAGAAATAAACTGGCAAATAAATAGAAAAGGGAAAGCTCGAAAAGTCCTTCATTTTTTCTACTTATTTTCAAGTTTCATTTCCCTCCAAAATTGCTTTTTATTTGGGTGTTAACACACTGACCACGCTGCCCATATCTCTCGTGTTGTTATAAATTATGTTCTTTTGTCTAGTTGGATCAGGCGATGGTGACGACGCCGAAGTCTTTACTACTGGCGTCATCGTAGGCATTGCAATTGGTGCAGCGATCGTTACATTAGTTATTATCGCTGTTGTGTGCTATTGTTGTTGCTTAAAAGAAGTTCTAGCTTGTACATGTAAGTAAATCATTTGTTGTATTAACGATAAAATAGGCTAGATTTATACAAGTGTTTTATAATGATATTGGTATAAATATCATTGGCAACAAAACATAAATACCTTTCATATCAAAATATGTAGCTTACGCAGTGGCGAAGCTGGCCTTAGCAACTGGTCATGCTATGCTAATTTATAAATATCTGCATATTTTGAAAACAATATATTTCTAAAGATCTGATTATGTAAATCGTATCAAAATTTGCATAGCATGACCAGTTGCTATGGCCAACTTCGCTACTGGACTTAAGGATGTAAAATTGCAACGTGTGTATTAAGTTCAAATTAGGTTTTACATCGATGAGATTGTTGTATATGTAAGAGATAAAGCCCGAGAACGTAGTAGAGCGTTGGAAGCAACAAGCATAAAAATAAAGCCAAATGCCCCGTGACGTCATGTGCTGGGTAAAGTGATCAGCGTTGACGTAAATGCAAAGAAAGTTGACTTCTCAACGTTATTTTCGTATTCTCTATTACAACAAAAACTGGGCAATACACGGTTGCACGATAGGTATCACAACAATAGGAAATACAACGCTTGTACCAGCACCTGACGTCACTGTCATATTGATAATGGCGTCCCAATTGCCTGTTTTTAGATGGTTTATTCAACTTTTAACATGGCGCCAAACTACTATATTCGGACTAGCTAGGTCATATACTCAATATGAAAAATAGTTATGCATCAACACCGAATTTGCCTGAATTTTCCCGATTGTAGTGATCCAAGCACACAAGAGTTTAACCTTCACAAATGTTGACAGGGTAATTCGCACTGGGTTTTGTGCACTCCACCAATATTAATAATTAGTAATATTACATTAGTATTAATGCACTCTCCATAATATTAATAATTAGTAATATTAATAATATTAAATAATAATAATAATAATATAATTAATAATTGATAAAACTAATAGTTAATAACTAATAATAATGATTAATAATAATAATAATTTGTAATAATTTATAATAATAATTAATTAATTAATTAGTATTAATTAATAATAATAATGTATCCTTTTCTTAGCCGCCTGATTTGTAAAGGCAAAAGTTCCAGTTGAAGAAGTGGAGTTTCTATTGGGAATTGTAAAACATATTTGTTCTTTAATGTCACATTTTTAAACCAGCTAATAAACAAACTAACCTGTAAGAATATCTTGTTGCGCTTGCAGGATAATAGCACGTGTAAAACAGAATAGTATGCAACTAGTCTAGTTGTTTAAAGGGACACTCCACTCAAAATACAAGGGGTAGTTAAATGAAAGGTCTTACCGACTTTAAGTTACTCCCGAAGTTTGAACGGTTAATTATTTTTAGTTAAGGATAAATCGCTCGTTGAATTCAGTAAAATCGACGAATTTGCGACGCCATGTTGTCTTTCTCAAGCAGACGCGCATTGTCAGCGGAGTCCCAAATATGACGTCACTGAGTGCTTCTTTCTCGGCAGTGGCGTTGTTTTGATAGCGATTATATATGTAAATGTTGTTGTCGAATGTTCTTTGGGGGGAAATTAGGCAAATTTAAGCGCTCTATACCTTCAAGCAGGAAAGTAAGGCAACGTCTAAGGTATAATGCGTCAGTTTACGAATTTTGGAACATTAATTTCAAGACAATCAACGATATGATTCGTAAACTTTCGAAAAGGACAGTGTCGGCTCACAGCGATGCAACTGTTCCTGTGGTCCTGTTCATGTCCTGTTCAACTGAATAACTTGGAAATTAAAAGTAAGTTATACTGTGGTTACTTTATCAATTACAATTAATACCCATATGGCAAAAATTTAGGTTCACTTGCGTTGCTGATCAATATAATTTGGCAATTTGCAAATGGTATCCCTGTATAGTACAGTGTTATTATATATTATATAATATTATATTTATTATATTTATTATAATATATATATATATATATATATATATATATATATAATATATATATATATATATATATATATATTACTATAGTATGTAAATTATATTATTATATACAGTATTACAGTGTAAGTTTATAGTTGTTTCGTTCCAGTAGAAACGGAATTGCACATAGATTATGTTAAGTGTTACAAGAAAATAAATGTCTTTACATCTTGTGTTCTCTCATTTTGGGTAAGGATTGTCACAGTAAAATTTTTGTACAACATCTGTATGAAGTTATTTGATGTTTGTACAACATATATATGTACGTTGCACTCTGCAAGGCATATCTGCCCAAAAAACTTTCAAAGTACACTAAAAATCAGAAAAGTAATTGAAAACCTATCATAGAACAAAATGTTGAGGATATATACTCATTGACCACAAAACAGTTTAATAGCATTCGATGGAGAAGCAAAACCTTTCGGTAAACGTTTGTTATCTTTCATGACTTGTTCGATTGGCACACGAGTGCCACAAGTAAGATCACAGGTACAAAAATAACTAAATGGTTCAGATCTACTCACATCATATGCAAAGTATGTCTCAATTCTCAAGGTATACAAAAACAATTGAATAATCATCAACAACTTATTGTACCTTGCATGCTACATACAAGTAGTTCACACAAATTTAATAAGAATATGAGATATCCCACCGTACAAAAAGGCTGTTTACCTCTATAAAATTTAGTCAAAACTTTGTATTTGTCAACAAGCCAGTATATACATGTATTTCAAGCAAAATAAATAGCGAAGGAATTCCTAACTCCAATAATTATTGAAATATTTTATACCATCACAAATCTAGTATAGATATAAAATTACAGATCTGTTGTGCTTTTCACTGCTTTTCTGAATATAACTCACATTAGGAGAAGTTAGAAAAGAAAACTGTGTATACTGTATGGGTAGAATGAAAAGTCAAATAACTTACATACAATTGTACAAATATTTTACTGTGATTTTACCTTAACACAATCTATTTGCAATTCCGTTTCTACTGGAACGAAATATATATTTTACTGTGATTTTACCTTAACACAATCTATTTGCAATTCCGTTTCTACTGGAACGAAATATATATTTTACTGTGATTTTACCTTAACACAATCTATTTGCAATTCCGTTTCTACTGGAACGAAATATATTTATATAAACTTTAATATATACACTGTAATATATAATGGTATAGTATATAATATGCAGGGCTATCATTGCCAAATTATATTGATCAGAAACGCAAGTGAACCTAAATGTTTGCCATATGTGCATTAGTGTAGTTGATAAATAACCACAGTATAATAAAACTTACTTTTGGTTTCCAAGTTATTCAGTTGAACATGAGCCGACGCTGTCATTTTCGAAAGTTTACGAATCATATCTTTGATTGCCTTGAAATTAATGTTCCAATAATGCGTAAACTGACGCATTATGCCTTAGACGTTCCCCTACTTTCCTTCTTGAAGGTATAGAGCGCTTAAATTTGCCTAATTTTCCTCCAAAGAACATTCGACAACAACATTTACATATATAATCGCTATCAAAACAACGCCACTGTCGAGAAAGAAGCACTCAGTGACGTCATATTTGGGACTCCGCTGACAATCCGCGTCTGCTTGAGAAAGACAACATGGCGTCGCAAATTCGTCATTTTTTTTGAATTCGACGAGCGATTTCTCCTTAACTAAAAATAATTAACCGTTCAAACTTCGGGAGTAATTTAAAGTCGGTAAGACCTTTCATTTCCCCACCCCTTGTATTTTGACTGGAGTGTCCCTTTAAAAGACAATTAGCACTAATGAGGGGTGAACAGCAAATCTGCCATTTAATTTCAGTATTAATAGTGTGCGGTAGTTAGTGTTAAAGGACATTGGCAACAAAAAACAACCACCTTTTGTATCGAAGTGTATGACTTAGCTAGTCGGAATATAGTAGTTTGGCGCTACGAGAACCCTTGTAACACGTTTTAAAAATTGAATAAACCATCTAAAAATAAGCTCTTGGCCTCCATTTTGAATATGACCCTGACGTCATGTGCTGTGAGAATGTGGGAGATCATCAAGCTCGTGATAGGGATCGAACCTGTAGCCTTCTGATTGCCGTTGAGACGTTTTAACAGCTACCGAGACTCAATCATGTATTGGTTCGATTGATAGATGTAGAAGGCAACCTTTCTAGGAGAAGGAAAACTCTGATTAAAAACCTCCACTATGATTGTGGGAAAGGGTAGAAAGAGCTCTTTAGTCTTGGTTGATAATCTTTCTATAGTGATGGTATCACGATAAAACCTCCACTTAAGCATCCTCACTTAATTAGGACTGTTGCTATTCAACTAAGTGTCAATTATGGATGTTGCACAAAGAAACTTATCGTTTTCCAAAGTGTACGATTTGCGAGATCGTTTCACGTTGCATAAAGCTTTCACGGGTAACACACAAGTGAAAATTCTAACGTAAACCAACGGGACTTCGGTAAGTCCCGTAAATTCACGTGAAACTATTTTCACTTATGTCAGCCAGTAAAGGCTTTAGACAACGTGAACCCCTAAACGATTTCGCAACTCGAAAACTATAAGTTTCGAAAACTATAAGTTTCGAAAACTATAAGTTTCGAAAACTATAAGTTTCGAAAACTATAAGTTTCTCTATGCCACACTAATAAGTGTACACTTCGCTGAACCCCAATAGTCCTTCTTAAGAGAACACTTAAGCGAAGGTTTTATGCAACCGGGGCCCAGGGTCCCAAAACAGATTGGTGTTAGGAATAGCAGCCAGCTGTAAAACATTGCTTCAATTTCATGATGGTATAAACAAGGAGCACGTCCCCCAGTTAGTCATCAGGCTGGGATCGAAAAATATACTACTCGTAAAACAATCTTTAGATCAAGCAATATTTGGCATTTTGAACTACATGTTTTATGGATTTATGATGATGGGAAATTTCGAGTGTTGGAATATATACATTTTAAAACCAAACAGGGACCAGTTGCGAAAAATGCAACATCGAGGCCTTCCGGCTGGAGGCCGTTGCCGAGAGCCTATTCCAGCCGGAAGGCCTTGAAGTTGCATTTTTCGCAACTGGTCCTGGTTTGGTCTTAAAATGTATATATTCCAATACTCGAAATTTGCCTTCGCCATAAATCCTTAGAACATGCAAGTAGTACCTGTGGGGTCACTATTTACACTATTTACCTCGTACACCTTCAGGATCCATAACCCTCGCCAGTATTCAGGACCCCTTACCTACTCACATCCTTCACAAACCCCTAACCCTAACCTCTTCCACCTGTAGCATCCTATAACCCAACCCTAAACCTAATTAGTTATTCCATCAGAACCCTTTCCGATTCCCTTCCGATTCCCTTCCGACTCCGATGATGACATGCATCATTATCAAAAGGACTTTCGATGTTTCTTAAGAAATGCCTACGTATATATACACTTTATACCCATCTGGTCGGACTCCTTGTGGGATAGGGAAGCATACAGTGCGCATTGGTTATAGATACTTTCACAGCGCAGAGACAGCAGTTTTGCGTATTTTCATTGTTTTCACTCTCCAATGGCGTTCGTTGTATAATGCACGCTGATGACGCACAACTGTATGTGCCTATCAAATCTCCATGTGATCGACCTTCTGTTCTAGCTAAGCTATAGAGCTGTGTATATAGATAATAATACATGGATGTGCGGAAATATAAAATTTATTTCGAGTGTTGACCAAGATATCGAACGAGTAAGCGAACGAGTGAGATATCCTGGTCAACACAAGAAATAAATTTAATATTTCCAAGCATCCATGTATTTTTCTGTTTATTATATAATCAACAAAAATAGAGCACAAGAGTGTAATACGATTTTACAAACATTTATCAACATATGTGTGATTACCAATAATCAACACATGTGTGCTTATTACACGATAATCAACACAATTACACAATAATCAACACATGTGTGATTACCATAAATAATCGCACATGTGTGATTATCAGTTTTATTAGTGGCGGAACCATCAATAAAACACTGTCTATTATATAATAATAAGGACATTACCAATTGGTGCACTTTAAATGGTCTTACATGTAATCCAAGTAAAACCGACATTGTCCATCTTTCACCACGATTTATGTATTGTGAACCAATACCAGAAATATGTGTTGATGATGTATTAATGCAACCGGTTTGGGTTGCATGTGATCTTGGTTTTGCTGTTGATAGACATCTTACCTTAAATACTTACGTAAATAACATTTGTAAATCAGCCACTTTGGCTATTAGAAATATTGGCAAGGTTAGGAAATATCTGAGTAAGAATTAGCTAGTGCACGCATTTATAACATCTAGACTTGCCAACTGCATTAGCATCCTTTATGGCTTACCAGAAGCTAAATAGACGATTTCAAGGTTATTGTCACCATGTTGAAATGGGGACAAAGGGACTGGGACGAGGCGGTTTAACATAACACAATAACATTCTAAAAGACGCAAAATCGCCATATTTTCGTACTGTTCACAAATGTTACACTTTATTTGGATTTAAATTTACGTTTGGCTTGGTATTATCTTACAATATGTCTTTCCATCACAAGATGAAATATGTTTTCAATCACAAGATGAAATCTACACGTATGAAGATTTCTTACCGGGAATTATCCTGTCAGGGTAAAAGACAAAGAAACTATCCAAATCAAATATAAAAAAGTGCGAAGAGCACGAAAATATGGCAATCTTGCGTCTTTTAGACTGTTGTTATACTATATTAGACCGCGCTCGTTCCAGTCTCTTTGCCAGCTAGTTACAGCGAATTCAGAATACAGCTGCAAGACTTGTTACGAAGGTTAAAAAATCAGATCACCTGTGCTTAGTAATCTTCACTTATATAGTTGCCATTAAGATCAAGGATAATTTTCAAGATACTAAGATTCAAAGCTTTACATGGCCAGGCAACTTGCACTTTAAGATCATCTGAACGTAATCTGCTATCTGTACCAAAAACCGTTACCCATTGAGACATTCTCGGTTGCCGCTGCAACTCTGGAATTCATTACCAGAGCAAATTAGAAGAACTGACTGTTTAAATAGTTTTAAGTCAACACTTAAGACTTTCCTTTTTTGAATTAATAGTTTTGTAGTTATCATAGCTTTATTAGTTATGTTGTGAATACCTGTGTTAATTTAGTTGAAACTCAGAAACTGCACTTAGGTTACCTGCAGTGAAAAGAGGAAAAAAAACTGATTTTTGGTAATCAGGAAGGAAGCGTGGAAGTTGTTGATTGTGTTTTTTTTAAGGTTATTTGTTGTATTTCTTATCAATAAACGTCTTACGAACAAGTTATATGTAGTAGTTTGGATTTATAATGAAATGTACTTAGTTTTATAAGTAACTTAAAGGGATATGGCAATATAAATTAACTTTGTCTCATTTGAAAGAACTTGTAAAATGGTATAAGAAGATCTTTTACGATTTTTCTGTATCTTTCTTGATTTTTGAAATATTTCAGATAATTATGACAAAAGACAGTCTACAATCCGCCATCTTGTTGTAATATTTGACCTAATTAACTAGGAAATTGGTGACGTCACAAGCAGGGTAAACTTGATGAAACTACTCCATAGGTGACCGAATTTCCGCGGAAGGCTTTTTAAAATGTTGTGGGCCAATTGAAAATGGAAATAGTGCAACATAATCGAGTTTCTGGCTCATAATGTCGTAAGGTTGGCAAGATAAAATGTTCACTTTACCCTACTTATAGACCTCTTTCATAATGGCGGCCAGTCTAAATATTATTTTTATATGCATGCAAATTAGCCTTTCTGGCCTCGTTACAAAGCGAAGATTCTTTGGAATTTTGACACACGAACGAGGTCAGAAAGGCGAATTTGAATGAATATAAAAGAATATTTAATTTGGGTGCCATTATGAAAGAGGTCTATGACGTCACATGCATATCGAAAATAATTCCAAGATGGCGGACAGCACGCTGTCTTTCGTCAAATTATTTCAAAAACCAAAAACGATAAGGGAAAATTGTTAAAGGTCTTGTTATACCATTTCACGAGTTCTTTCAAATGAGACAAAGTTAATTTATATTGCCATATCCCTTTATTTAAGTAACTTTAAATAGTGTATTGTTGTAAGAGCATTGAGACTATTGTATAATGCTACTAAAACATCTTTATTATTATTATATCCTCACAAAAATGTTTCTGTTTTAAGGACCGGTCATTGTTTATGGTCGAGGTGGGGGCCAAAGAGAAATAGGTTTGGTGCTGAAGAAATAATTTACACAACCAAATTAAGATCAGAAATTTAACCGTCCCAACCATTTATGTGTAAAGAACATTTTTTACCCAACCCAAGAAGAAAAGTTAGATAAAGCTCAATTCCCAGCATCTCGTCGATACAAGTTTTGATAACAAACCTAAATAGATATACAGATCTTTCAGATTATTGTAACTTTCAGATTATTATCTCGCTATCAATACAGAGCAGGAATCCAAGGAAAAAACAAGGAGAGGAATACAATAACAAAATCTAATGCGGTGCAATGATGACTGAGGAGAACTGATGAGGAGATTCCAATTTTAAATGATAAACTCTTATGTAAAAAGTCATGAAAATTTTGCTACCCAACCCTTCAGAGAAGTGATTTTTTACCAAACCATTTAGGTCTTAGAATTTTCAGTTACCCAACCATTTTCTCTGCGGCCCCCACCCGGCCATAAATAATGACCCGTCCCTTAATTACCGATGAGGCGCTCTAACCATTGAGCTACCTAGACTCAGATCCCTCTCCGGCACTTAGAACTGACATTTTTCTGAGGATATTAGCTTTTTGACAAAAATAGCTTATGAATTGACCGAGCTTGTTCGGTCCGGATCGAAGGATATTGGTCTCGTTCTTTTTTCGTTTCTATGAACGTCGCCTTCTGCTCTGTCGATGCAAACGGAAAAACAAGAACTCGACTAATATCCTTCGATCCGTACCTCACGCTCGGTCAATCTGTGTTTTTCTTTATCATAGGCATCGTCGTAATCCTGGCATGTTTCCGTAGAATCTGTAGATCAGGTAAGTGTAGCTTTTATTTTATTTATTTTTTATTCATTATAGATTTGCCTTATAATAATAATAATTATAATAATAATAAAGACGTTTTATGAGCATTATACAATAGTCTCAATCGAGGTCTCAATGCTCTTACAACAATATATTCTTAGTGTTACTTATAAAACTAATTTCAGTTTCATTATAAGATATAGCCTACTACATATGTTACCACTATGAACAAAAAACTATTAATTAATTATTATTATTAATTATTACGTAACAAGGCCACTAGGTTCTCCTCAGTATGACGAATCCCGCGAAGAACCAACCAAACAAAAAGGATAACATGGATTGTTCGGAGCAAAATCATGGCGCGTGTGTCTACAGCGAGTACAGTTGACAGTTCAATGAGTTTTATTCCAAGTTAATTGCTGCTGCACGCGCACAGATCAAATTGAAGCACGGCGCACTGTCGTCAGCATACGTAGCGTGCTTATAAATGACTGGGTGACCGCAAGAGCGTACGCCAATTATTGCGGTCCCATATAATATATCAGCAATGTTTAAAAATTGGCTTGAATTTTTGCAACTGTTTGATAATAATATACTAAAGTGTGTTATATATATTATGTTGTTATATATATTGTTATATATAACAACATTTTATATATAAGGGCCCACTGTAATTGGTACTGTTGTTGTGATGACCCTGCTTCTTCTATGTATTTTTTAGAGACGAAGCTAAATAAATAAATAAATATACACTGATTGCAGTGAATGTGGGAGCATGGAGTAGACTGACGATACATGCACGATAGTCAAGCTGAAATCCCTGTCCGGGAAACACTCCTTGACATCAAAATTGAAAAGAAATCCCCGCTTTAGGGGCCGATTACATGCAGACTTTCAGCCCGGGCTGAGATTTCAGCCCGGTCTCATAAACAAATCCCTTGAAAATTGACGTTGCGATTAAATGGCGAAAATTTCAGCACGGGCTGGCTGAGTTTCTTTCCGGGCTGAAATTTCCCATGTAATGTCTCGATCAATTCCAAGCGTGACTATGCCCCCCCCCCCCCCCCCCCCCCAGGGCATTTGACGGGCATTTACCGACTCACCAGCTCCCAAGGTGTGGGGTATTTGTGGGGAAAATAAAGTGGGGTATTCGGCGCTCCTCACAAAGTTTGAGGCAATGCCAATATGGTTGCCAGTGAATTTCCAAAATTCGTAGGCACTGCACATTTCATATTAAACAAAGTCCGATCCTTTGTAATATTCTGTGTCCGGTACACGAAGTAGCAGCCCCAAACGAACGTGCATATTTAAAACGTAAACAAATGTCAAAAAAATCGCATGTCTACCGCTATTTAACCATGTTTGTTTTAGTACACCATGTCTAGTCTGAAACGTTTGAGTTCAGAAGATTGCGGATGCGCCAGATGGCACAATTGCTTTGGAAAATTTCGAGGGACGTTTGTGGCTTCTTGGTTGGCTCTTTTATTTGGAAAACTTTTATTACATGCCCGTGGGTGGGGAATTTGCATCTATTTCAAGAGCCAAACAGTGGGGATTTTGTATAATTAAGCTGACTCCACGGTGGGGCATTTGCAAATTGCAATGGTCTGACGCCAAAATGGAAAATGCCCGTCAAACGGCGGGGGGGGGGGGGGGGGGGGTTGTCACGCTTGGAATTGATCGAGACATGATCGCTCAACAATTTCAGCCCGGGCTAAATTTAGCGTGTGAAAGTTCATTACGCAGGCGCAAACGGAAACACTTGACATGGCTTCTGTACAATTTCCGGGTTTCAGCCCGGACTGAAATTGGTCATGTAATCGAACGTTTTTTTCAGCCCGATTGACCGGGCTGAAATTTCCCCATTTAATCAGCCCCTAATTAATGTAAATTTTATTTGAGTAGCCGAGCAAACTCTAAAATAGCGGCGTCCAGAACCATAAAATACGAGAATGAAAACGTTAGTTCTCGAGACAAGAGCATACTAGACACCGTAAACCTATTAACATTTCAAAACATTATACCTAAAGGTCTTATTTTAAAGTATTTTATTTATTGTTGCATTTTTTTTGGGGGGGGTTGATGATAAGGTTTACGTCATTCCTAATTCGATTCTTTATTGTATTTTCAGGTGGGAGTGAACCAGAGTAAGTCGTTTTCATTTTTTACTGTTTTATTTTCGGTTTTCTTGTTTTTTTTAATGTACTGTCCTCCAGCGCTGGAATAAAGGTGAGTGTGGTGCATTGCGCACTTGGAGCATGTCACCTCGCTATTTAGGGTACAACATCAACAGTGTACAACGCGACCATTTCCTCACTTGTCAAATCTGTGCAGCATATTCAGCGTGGAATAAAATCATAGTGTGATCGTCAAATAAATTTGTCAGCTACCAGTACGTTTATTGGAGTCCATCATCAGAACTAGGTTACTATACAGTGTTCAGGTATGACAGCTGACCGAAAACGAAATCGAGAACCTTGAGGTGGTCTACCAAAATTTCCTGTGTAAAATGATTAAAACGCGGTTCAAAAAAGTCGGTGAAAATGAGGTAAAGGTGAATGAACGCGAAATGCCAAGCTCTACGAAATCGCAAAGATAATCCCCCTCAATAACTTTCCTTAGAAAACAGTATCTAAAGCCACGTGACCCGAATGGAAAACGACAAATAGCAGACAAAGCTCCTGTTTATGAAATCGGAAACTGGCACTCGTAACGTGTTCAGATTCTGTGTTAACCGGTTAGCTGGGGGGGGGGGGGGGGGGGGGGTGGGGGGGATAGAGAGAAGTTTGGTAAAGTTCAAGGAGGAAGATATCCAGTGTAAACATTGATGACGATGAATACGTTTTTTTATAAAAAAGAACGCTTGTCTCCGACAAAATAACAAATGAACACTAAATGCAACCTCGCACCTGGTCGCGTGCCTCCTTAGCCTCCTCCGCAGTAACCTGCGATCAGGCTTTGGCCATTTTTGACCGAGCCAGAGCTGTCCCCTCTTCGTCAATCAATCCCTTCACAATCCCTATACTTCCCTGCAATCCAAGCCAAAACATTGCTCGCACAGCCTTGCAAGCGATTTGACTCGAAAAAAGAAGCCACAGAGTTGCCTGCGAAGGAGGCTAATGCCTCCTAAAAATTGGGAGGATTTTAATTGGCGTTCGGAAAATCACTTAGGGAGGAATGGCAATGAATAGAGCAAAGACTAAAAACTCCGTGATAGTCGACAGTTCTCGCAAATCGTCAATGTTACTTATGTAATATGGGCCATGTAATATGCCTTTGTCTCGATGTTGGATGTAATATTCCTCAAACTCATAAATAATCCCCGAAGATAACTCAATTTCTGCGCTGCTCCGGAGGAGGCAGGCGTAACATGTTACGAAATATAAAACGCCTTTTCGAAAAACGCTTGTCATCAAATGTGTTATCCAGGACCAGTACATTTTTCAGTGAGCTTTTATATTTATGCTCTTTGATGAAAAATAACCAAGCCGTTAAAATCAAATTTCTTTCTAATAAATAAGCGTATTCAACCGCATTTGCTCTTTGTTTAATCAAGTCTTTAAACGATTTAATTTCCTCCATTGCGACGATATATTCATTTCTTTAAGTTTATTTAATTTGCTAATTTGATTTTTCTTTTACTTTAGTAGTGAAGAGCAGGTCGTTCGTCCTGGTAGTAGCAATGTTGGTTCGTTGCCTAGGGATGATAATAACTACGAAACCGTGGATAAAGAGAAAGTGAAGAAAGCCGGCGAAGCTGGGCCTAGCAATGACAGTAACGCCCCTAACGCGAACGACTCAGGCATGCCTCCAGTGTACGCTGTCGTCGACAAGAGAAAGACCAAGAAAGCAACGGTAAGTTTTATTCACGAGTTATAATGTATTATAACATGAACGAGCCAGTACGAGCGATGTCATTTGTTTATTATATAAGTACTGAGCTTCCAAACTAACTTTCTTGAGAAATACTGTAAGGAAAATTCGGTGGGAAAACTGCCCGCCATGGAAATTTATTTTTGTACTTTCCTTCGCTGCTATGAACTTTCCAAAGTTTCTCCGACACTTTTTTATATTATCGGATGAAACTGTGCCTGTTATTTTGCCTGGTTCTATCAAGAGTGAGAGGCTCGACTGTACGTAAAGTGAAGATGCGATGTCTCCCGATAGAGATTGGGGAAAAAACATCGTTCGAAAATGGTCTGACTGTCCTGACCGAGTCTCAATAGCTTTTAAGCCAGAAGTTAGATATATTTTTGTTGTTTGAAACTTTGCATAGAGTCGTTATATCTCAATAAGAATTTGTGGAAACATCCATGTTTCTAAGATTGTATTAGCTTAGTTTTTGTCCCATACGCCAGCACTATACTTCAGTAAAGCCCTGATGATGTCCCTGGCATATGGGACGAAAGCTAAGCTAAGCAATTCTTATTGAGACTTTATGAATATGTTAAATCCTGTCTCCGTTTAAATAAGTGTCTTTATTTTTCCCATGTCCGTAACAAAAATGCCGGCTTCTGATTGGCTGAATACGACCTCTCGTTTTTCCCACAAAACTAATATGGGTGAAAAACAGTTTTCAAGCCAAAAAAGTGCTGAAAATGTACTCCGACGATAGTGAGCATAGCGAGAGGGAATTTTATTATCCCCAAGACGACGTCCCAAGCACAAGTGCTGGAAATTTAGTCTATTCAGACCGAATACAGCGATATTGACATACAAAATTATATTGAGAGTCAACGACCGGAAAACACGAAGAAGAAAACGGAATACGATATAAATGTCCTTACCTTGTACTTTTTGTTTATAAATGAAGTGCGAGAAATTCAAACCACACCAGCCAAGGAATTAAACATCCTCGCCAAATTATTCGTTAACGCTCGTTATTTTGTTTTAATGTGGGAAAAATAAATAAGTTATATTTACCGAACTTTGTCGGTTCGTACTGGAAAAATATTTCCCTCGGTCTTTACTGTACAGAACTCGGCCTCGTTACGTACAGTCAAGACCTCGGGCAATATTTTTCCAGTATGGACCTCCAGTTTGGTAAATAACACATATATATATAAATATATATATATATATATATATTTCCTCTAGTAAACGCCTAGCCTCAAATAAACGCCTCCCTCTAATAAACGCCTCCCTCTAATAAACGCCTCCCTCTAATAAACGCCGCACACATCAGAGCGGCATTTATTAGAAAATATACAGAAAGTGCAAGAAAAAGGATGCTAAAATTGACAGATTTATTAATTTTTATATGGCAACAATGGAACCAAACAAGGAATCTTTTTAATTTCTTCTTCCACAGACGTTGACTGGCTTCATTGTCGAAGTGATGTAAACAACTCAGTTTAAACTAGCCATTGCTAAAGTTAAATAAAGTAAAATAATAATAAAATTAAAAACGAAAAAAGACCTGGACCGACCTCGCGCTAGGTCAATAACATATTGTTTAACAAACCTCCCCCCTCCAATAAACGCCGCATCAAATTGTTTTAACATTTAATAAACGCCGGGGGCGTTTATTAGAGGAAATACGGTATATATATATATATTGTAAAACAATTATACCATTCGCTATCGTCGTACGTGATCTCATAGGCACTGACTCGGTGCTTTGCGCATCGTCGGTTATGAGCTCATGCACGACTCGACTCATCAAACCTTTAGAGTTTATACCTTGTTTTTTTTTCTTTTAGCAGCCTCCTGCTGTGACTTATGCCGCTCTTGATTCAGTGGCCCTCCAGCCTGACAGCTCGAAAATGCGCAATCGGGAACGCGAAGAGACCAACTACGCAAGCATCGATCTGGAGAATCTTCAAAGTGACCTTGTGTAGAGTTTGTACACGTTGGACATTGAGGTAAGTGGCTGTCGTGGTCCTAAAGCCTAGTTCTCGTATGTCCGAGATCGTCGCAGATGGTAGTCTAGGTCTGTGTTGTAAAATAGTATGTTAGAACTGGAAATATGTTAATTATAGTTACAGTAGCAAAATATGTGATTAAGATTAGACATTGCTGAAAACGTTATCGCATTTTATCAAAATGTGAGCAGGTTATATGTACATTGTACTTGACCTTAGTAAGGAAAATTTTTATTTTAATAACTTTGCCATATACATTACAAACATAAATACAGACATTAAGACAATAGGCTGGGTAACCGCAACAGCTAGTGCCAATTACTGCGGCCCCAAAACAAGTACTGCGGCCCCAAAACAAGTACGATATAACAGTCACTTTAAAGATACATAGCGATATACAACACACATTAAATACAACAAATTCACTACGATATATACTAACACGATGGTGGGTTCGTAAGGCTTCGAGCTGTATTACATTTTAAGCATATGCTTTTCCATGTTCGTGAGTCGTCTATGTCATATGTGTTGTTAAGTGCGTTAATAGGAACACTTTTACAAATAACAACATAATCTTTTAGGAACTATGTAAAGGAAATATGTTTATAGGTATAGAATGTCTTCCTGTGTTCTATAGTTATAAAAGTAACCTGTAAACGTAGCAAAGTAGATTGGTTATTGGATATTGGTGTCATTAATTGGTGTGTAACCTTTACTCAAAATCAAACCTTTATCCTAACCTCCCTCATATTAACCCTCATACTAACCTGTGAGCAATTTGTTTTTAGTTAGCTCTCCGCGAAAACTGTAATTTAAAGTATTCTTTCTAGCGAAATATGACGTAAATGAGCATGGTCAAATGACGTCAATGTGCAAATGGTTTTCTAATTGGTACTTTTCTTTTCTAGAAACCTTAGAAGTGAAACCTTAGAAGAAGTTGGTTTGTTTTGTTTGTTTTCAAGTTTATCTCTCTTTTTGTTATAGTCGAGATGAGTAAATATAGCACCATCTAATAACGTATTCGATCTAGTTGACTGTATGTCAAGTTTGCTGGTCTTTTTTGCGAAACTCGTGATAGTCAAACGTAGTTCGTCTGATGTCTTGCAAGACGTTTTTGTGTTCTAGATCTCTCGGTTATTCTCTGTTGAATAGCCAAAGTAACGCAAATGTTTTCGTGTGTCGTGTATAGGAAGGATTTTTCAATATGTCCTTTAAGTCGATAGAAGCGCTATCTTAGGTAGCGAAGGAGATTTTCTTGTATTTTGTGTTTGTGATTATCTTAGGCAAGAAAAATGTTAGCTGTTTCTGAAACTAGAAAAATGCTCTCCATTTTTGTAACATCAAGGTTTCCCCAATTCAATGAATTTTCGAGATGCCTTTTGCAAAAACAGAAGACGTTTTTAGCGATCGAGTGGGTTTACTGAAGTTGATTGTTCGGCTACGTCGCATGTGTTCTTCCGTAGCTTTTGAGTAGGAACCATAGGTACTTTGGGGATTCGCGGGGAACGTATGAGAACTATAAGCATTACGCATAATAACAGAATAGTTGGGAACCAAAAAGTATAGCATTTTCGTAAGAAGTGCTTCTAGTTAGTTGTCTGTGTCAGTTGTTTGTATTAGTTGTTAAGCTTGGTTAACAAAGGTCCTCTCTCACGTGATAAGGGTTTTCTCTTGTAGTCATTTAGTAGAGTTGAGAGCCTCTTTAAAGTGTTTATGCAGTGAAAAATTCAGTTGGAAATAAACTATCTTACTTGAAAGAACTATATAAATTATAAAGATTGGCGTTTACAACTCTTCCATATCTCACATTAAGATTTGTTTGATATGTAAATGATCCTCACTGTGACATCACACTGCATAATAACTTACTGAAAAAACATGTATATATTTGGGATTATTAAATCAAATCACTCGAAACGTAACTCCGTACGTCTAGTATCATGGGACACACACATACAGATACACACTTTCATAATTTCGTGACATAATTCCAAAGATATACAGGCTTCTTCAATAAGTCATTATGTAGTGTGACGTCACAATGAGGGCATTTACATATCAAACAAATCTTAATATCTGAAGAACAAAGTGAGATATGGAAGAGTTGTAAATGCCAATCTTGACAATCTCTCTAGTTCTTTCAAATAAGAGAGTTTATTTCAAACTGAATTTTTCACTGCATAAACACTTTAACGGATAATATATCATTTTCATTAGTAGAAACTGAAACATAATGCCAATGCTGCAATATGATTGGCTACGTTGCTCTCTATATAACTATCGAGAGATATTGTAGAGTAGCGGCGAGTGACGTTCTTATAATCAAGCTTGTTATTGATTATGTACTAGATATTATATTAGTAATTAGAAATACTTGTAGTGAATAGTAGCGTAACCTGGGGGTGGCCAAGGGAAGGAGGGGTGAATTTCCCCCATCAGCAGGAGGGATTGGTCACATGATCAAAACTAGACAGATTGTGAACTGCCTAGATAAGGAATGAAACACTAACGTTTCGAGCAAAGGCCATTCATCATTGTGAAATATCAACATTTCATTCGGATGAAACGGATTTTTCTAATGAAAGGCCTTCACGCGAAACATCAGTATTTCGTTCCTACCTTTCTCATTTCGATACTTGGACCTTGGTTAACACACTGCCTACACAGCACTTGTCAAACATTTTGTCACCGAAAATGAGGATAAAACTATTAAAAAAAATATTTAAAATGACAAACGGTAAATCAAGATTGTAATGGACTTGTACATTTAACAACGATTATTTACATACAGTAAACAGGGTTAGGGTTATTGCTTCAGAAGATATTAAAATCGGTAACAAGAGAGCTCCTATCCATAAAAGAGGAACTGCAGTCAAAATTAAATTACTTATATGTTTAGAAACTTTAATGTTTCGTAGTGTTAATAGTTCCACTGTATCTGCTCTTGTACTAAAGAAATAACGTTTTCATTCTCGTATATTATGCTTCTAAGCCTAAAATACGAGAAAGAAAAGGTTATTTCTAGAGAACAAGAGCAAAGATCGCTAAATTATTAACATTTATAAAATATCACATTTAAGTGTCTTTGATTTAAATAATATTTATATCCCCTTTGAAAATTGAGTGTCAACCATCGTGCATTGCGCGTTTGGGTTTATGTTTTCACACGATAACGAAATGTTTGCATGTTCTTCGTTGCCAACGTGACGTCGTGAATACTCCGCAAATTCTCTATGAGTCTTCTCCGAAAACCGTTTCAGAGGCTTCTCCATCTATCCACAATCCAAATACATCCATGCGGAACTGATTTTTTTGTTTGAACCTCGTCCTTTGGTCTTCTACGTTTCGCGCCAGTCGAGGCTGACATAATTCGAAACTCAACAAAACGTCAAGTTTTGTCAAAATTATAGGAATAATTACTTTCTAAGGTATGTTTTCTGTCAATTCAAAGACAAAATGAATAATTTATATCAAGCATTGACAAGGTTCACTATGGAAATTTTGTCCTACAAAAAAGTGGCTGACTGAGCGCGCACATGTTAAACAATGTTTGGCTGTTATAGTATTATGTTGACGTACACTCATGGCTACAGATTAGACTGTATCTGCAAGCCTGCTAAACCCCCTATGACATTCCCGGTTACGCTACTATAATAGCATGTTGACATTTTTAATAAGAATATATTCGTTAAAGGACACTCCACTTCCAAAACAAGTGTTGTTTAAATTAAAGTTCTTTGTCGCCTTACATGAGAATGGGTGGTAGTTTTCTTATAATATTTTTACTTTTATAGAAATTTTACTTTTTTCTCATGATTTTGGTAAATTTAAGGCCGCCCATTCTCATGAGCCGACAAAAAACTTTCATTTAAGCAACACAGCTTTGTGGGTGGAGTGTCTCTTTAAATAATTCACGCCAATACTGCCATAGATGCTGTAGCGTAGTTATATGTACTCAATATCACATAGATTAGCACCATGGTGGTGTTATGACATTCTTTATTCCTTTATATTGTATATTACATCAATTCACGGGTGTCCTAGCGTTGTGGCAGTTATTTGTCTCGGGCACAGAATAATATCAAGGTGCGTTTATACACTGTGATTAATCGACCCGATTTATGGTTTAGATGCATGTTAAATTATTTGTGGGCTCATAATCCTTACTCTTTCTCCGATTAGTTCCGATTAATCACACACGAGAAGGCGTTTATTATTTCATTTGAAAACGCCGAGAAGTGTGTTCAACTTTGATGTACGTCTTTTCGAATCAGATAATAAACGCATTTCGAGTGTATGCTATAGCTACTCAGACGAACCAGTATTTTAAGAGAAATTTGAGGGGAAAGTTGGCTTAATTTATGGACGTTTATTACCACATCTACCAACAACGTCTCGGTTATGATTTTCCTTTGTGTTTTCCTCATGTATTATTAATGAGTTTGAGAACGTACCTTCAAGCAGACTCACCGTCGCCAACTTTGATGTTTATGTCCGCGCGCATGTCGCCTCACACATCTCTGATATTCACCATCCTGGCAATTCACTTGGCAATATACCTTCTCAGATTACGAATAAAAAATTATTCGTTCTTCCTTTGTAATAACGGGAGAAAGTTATACTATTTTATGTGCATGTAAACTACCCTTATGGCCACGTTATTATATACGAAATTCAAAATAATTTTTCTTCTGAAACGAGGCTATAAGGACTTATTTAATCGCACAAAAAAGGGTATTAAATGAACGACGATTTATGAACAAGGTCCATCTTTATTTCGTTTTTGTTTGAACAATTGGGAACCACTCCAGACTTCGTTTACTCGCTTATTAGACACTTCCTGAATTCGCTTCATTGCCCACGAAACAATGGCTCCAGGGTGAGGTTCGCAATGAGATCGTAATGCATTTTACAGTTCTCTTTCATATCCAAAATCTCGATTTCAAGCCATTCTTCGTGGCCATTGAAGCAAATTCAGTAAGTGTCTATTATCGGCAAAAGGCGCGACAAGCGAGAAAATGCCCGGGAACTTGCGGGGATGCTGAATCCACGCGCATGCGCAAAAAAAATTGGACAAGTTTTCCCGTGAGTAGTGCTTCAGGTTGATACTTATTCTGTGTCAGGGGAAGAGGGATTGACAAGATCTCAACAGCTGCATGCGTAGTGATTTCAAATGATTATAACTAAATTCTTGTTCGAGGAGTTTTTTTGCCTAAGGTTTCATTTTCATTAAGATTCAGACATTTTCTATTCCTACCTTCGCTGAGTTGCGCAATTAGACTGGGTTTTTTTGCACCGATTTTTGGATTGAAATACGAATTGGCTATTCCTACGGGAATGGTACGACTTCAGGCCGTTTCAACAAAACTACCCATTTTTTTAAAAAATTCAAACTTGTTTCCGCCTTGATATGGATACGACCAGAGGACGAAACGTTTCTTAATTTTTACAAAGAAAACTCTGACTTACTCTAAAAGATTGGTGTACTGTCGAAATAGTGTGTATAGGAGGTCTAACGTTTCGAGCGAAGGAACTTCGCCATTCTCTAAAGAAGTGCATTCGCTCGAAACGTGATACCTCCTGCACTCTCCGAGAGTTTTAGAGTTTTTAGAGTTTTCGATTTGTATTTCTGCACTGCCTACGCAACAAAACACTTTTTATCTGATGACGTTTAGGCGATGCCAAAGCGAGTTCTAAACGGCGCTAAAAAGTCGTAAAAGGCCAGTGGCGTTCACACGGCACCGCATGCAAATTGTGTGAAAACGTCACTTGCGAGACGAAAATGAAACGGACAGCGGTATAGCGTGAACACAAATATTGTAACTTTCCCCCCTTCGCTTAAGTTCCCATTCTCTCTTACCTCAAAACAATAAACTATACTACTTTCTTTGCTCAATTTGAAAAGTTTGAGGTTTATGTGAACGCGCACTTTCTAACCTGTCAAGAAATTTTGTCGGATTCGTGTAAACACACGAAAACTCTGCTGTTATTACTTCCCAAACGGAACCTTATCGAGTAGGGTGATTGCGTATACCGTTGTCCGGACGGGGCCGTGAGTGTTTAGTTTTTAAATAACTCTAATCTCTCCTGTCGTTTAATGTGGAGCAAGTTTCCCGTCTAAAACGTCAAATATAAACTTCAAGTTTTTGAACCAACGGCAAAATATTCCTTCGACATATATATATTCATACTACTTGTATATCAGTTACTTTAATTTGATTATATCTTAAATAAAACATACCTTATGTTTCTGTGTGCCAAGTTTCTTTGTAGGTTCGTAGAAAGTTAGTAGAAAGTTAGTTTCTTAGAGTAGAACGTTAGAAAGTTAGTTGCTTAGAAAGTTAGTTTCTTGGAAAGTTAGTAGAAAGTTAATTTTTTAGAAAGTTAGTAGAAGGTTAGAAAGTTAGTTTCTTAGAAAGTTAGTTTTCTAGAAAGTTAGTAAGAAGTTAGTTTCTTAGAAAGTTAGTAGAAAGTTAATTTTCTAGAAGGTTAGTTGCTTAGAAAGTTCGTAAAAAGTTACTTTCTTAGAAAGTTGGTTTCTAAGAAAGGTAATGGAAAATTAGTTTCTTAGAAAGGTAATGGAAAATTAGTTTCTTAGAAAGTTAGTAGAAAGTTAATTTCTAGAAAGTTAGTTGCTTAACAAGTTAGTTTCTTAGAAAGTTAGTTTCTTGGAAATGTAGTGGGACATTAGTTGCTTAAAAAGTTAGTTTCTTAGAAAGTTAGTAGAAAGTTAATTTTCTAGAAAATTAGTAGAAGGTTAGTTGCTTAAAAAGTTAGTTTCTTAGAAAGGTAGTGGAAAATTAGTTGCTTAGAAAGTTGGTTGCTTAGAAAGTTAGTAAAAAGTTAGTTTCTTAGAAAGTTAGTTTCTTAGAAAGGTAATGGAAAATTAGTTGCTTAAAAAGTTAGTAGAAAGTTAATTTTCTAGAAAGTTAGTAAAAAGTTAGTTTCTTAGAAAGTAGTAGAAAGTTAATTTTCTAGAAAGTTAGTTGCTTAACAAGTTAGTTTCTTAGAAAGTTAGTTTCTTGGAAATGTAGTGGGACATTAGTTGCTTAGAAAGTTAGTTTCTTAGAAAGTTAGTAAAAAGTTAATTGCTTAGGAAGTTAGTTTCTTTGTAAGCTAGTAGAAAATTAGTTAGAAAGTTAGTTTTTTGAGAATAAAGTGAGAGTTGCTAGTTGCGAGTAGACAACGATAAAACAACAGCGAAATAAAACAACGCGAAAGAAAAAGAATGTAATGTCAATAAACTGGCTTTATATTCGTGAATCAGTTATCAACTAGATTTCTCGGAGTTTTTTTATTCTTACCAACAGTGACATAAAATGTAAAGAATGCCCGTTCCCACTTCAAAATAGCGAACGATTTTGCTAGTTATTCGTACAGTGCGAAACCCGTTCTAGAAAAGTCTTGAGAAAACCAAACGGTCGTAACCAGAGAACAATGAACATCAACACAGAAATAACAAACTCGGTGAATGCGCAGTACGGCTGTTATTTATCTTTAAAATTTCTTTTGAAATAAAAAATAGGAAGTAGAATAAATCCAACGTAGAAAGCACAGAATGTCCTGCGCCAGTACCGGTCAGCGGTACCTTTATAAGGACAGGGCCGTGAACTGTCTCGCGTCGGCCATCTTGTTTTGCCTAGTCGAGTTACTTGTTGCTGTTCCAAGACTTCATTAAAGCCATTTATCATTCACCGAAACGTGTGTTGGATCGTCCCGTTCATTCCCTGGCGCTGGATAATTATTAAAAAATTTGAACAGGATCGACATTAAGAGCTACAAACTACAGTACAAAGTACTCTTTTAACTTGCATTTTGATCTTGAACTTTCTGATTTTAATGATGCATCTAGCTAGCAAACAAATAATTACATTGAAATCAATATCCTTCCAGGAAAATGTGTCATCGAGGCTATCCTGACGATAGCCTCGATGGGATCAATATTAATGTCGAAATTGGAGATACCTTCGCTTTGCAGCTCGTCCATCATTTTCCAAAAAAGCCATTATACCGAAGTTATTCCAAAAGCCGAAACTCGGCATTTTTCGCCACCCATGCCAATCAGCGACCGATTACAAATTGGATCCGCAGGCTCTTTATGGAATTTTATCTCGCAACAAGCGGACATCTAGTTTTTTAGAAAGTTAGTAGAAGGTTAGTTTCTTAAAAAATCAATGGAATACTCCAAAAGGTTGGCGCTCTGCCGAAATAATGTGTAGGAGGTCTAAATTAAAACAGTAACTATAAAAGAAAATACCAAATTTCTTTCTTTTTCACTTATCCAAGATTATATCGTCAACGTTTGCATGGAGTTAATGCATCCACGTATCTCACTCCAGTTGGAAATAAAGGACCATAAATAATTCGTACTTTTAATAGATATCAGTCTTACAATTAGCATTGTTAAAATACATGAGTTAAGGCCCGATCACACTGCATCCGATAACGACAAGGTCACATTTCAACGATAAATCACTCTTCGATCGTCATTGTAGCGGCGGAAAAACACGTTCCCCAGACTCCCAAATAATACAGTTGATAGTTTGTATACACATGTAATGTGCATAAATTTCGCTTTGCTTTCAAAATTCTGATGTAAATATAGTTTGAACACAAATAGTATTGAATAAATAGGGGAAATGACTATGTTTATATAGTTGTTGCAACAAGTAATTCGTGGATATTGGCAAGTTGCGCACGTGTTTGAAACAGATTGTTGTCAATACAAATTGTATAATAATAAAAATATATAGACCTCCACTAACTCCTAACCACTCCCCGATTGTATTTGAAATGTCCTTCTTCTTTACGAGCGCCTTTAAAAATCCGAAATTTGTTTTGTCATATAACACAGCGGCGCCTACTTTTCGTCGCAGAATATGTAAACGACCAACCGAGTTGAGGTATCATTGATGACGTCGACTGGTTAATTAATTTACAAACTAGCGGTTTGATTGGCTGAAAATGTTATCGTTAGAGGAAATAAATCGCTCTTGTGAGCGATTCTAATTTCTAAAATCGCTATTATCGAAATCACTAGAGTCCTTTCGGAAAGCAACGTACGTTGGAGGTTAATTTGAGTGTACCACGTGATATGAAGTTAATGCATCATGTGATTCAAGATACATTGCACTGCACGAATTGCAATTTCATAACAAAAATCTTGTTTCTCGAAAGATGGAAGTAAAGGCGAAACTGCAACCAAAATATGGCTTCGAAACATTCATTTAGATCATTTGGCTGATGTTTTCGAGACAAATGGATTTGCAACTGCAGGATCCGCATAACATCAATGCCGTTATTTTTCAGCCAAACTGTCGGCCGCGCGTAAAATCAGCTTCCGAACAATCCATCACTTCAACGCTGGCGTTTAAATCATCAACAAATGCGCAGATTACTGCAGTCAAAAGCATAAAAGAGCTTACCTATACCGACTGAAAAGATACTGTAGTGTTAGCCACACCTTCAATCCTATATTTTCATCAGGGGAGAATGATCGAAGAACAAGAAGGTAAAGTGCGCAGTGCGGAAGCAGATTGCAAAACCATTTGATTCGAAAACATCTGCCAAGTGATCTAAATGAATTTTTCGAAGCTTTACTTCCATCTTCGGAGAAACAAGACTTCTTGTTGTGAAATTGCGACTCGCAGGGGAAAATCGGCAAATATATCTTTGAATCACATGATGCATTATTTTCATATCACGTGGTACATTCAAATTGACCTCCAACGTTGGTTTCCAAAACAACAATTAACCACTCTAGTGATTTCGATAATATCGTTCAACGATAATTTCATCGTTATCGCCACAATGTGACCGCTAATATGCATTTAATAGGCGAACGATTTTTTATGTATCGTTATGGATGCAGTGTGATCGGGCCTTTAACCGTTCGAATGTAAAAATAGTGAAAGTAACTATAAGCCAGCGACAGTTTTTTTGTTTCTGTATAGAGGAAGCAATAGAGGAGGACGTAAAGGTCTCTTTGAAAAAACTCTTTTAAAACGATGAGGAATAACAACTTATAGCTCTTCCATATATTTCACTCAGTTCTTGAGATATTTAGACTTAGGTGATATTCAAATGAGATAATCTATGACGTAGCAAGTTGTACACAACATTAGAAAATCGCGTATAATTCTTTCCAATATTATTAAAAGAAATCACTCAGAACTTTGTAATTGCTACAGCTCATGAAACAAAACATTAAAGACAAGATTCAAGTGATTTCGTTCAATAATCTTTAAGATATACAGGATTTTCCAATGTTGTGTACAACTTGCTACGTCATAGATTATCTCATTTGAATATCACCTAAGTCTAAATATCTCAAGAAGTAAGTTAAATATGGAAGAGCTGTAAATTTTTATTCCTCATTGTTTTAAGAGTACCTTCAATAAGACAAACTTACAAGTAGTTTGACGCTACTCTGGCTTTAAAAGGTTTTCTGAACGTAACTTTAAAAGTTACTGTGCATGACCCAACGTTTCGACACTCCAATCTAGTGTCTTCATCAGGGGTGATCGTTGTAAAGTTAGTACCCCTATTTATACCCTCATAGAAGCGATGATGACGTTATTTATTAACAAGATGCAAATAAGCCACCGTCTTTCACGGTTTCGAACGCCATTTTGTTTGGGGGGCAAACAAACCCGGTTGCTAGGTAACTACACATATTATTCCTTGTTAAATGTTGTCTGATGGCCCCAGTTCCATGTGTTTAAACGCAGTTTTTTACTTGAAAATCTGAAATATATCAATTCGAACCTCTCGAGGAATCTTCTCTAAGTTTAGAAAGGTAGGTAGTACAAACTGTACTCTTTTGTTACGACAAAAACCTTGAATCTCTCGAATTCTGATGTTGCCGCCGAGGTTGCAACCGCTTATATATACTTCAAATTGAATTTCCCAACGCAATCTCATGCTAGGTTACGCACGCGTGCTCTGACAAAGCAGAATTTTCCTTTTTTGAAAAGAAAACAGCTTTTTGGTGTTCTTTTAAACACGTACGAAACTGACGTTTATACTGCTGATCACAGTCATTGCACGGAATGAAATAAACAGCGTCTTTCCTCTGTTCCTTCGCAATACGATCCTTAGGTTTTGCAAAATATGAAACGACGTCGAGAAAGGTTTTTGAGCAACTTTCACCCTATTCTAGACTGGGGGAGGGGGGCGGAATCTACCCGCGCTGATTTTAAATGCTGATATCTCAATAATGGACACAGCTATGAATCTAAAATTTTACGACTTTCCTAGTTATGCATTGGTAGTATGGGCTGAAAAAATGGTGGAAAAATATTTAGTATAAAAAAAGTTACAGAGTGTTCCTGAACACCTACTAACACGAAATTTCGACAAAAATATTTCATTTTAATCGAAACAATAAAGATAAGAACATAGCGATTAAGATAAATCTATTTATTGATATAATAACTTATGTACGTTAACAGAACAGTAAGAAATAATCCTGAGAAAAACACTTTTCTTGAAGTGCTTAAAATCCGAATTTTTGACTGATGTCGTCATAATGACGTCACAACTTGTTGCCATGACAACAAAAATGTAACGTATATTCAGCGTAACCATGCCATCAACCCACAATATCTGTGGATATATTGCCCGCGGACAGATTCCCCCCCCCCCCCCAACCCCAGAAGAACAAAAAGCCCATTCTAGATAGGGTTAACGTTGAAGCTACTGTACCTACGATCTTTTAATTAGTTCCGTAATCCTTTGAATGCACAAAAACAAAGTTCTAGGAACGGACTTATGGTATATGGGGTGGTGAGAATCAAATGAAAGATATTTGTCAGTGTGTGTTGGTTTTCGGTATACAGCAGTTTTTAATTTTCCGTGGTCTATTCGTTTGACGACTGAATCCAAAAATAATAAACAATTTACGTTCAGAAAACGTTTTAAAGCCAGAAAGTATGTCTGATTTATCACCTGCAGGCTGCGTTGGAAATTATAATATTGACCGACCGGTCGCGTTTTCGCCTTCCCCCCGTGGAGGTAAAATGCCCTGGGTACGAGGTTGAGGCTAACGTATGTATTGAAATGTAGTATTTTGAATTTTTTCGTCAAGTTGCCAAACCGTTTGACGTACTTTAATTTCATGATATATGTTTCATGTATTCATTCATTCTCCAATCGATCCATCCCAGTTATATTTGAATTACAAAATTAGACAAGAGAAATATAATTATTGTGAATAATAACGTGTAATATTTAATCTTCGTCTTCTCTACAGCTAGTGACTTGTTACTGAAGATCAAAAATATTAACTAACAAAGAAAATGGAACACACAGAATGCTAGGTGCAATTTTTCAAGTGTTTTTCCCTCGCACGTTTCTTGTAACTCAGCATTTATTTTTCCTGTCGTAATTTTTGTAATTATTGTTGTACCCGGCTTGTTTAAAACACAAAGCAGCTGCTCGATCACATCTACAAAGACCTCTTGCACAATTATTATTTCTTGACGCTATAACAGAGAAAAAATGAAGTATAATTATTCTCTAGTTCGTGTGTTATCTACGATGTGCATGTGTTTGTGTATGTGTGAATAATAAGTGAATAATTTATTTGAAGAAACCTCATCACCATGGGTGCTTTTAACGTTAGAGACATCTCAATACAATATACAGACATTCAGAATTTTAGAAATATTAAAAACATAACTTTAAATATTAAGAAAAAATTAATTCATAAAATAATTCAAAAAATTAATTCATAAAATATATTAATAGAACTAGAAAAAATCAGTGATTTCGATGACCTGTTCCATTCATTATATTATACAATGGAATGCAAAACTAGATTATTCTTAACTCTTTCCTGTCCAGCCCAGTCAAAATGGTTCATAGAAGACGCATGAAGTCGTCAATCGAAAAACACAGCAATCGGTAACGCAAGATTAAAAATTTTAAACACGTCCACTCACATGCCAATTCATAAACAACTCTGCGATTGGTGGCATTTTGAATTTTCATGATGCTACGCGGGCGTGCAAGATGGTGATTTATGAAAATTAATGCTAATTTATATTAACATAATGCGTCTTGTTCGAGAAATTTAAAAGCAATGGTAAAACCCGTTTATTGGGTTTTCAGAAAATGCATAGCTTTCGTAACAGTTATAGTTATTTCCAGAGATATCAATAGAACAAAGAGTTGGTTCAACTTTGGATGTTTTACAGCCTGACAGAAAAGAGTTAAGTCTTGTATCATAGGAATGAACGTCATGTCAAAAATAATTATTAAAATTAAAATCAATCCCATTATTTAAAGCTTTTTAATATAAACTTACTAGTAGTCTAACGCAAATGCTGCAATCTGATTGGCTACGCTACTCGCTATCTAATTAACAATAAGACAACGAGCCCGAGTTGTCTATTTAACAATTAGACAACGAGTCCGAGTTGTCTATGAGCGAATAGTCAACGAAGGCGAAGCCTGAGTTGACTATTCGCTCATAGACAACGAGGACGAGTTGTCTAATTGTTTTAGTAGAAACAAATTAGTGGACTATTACAAGTCATGCATTCTCAAAAAAATTATCCAAAAACTCATGTGAAACCTCCCCAAAACGAGAGTTTTCTGCCATTGTTTTGAACGCGTTTCCCAAACGTTGTCTATCACGAATAGACAACGGTTGAGTAGCCAATCAGAATGCAGCATTTGTAATAGACCATGGTCAGTTTCTACTAAGAGCAGATAGTGAACGAGGGCGAAGCCCGAGTTGCAACTCGATAACGAGTACGAGTTGTCTAATTGTTTTAGTATCAAGACAACCATAAACAACCTTTCTTTAACGTAAAAAAGTCTTATCAAACATTGTTCTAAATTTTCAGATAGTTTCACCTTTTGTTTGTAGAAGTCTCCCCATTCAAAATGTAGAGTTGCTCGATGGCACATGATAAACAATCGCTCACAAAAAACGAGATTGTAATTACTTTGCTTCAAATTTGGTGTAGAATACTCCATAGGCATAAGCGAATTCATTTTCTTATTCGAAAATGTCAAACTGAACAATTTTCCATTACTTTCGGGCCAATGTTTTCATGATTTCATCACTCGTATATAAATTTTAGCGAACGCCATGTTTGGCCTAGATTTCAGGTTTTGCTTGCAGCGTGAATATGTCGTGACTTCTGATTGGTCAGAAAGGAATAATCCAGTTATAAAAAGGTGTGTGGATAACGCTACTAGTGGTCTATCATCACCAATAGACCACACATAGCTCAGCCAATAAGAATGCCGAATTTGTAATAGTCCACTAGTTGGTTGATACTAATTGTCGATAAATATCGAGTAGCGACGAGTGATGCGATAAAGATGAGATTTTCGTAAAAAAGCAATGTTTATGTCTCGTTTTACGAAATAATTTGGAAGAAATAGCGAACATAAATAGATGATAAGAGTTTCGCTCTTAATTTCTATGAAGCGATGGTTACCTCATGACCTTATAGAAATGTCGAGCTCATAATCTTATTGTTAAATAGACCAATCAGGACCTATGGAATTTCCTAGTTATCTTGACCGATGTAGCTACGTTGGTGATTCTCTGAGGCGCAAAATACCAGAAGAAACTTATTTTGGATTTGTGAGGCATGTCGATCAACGAATGTCGATCTTTCATCGCTTGAGTGTCTCTTAAAGTACGTTTACACATTGTAATAAATGGTATCGACTATATTCGTTGCACTTTTTTGCTCTTCTGTATGCCAGTAAGATTCTATAGTATATTTACCACATCTTAGACCCGATCTTTTGTAAGGCATGCGATATAGCTGCGGATGATTGCAAATATTATTTTTTCGTAAAATGGTATAGCAGTAGTCGTGTACTTGGCAACACCTGCAAGAGAAACGGGGAGATTTTACAACGGAGACATTGGTTTGTAGGAGAAGGGGATGGGAAGGACGAGGAGAAAGAGAAGAAGTAGAACGACAAGAAGACGGACAAGATTAAGAACAAGTACAAGGATCTGGAGGAGGCAGGAGGAGGAGGAGGATGAAAGGAGGACAAGCTCAAAGACAAGAAGAACAAGAACAAGAATGAAGGAGAGGGTTATTCAATATTGGTATATTTAAATATTTTTTTTAATAAATTCAAATACCTGTCGAGTCGGTCTACTGCTCTACCTCCACCACCCAGTCCACAG
The DNA here is from genome assembly GCA_035772405.1 of Chrysogorgia sp. JL179-B06. NCBI lineage: Eukaryota > Metazoa > Cnidaria > Anthozoa > Scleralcyonacea > Chrysogorgiidae > Chrysogorgia > Chrysogorgia sp. JL179-B06. Next base: position 3,925,404 of record JAYKKM010000096.1, on the reverse strand, counting down.
TAACACCCATAACCATCGTAATCAAAAGGATTTCTTCTAGTCACTGCCTTAATCATGCCATGAACGACTGAAGCCTATATCATAATTAACATTTATAACACGACTGCTCTGATTGGTCAATACATATTGTTTTTTTACCTGTAGAACGTTATCTTTAAATGATGATAGCGAAAGTGAAAATAACATGGCGGGATTCGATAGAACACCGAAAAAGTTGCAGACGAATTTCTCAAGCAGAGTGTACGGAATACAATTAACACTTTTTACTGCGACCGAGGGAAACAGTATATGTTTTTTCCCGAGACCGTCGATGTTTCCGAAACGAAGCCGAGGGAAACACCGACGGTCGAGGGACCACAAAACATACTAGCTTCCCGAGGTCCCTATAAATAAGTGCTTTATTATGATACCAAGTGTCAAAGAAAAAACAAAACGTAAAGACATGAAATATTTTATTCTTCAAACATTAAATTAAATACAATTAAGGCGAAAGGAGTGTTCATTCCAAAAGTCGCATTTTCACGGTCGACAACATATTATTGCCCTAATTTCGTCACTTTCACATTTTTCGCAACTAGTCCTGGTTTGGTCTTAAACTGTATATATTCCAACACTCGAAATTTTCCTTCACCATAAATTACGGCCCCATTACAGTAACTATGCAGCCGGGAATATCAGTGAAACATACATAAAGCAATCTAAACCTTATTGCTAAATAGAAACAACGACTCAACAAGGAAGAAATTGAGGTATATATAGCATTAAAAGCACACTTTGTATCCTCCCATCATAAGACGATAACTGACTAATCTATCGACGCTATAATTCTCCGCCGGTATATTCCAGTACAACGAATTGCAAAAGAAATGCACCCATTCCATGATTCTATTTTACACCCATGCACCTCTCTTTATCTAGAAACTATATATACATACCCATATCAGCTGGAAAACTGCTGCTAGCGACCAATGCCAAACAAGCGAGAAATACCAAAATAGTCTTCATATTTCCTGTTTAAAAAATTATAAGAAAATATTTTCTATTACTTCAATTTTAGTGCGGCAACCTTACGATATTTCTCTGAGGAATTCACGCTAATCAAAGTCTAGCAATAGTATAAAGTAAAATCTTTATTTAGAAGAAACACGCTGCTCTAGCTCTAAAGGAACCTGCAGAAACCAAAATACTCGTAGTATCCATGTATACGATACACTTGAGGAACCGAGTGGTGTATTTTTCTTGTGTCTGCACTATCGAGGGAAGTCACATCAGTTTTCCCGCCTTTTGCTGTAGTTTGAACAAAATAAGAGCCAGAAAAACAGCTCAAAAAGGTTTCAGTAAAACGGCTATAGTTTTTGAATGAAACCCCGTTTTTGCGAACACCACAACCGCGAGTCAAATTTCATTCTCCATATATAACACTACATGGTAGCTCAATGGTAAAAATTTTATCTTTTTGTGGCAAGAACAAGAGGGAGCTTTATACGAATACGACTATATACGAGTACGAGATTCGGCATCTTTTGGCGCCATCCATTTGAGTTATACGAGTTTTGAGTCAAATGAGTCTCGTGATTCTAAAATAACTTTTAAATGGATCTCTCGCGCATGAAGAATGAACGTTGAGAAATTTGTATAATTGTTAAGGGTCTGACATTGGACTCTCATGTGAAGTGACACATTTATTATTCATTTAAAGTATACAATTGTGATTCACAATTAATTGTGAATCATTGTGTAATTACTAAAATATGGTCTTTGTTCTAAGGTGGAAATTTGTCTATTTTTAATTTATAGTAAAATCGTTCAATTCATCATTTTTGCACATATATATGTTGATTATTTCTTTGATCAGTTATATCAATTTTTAAAATTAAAAATAAATATGGATTTCAAGGGTTTTAAAAATGTTTCATTGTCAACGGTTCGACATATTCAATAGGCTCAGATTCCAGTCCGGTATGTTTAGGCGCCCATGATTTCCTCTCCACCCCACGACTGGGCGAACTGGCTATATTGAATGTGTAAAACTTTTAGGGTTAACAATCAGTAACAACTTCACCTGGAATGCTCATATAAAAAAAGACAGCTAAACGCCTGTATTTTCTAGTGCAGTTGAGGCGAGCTAAAGTACCTACACGTGATATAGCACTTTTTACACTTCGTGTATTAGATCCATAATGGATTACGCCTCTCCCGTTTTCCATCACTCATTGCCTAAATATCTAACAAACGAACTTGTTCGTATTGAAAAGAGAGCAATGGCAATTATCCAACCTGACAACGACTATCAAGCAGTCCATGGTTAGATTGTATATGGAACCAATCATCCAACATCACAAGAATTTCTGCTTTAAATTATTTAAAGAAGTAAAGTCAGATCCTTCACATAAACACAATTGTGTGGTACAACCTAAACATGAGTCAAAGTATAACCTTCGACGAAATCATTGTTTTAATATTCCACATAATGTGGAATTTCTTAAAACCCTCTTGTTCAAATTGCTTGAAATCCATATTTATTTTTAATTTCCAAAATTGATATAACTGATCAAAGAAATAATCAACATATATATATGTGCAAAAATAATGAATTGCACGATTTTACTATAAATTAAAAATAGACAAATTTCCACCTTAGAACAAAGACCATATTTTAGTAATTACACAATGATTCACAATTAATTGTGAATCACAATTGTATACTTTAAATTAATGAATAATAAATGTGTCACTTCACACGCTGCGATTAATCGGGAGGATTTCGTATCGTATAGCTGGTTTATGTTCAGGATTTAAGGCGGATTTCCAGTCCTCGCACAAAGCAACTCGCAGCTCGCTGGGGGTATACTCGCATGGTTTCCACTGTATTTCCACCACATGCAGCTCAGGCGCGGATTTAGAAGTTAGTCGCATAAATTAGATTTAGAATTTGCAATTCAAAATACCTGTGAATAACAATCCTATTGGATAGGTTTTTGTTCTGAATTATTCTTAAGAAAAGCATACCAATAGGGTTGTTCATGAAGTGTCTAATTTATGCGACTAACTTCTAAATCCGCGCCTGATGCAGCTCGTTGCGATAACTCGCGGGGTTTCAAGACTGATGAAGCGATAGCCGAGTTTTTTTAACAAACTTCGAGATGTTTGGATAATTGGATATCCCGATGAAGCACTCTTCTGAGTGTTTCAGATATAGCACCTCAAACAATCGGTATTTACGAGAAAATCGAGATGAACATTTGATTAATTTATGTAATTTCTTCCTTCAATATATCAATGCGAGTTAACCACCGACACGGTAATGATTTCCTTTGTGCACTATCTACCACGAGGGCTAAAATACTGGCAGCGAGCTTGCGAGTGCTCGCGGAGAGCCGCGAGTTGCTTCGTGCGAGGACTGGAAATCCGCGTGAATGCTTCTTAATTTCCTTGAAAGTTTTGTGGCTATAAAACATGGATAAAAAATCAACCAGATTAATAACTGCCGTCTGTATAAACAGTCTTAATTGCCACGAGAAATTTACGATTTACATTTAAATTGCGTACATATAAGCAGCCTATCTCCATATTTATGTTTTGATGTTGTTTATGCACCTGTACAGTTGAATTAAACTTTAATTGGATATTAGTTTCATCATCGGACTTACATATAGGCAAACATGACAAGGAAACAGGCCAAACGATACAACGGCACTATCCAGAAAAGAGCACAAAGTGACTTCGGTACGTGAAGATTATTTTGTAAGTATATATACATGTATTATCTGAAAGGCCATAAAGCGGGACATTCATAGCTAGGTTATTTGTTGAAACAAAAATTAGTAAAGTATTCAATTGCTACTTACTCTTTCCACATGTCCGGCTGAAAAACATCCAAAATTGAACCACCTCTTTGTTCTACTGATATCTCTGGAAATATCCATAACTGCTGCGAAAGCTATATACATTTTCCGAAAGCCCAATAAACCGGCTTTTACTTGTGCTTTTAAATTTCCCGAACAATATACATTATGTTAATATAAATTAGCATTAAGTATCATAAATGAGCTTGAAAAACTTTCATTTTTCTAGAAAAGGCCATCATGCACGCCCGCGTATAGTATCATGAAAAATGCTACCAATCGCGCAGAGTTGTTTATGAAATGAAATCAAATTTGGCGTGTGGTCGAGTGGCACTCGTGTGCCTGGCGCTTGTCGAATTTCAATTTTTAATCTTGCGTTACCATGTGCCGTGTTTTTCGATTGACGACTTAATTCATCGGTCTTCTATGAACCATTTTGACTGGGCGGACAGGAAAGAGTTAATCAGTGTTTTACACAATGCATGAAAAAATACGTTCTCCTTGACTAATCGACCCTTTTTCTTTTTTTAACAAGTTTATTGGGTAAACTATCAGCAAGGAGTACAAAATAAAATATAACAAATAAGTAGGACAATATTATAAACTACAACAAAAGTACACACAAAAGTAGTAGACCTAACCATGCGAGGCGCTCCCAGTAACATTGATATATATATATACATATATTAAAAATTGCGACAATTATACGTACAAGGGACCATGTACACAGGATTTCCACGTCAAATTCTGAGTTATATAAATTATGATATGTTTCTTTGAGGAAACGTTTAAAAGAGGAGGGAATGGAAAAACAAATAGGGGAAACTATACGATAAAATAAGTAGATTGAAAAGTGGTGGATTTTCATAGAGAAACTTTAAGAATGAGCCTTGGGTTTTGTGTAAGTCGGGTGCGGCCATTATACTAGTAGCAAAAGAGAAAAAATTGCGGACGTTCAGGTATGTATGTCCATATAGAGCATTATAAAAAATACTAAGTCCTTAATTTCTCTTTCATAACATAAAGGGAGCAGGTTGAGGGGTCAAAAGTCTCTGTCTGTAGGGCATTTCGCCTGGTTTGTAATTCAGAATCCACCTCGGCTCTGGACTCTTTCTACCTTCGATTTGAGCATGGTGTGGACTGGACAGGGGGGTACAATTTCCGAAGGGGACATTACGTGGATTGCGTAATCACGCGTAAGACCAGTTTCAAGAAGAGACCGTTTTATCAGGGTTTTTTAGCCTTTGTTTGGTGTATAAACAAGAAAAAGCAAAACAGTTTGTTTACTCTACTAAATCGTTATTTGGGAGTCATTACAGATTTCTATACATGCAATAATATATTAAGTAATATATAAGACAAAGTGAAAGTTATGACATTCAGTATGTTGAAAAGAAAACATTAAATACCAAAGGCAATTGATGATTTAGGCGGGTGACGTAATCTTAAAATGAATATCAAAGCCCAGCAAAAAACACGAAGTAAAGCTATAAGTTAAGGTACGCATGCAACATCTTCAGAGAATGATAAAGTAATGATAAATGACAAATATGTATTATATATATATTTGTCATTTATCATTACTTTATCATTCTCTGAAGATGTTGCGCTAAGCGACGAAACGTTAGACTATTAAATTTTACCTTAACTTTATTTATTTATTTTATTTTACAAGCTTTGTCAAAAAGGTGGCAGGGCTGTCCCACAGAGCTTGTTGCTCCATTACGGGGTCCCTATATGATATAAAATTAAATCAAACAGATAACATGGTTAACTTCTAAACTAAGACATAAACTAACAGCACATTTTAACAAGCAAACTAGATAGGGGACGACATGAGTGACATTTTTATGGCTTTACTTCATGTTTTTTGCTGGGCTTTGATATCAGTTCATTTTAAGATTACATTAAATACCTATATCCCTGAAATATAATTTCAGTCTGATTTACAGTTACTCACTATAGCGAGCTGGAGTTTGTTCGTATAAAAAACATAAATGCGATAGCTAGTTAAAAGAACCAAACAATTGCAGGTGTAAGGCTACGGTTATACGTACACGTCATGGATGTTGACGGGCCTTCCCCATCGTAAATGGTGCGCAGGATTTCTAGATGGGTACGTAGACTCTCGCGAGAAAAGTCTGACTCGTAAAACTGAACAACGGTGGCCAGCTCATTACTAAAATCTTCACCAGTCACAGTTTTGAGCAGCAAACTTTCACAGGCAGAATGAATTTTGTAGTCTTCCTGATCAAAACGCGTTTTAATGCACGATGTCACAAGATCCAGAGCTTCGTAATACACCGTCCGATAATGAGCTTCGACTGTTGTTGGAAATTCAGCTTGCGCAGTACCACTGACACATTCTTCTATTCTACGTGGAGCTTTTCTTCTTCGTGGCAGTTGTGGTTCATTCACTCCTTTGCTCTCACTCTCTGCGACTACCCTCTGCCAAAATAAATGGAATGAATCGTCGTTCCGTATGCTATCGCGAGAGTCTTCACGGTCATAAACGGCAATTTCTTGAGCTTCACATGCTGATAGATCCTTCATCTGGAGGGTGGTGCTTAGGGAATCTGCATGCTTCAAGTTCGAGCACTCAATAACAAGCCAAAATAGAAGTATCTGAGAACCTACACCTTGAACACGAGCTTTTGTTTCGGTATTAGCTAGTGTACTCTTCTAATGACCATTCCCACAGCTGTGTTAGTTCCTCATAGTTGTTTATTATACTCTGCATTGAGTCGGCGCGGACAGTCCATCGTGTCGGACAGAGTCGTCGTACAAAAAGCTTCGTCGCTGGTGTTTTTTATTATTGTTTCCAGATGTGCGTCTCGTTTTGGGGAACATTTTACCAGCTTGGTAATTTCATGGGTCGTCTCTAAGGCATTCTTCACAATTTTAGTTACACTGCTTAATAATAACAATCCATTTGAAAAATGCATGCATACTTTGCGCGCAGACGTTTTGTTTAATTTACAAATGGAGAATGAAATTTTTCATTCAAAAACTATAGCCGTTTTACTGAAACCTTTTTGAGCTGTTTTTCTGGCTCTTATTTTGTTCAAACTACAGCAAAAGGCTGGAAAACTGATGTGACTTCCCTCGATAGTGCAGACACAAGAAAAATACACCACTCGGTTCCTCAAGTGTATCGTATACATGGATACTACGAGTATTTTGGTTTCTGCAGGTTCCTTTAGGGCTAGAGCAGCGTGTTTCTTCTAAATAAAGATTTCACTTTATACTATTGCTAGACTTTGATAGCGTGAATTCCTCAGCGAAATAACGTAAGGTTGCCGCACTAAAATTGAAGTAATAGAAAACATTTTCTTATAATTTTTTAAACAGGAAATATGATGACTATTTCAGTATTTCTCGCTTGTTTGGCATTGGTCGCTAGCAGCAGTTTTGCAGCTGATATGGGTATGTATATATAGCTTCTAGATAAAGAGAGGTGCATCGTGGGTGTAAAATAGAATCATATGGAATGCAGGGTGCATTTTTGCATTGCATTTTGCAATTATTTGTACTGGAATATATACCGGCGGAGAATTATAGCGTCGATAGATTAGTCATGCAGTTATCGTCTTATGATGGGAGGATACAAAGTGTGCTTTTGCTTTATATATAAACCAGGACCAGTTGCGAAAAATGCAACATCAAGGCCTTCCGGCTGGAATTGAACCCGCGACCCTGCGATGCTGGTGCGTGTGCTCTGACCACTGAACTACGGAGGCCGTTTGCAAGAGCCTATAGTAACCGCGAGTACGTTCTGTATATATGTGGCAATGCCTGGAGAAGAATTGGCTGTATTACAGCCATCTAATGTTGACCTACTCGCAGCAAGTTGCGATTACGCTAATTTCAGCGCGAGAAACCTCTAGGGCGGCGTGCCCCCCAATTTTTGAATTCTGCATTTCCTGCATTTTGAAGAACGTTTTAACAGAAAAATATTAAGATCATAAACAATGACAAACCATATTTTTAGTCCTTTAACTATAACTTCAAATGCAGCAATCGATATTCTAGCATAAATCGACAGCCCAACGTAAACAATTCAAAAGCTAAACACAACAATCGATTTTTCTAAACAGATTGTAACTTAACAATACTTTTATAAACACTGCGCGCATATATGCATGTAGGCTGTGGATGACTGTAAAAAATAAATAAGCCTATTATTAAAGGCGAGCTGTGACGAAGTATGAAAGTCAGATTCTTTAACTTTTTAAAGCTCTCTATATTGTAATTTTTTTTAAAAGTGGGGGCTGAAGCCCCCACCAGCGTACCCCCTACGCAGTCCCTGTGCTAATCTCCTTCAGTTATATGCGTGTGATCTGGTGAGTTCCAAACACACAGGATGTTGTGAGACTTTAGAAAAGCGTAAATAAGGAGAGCCACTATCAGATGAAAACTACTTTATACGGTATAAATTGTTTTATTATATACCAAGTGTAAAAGATCCTTTTTTCTAGTATGTCATTGGTCGAGAGTGTATCACGTGAAAGTGACGAAATTTAGCTGTTTCCCCCGCAATAGCTCTGAGAGGGCAATAATATGTTGTCGACCGTGAAAATGCGACCTTTGGAATGAACTCTCCTTTCGCCTTAATTGTATTTAATTTAATGTTTGAAGAATAAAATATTTCATGTCTTTACGTTTGGTTTTTTCTTTGACACTTGTTATGATAATAAAGCACTTATTTATAGGGACCTCGGGAAGCTAGTATGTTTTGTGGTCCCTCGACCGTCGATGTTTCCGATCGGCTTCGTCTCGGAAACATCGACGGTCTCGGGACCATAAAACATACTGTTTCCCTCGGTCGCAGTAAAATTTTCCGTACACTCTGCTTGAGAAATTCGTCTGCAACTTTTTCGGTGTTCTATCGAATCCCGCCATATTATTTTCACTTTCGCTATCATCATTTAAAGATAAAGTTCGACAGGTAAAAAAACAATAAGGCGGAAAAGTTCCTATGTATTGACCAATCAGAGCAGTCGTGTTATAAATGTTAATTATGATACAGGCTTCAGTCGTTCAAGAAGAAACCTGGCTAATTTTCATGGCATGATTAAGGCAGTGACTAGATCCTTTTGATTACGATGGTTATGGGTGTTACTGTGGACTGGGTGGTGGAGGTAGACCAGTAGACCGACTCGACAGGTATTTGAATTTATTAAAAAAATGATTTAAATATACCAATATTTAATAACCCTCTCCTTCATTCTTGTTCTTGTTCTTGTCTTTGAGCTTGTCCTCCTTTGATCCTCCTCCCCACCCTCCTGCAGATCCTTGTACTTGTTCTTCTCATTGTTCTTAATCTTGTTCGTCTTCTTGTCCTTCTACTTCTTCTTGTCCTTCTCCTCGTCCTTCCCATCCCCTTCTCCTACAAACCAATGTCTCCGTTGCAAAATCTCATTCTCTCCCCGTTTCTCTTGCAGCTGTTGCCAAAGACACGACAACTGCTATACCAATTTACAAAGAAGAAAGATTTGCAATCGTCCGGACCTCTATCTCTTGCCTTACAAAAGATCGGGTCTAAGATGTGGTAAATATACTATAGAATCTTACTGGCATACAGAAGAGCAAAAACGTGCAATGAATGTAGTCGATATCATTTATTACAACGTGTAAACGTACTTTAAGAGACACTCAAGCGATGAAAGATCGACATTCGTTGAGACGTAATTGAAACGGTGAAAATGCCTCATAAATCCAAAATAAGTTTCTTCTGGTATTTTGCGCCTCAGAGAATCACCAACGTAGCTACATCGGTCAAGATAACTAGGAAATTCCATAGGTCCTGATTGGTCTATTTAACAATTAGATTATGACCTCGACATTTCTATAAGGTAATAAGAAAAAGATTATTATTATTAGGTAACAATCGCTTCATAGAAATTAAGAGCGAAACTCTTATCATCTATTTATGTTCGCTATTTCTTACAAATTATTTCGTAAAACGAGACATAAACATTGCTTTTTTACGCAAATCTCATCTTTATCACAACCAACTAGTGGACTATTATATTACAAATTCGGCATTCTTATTGGCTGAGCTATGTGTGGTCTATTGGTGATGATAGACCACTAGTAGCGTTATCCACAAACCTTTTTATAACTGGAATATTCCTTCCTGACCAATCAGAAGTCACGACATTTCACGCTGCAAGCAAATCTAGGCCAAACATGGCGTGCGCTAAAATTTATATACGAGTGATGAAATCATGAAAACATTGGCCCGAAAGTAATGGAAAATTGTTCAGTTTGACATATTCGAATAAGAAAGTGAATTCGCTTATGCCTTTGGAGTATATCTACACCAAATTTGAAGCAAAGTAATTACAATCTCGTTTTTTGTGAGCGATTGTTTATCATGTGCCATCGAGCAACTCTACATTTTGAGTGGGGAGACTTCCACAAACAAAAGGGTGAAACTATCTGAAAATTTGAAACAATGTTTGATAAGACTTTTTACGTTAAAGAAAGGTTGTTTATGGTTGTCTTGATACTAAAACAATTAGACAACTCGTACTCGTTGTCTATTTAACAATTAGAGAACGAGTCCGAGTTGTCTATGAGCGAATAGTCAACGAAGGCGAAGCCTGAGATGACTATTCGCTCATAGACAACGAGGACGAGTTGTCTAATTGTTTTAGTAGAAACAAATTAGTGGACTATTACAAATCATGCATTCTCAAAAAAAATATCAAAAAACTCATCTGAAACCTCCCCAAAACGAGAGTTTTCTGCCATTGTTTTGAGCGCGTTTCCCAAACGTTGTCTATCACGAATAGATAACGGTTGAGTAGCCAATCAGAATGCAGCATTTGTAATAGACCATGGTCAGTTTCTACTAAGAGTAGATAGTTGCAACTCGAGCTTCGCCCTCGTTCACTATCTGCTCATAGACAACTCGGGCTCGTTGTCTTATTGTTAATTAGATAGCTAGCGTAGCCAATCAGATTGCAGCATTTGCGTTAGACTACTAGTAAGTTTATATTAAAAAGCTTTAAATAATGGGATTGATTTTAATTTTATTTTAATAATTATTTTTGACATGACGTTCATTCCTATGATATACAAGACTTAACTCTTTCCTGTCCGGCTGAACTGAAAACCTCCAAAGTTGAACCAACTCTTTGTTCTATTGATATCTCTGGAAATAACTATAACTGTTACGAAAGCTATACATTTTCTGAAAGCCCAATAAACCGGTTTTACCATTGCTTTTAAATTTCCCGAACAAGATGCATTATGTTAATATAAATTAGCATTAATTATCATAAATCAGGTTGAAAAACTTTCATTTTTCTAGAAAAGGCCATCTTGCACGCCCGCGTAACATCACGAAAATTCAAAATGCCACCAATCGCAGAGTTGTTTATGAAATCAAGTCAAACTTGGCGTGTGAGTGGGCGTGTTTTCAATTTTTAATCTTGCGTTACCGTTTGCCGTGTTTTTCGATTGACGACTTCATGCGTCTTCTATGAACCATTTTGACTGGGCTGGACAGGAAAGAGTTAAGAATAATGAATGGTATACTTCATCGAAATCAATGATTTCTTCTAGTTCTATTAATATATTTTACTCACATTAATGAATTAATTTTTTCTTAATATTTAAAGTTATATTTTTAATATTTTTAAAATTCTGAATGTCTGTATATTGTATTGAGATGTCTCTAACGTTAAAAGCACCCATGGTGATGAGGTTTCTTCAAATACATTATTCACTTATTATTCACACATACACAAACACATGCACATGCGTAGATAACACACGAACTAGAGAATAATTATATTTCATTTTTTCTCTGTTATAGCGTCAAGTAATATTAATTGTGCAAGAGGTCTTTGTAGATGTGATCGAGCAGCTGCTTTGTGTTTTAAACAAGCCTGGTACAACAATAATTACAAAAATTACGACAAGAAAAATAAATGCTGAGTTACAAGAAACTTGCGCGGGAAAAACACTTGAAGAATCCTAATTGCACTGGCATTCTGGATGATCCATTTTCTTTGTTAGTTAATATTTTTAATCTTCAGTAACAAGTCACTAGCTGTAGAAAAAACGAAGATTAAATATTACACGTTATTATTCACGATAACTATATTTCTCTTGTCTAATTTTGTAATTCAAATATAACTGGGATGGATCGATTGAAGAATGAATGAACGTCAAACGGTTTGGCAACTTGACGAAAAAATTCAAAATACTACATCTCAATACATACGTTAGCCTCAACCTCGTACCCAGGGCATTTTACCTCCACGGGGGGAAGGCGAAAAACGCGACCGGTCGATCGATATTATAATCTTATTGGCCAGTAAACAAATAATTTCGCAGCCTGCAGGTGATAAGTCAGACATACTTTCTGGCTTTAAAACGTTTTCTGAACGTAAATTGTTTCTTATTTTTGGATTCAGTCGTCAAACGAACAGACCACGGGAAATTAAAAACTGCTGTATACCGAAAACCAACACATACTGACAAATATCTTTCATTTGATTCTCACCACCCCATATGCCGCCAAAAGAAGTCTGCCCAGAATCTGCCCGCGGGCAATATCTCCAAAACTGTTAGCTGTGTGCCAATGAAATTTTCACAGGTTGATGGCATGGTAACGCTGAATATACGTTACATTTTTGCTGTTATGGCAACAAGTTGTGACGTCATTATGAAGTCATCAGTAAAAAATTCGGATTTGAAGCAGTTCAAAAAAGGTTATTATATCAATAAATAGATTTATCTTAATCGCTATGTTCTTATGTTTATTGTTTCGATTTAAATGAAATTTTGTTGTCGAAATTTCGTGTTAGTAGGTGTTCAGGAACACTCTGTAACTTTTTTTATACCTAATATTTTTTCACCATTTTTTCAGCCCATACTACCAATGCATAACTGGGAAAGTCGCAAATTTTTAGATTCATAGCTGTGTCCATTATTGAGATATCAGCATTTAAATTCAGCGCTGGTAGATTCCGCCCAAGTCCAGATAGGGTTAAAGTTGCTCAAAAACCTTTCTCGACAAGGATCGTATTGTGAAGGAATAAAGGAAAGACGCTATTTATCTCATTACGTGCAATGACTGTGATCAGAAGTATAGATAGATAGATAGATAGATAGATGTTTTAATGAAAACTACTTGCAGCCGTGGAGGCTGAATTACGTAGATCTTACAAGGGTATGAACTATAAGGGTAAAAGCTTAATATATACATAACAAAAAAAATCATTATATTTACAAAATGCTGACTCGATTAATGTAGTGTGACATGGATGGTATGAAGGTGTTCTTGAAGCGATTAGTGAACGCAATTGGAAGTTCATATGTGCGCTTGTGTCTAAGATTGTATTTAGCTTGATGTTTAGGAGGTAGTAACGTGCGAAGTTTATGGTTACTGTCTGATGTTATTTTACTAAACAGGTTTTTACATAGCTCTTCTCTTCGCTCGAAGAGGGGAGATAGTCCAGATTGCTGAAGGCTTACTGAGTAGGGCTGTCCTCGGAAGATTATTGCCAATGACCGTTTTTGAACACGCTCAATGTCATCAGACAAATATTTGGGTAAGGAGTGGTGAAAAACTTGTGATGCGTATTCGAGGGTGGGTCTAATACAAGTGCAATAAAAGTTCACAATGTCCTTTTCGGAAATCTTTGCACGTTTCAGTTGCACCAGACAGTATAGTCGTTTGTTGGCTTTCTTAATGATGTGGTTGACGTGGTGGTTCCATTGCAGGGAGTTGGATATGATAAGACCTAGGATTTTTGCGTGGTCGACAACTTCCAATGGCATGTTGTCAATGTTAATTGGGTCGAAGTCCTGTTTGTCCCGTTTGAAGTCGATCCTCAGTTCCTTGCTTTTTTCTGGGTTTAATTGCAATTTATTCTCCACGGACCAGTTTTCTACTGAAGTAGCAGCAGATTGGATGAGGCTGCAGTGGTTTTTCGGAACAACTTCTGAGATTGGTGTCGTCGACAAATTTCCACGTGCTAGTTTCATTCTCAGCTAGGTCATTCACCATCAATAGGAACAGCCAGGGGCCGAGTTTATCGGTCAGACTAAACGTCAGTTTCGTACGCGTTTAAAAGAACATCAAAATGCTGTTTTCTTTTCAAAAAAGGAAAATTCTGCTTTGTCGGAGCACGCGTGCGTAACCTACCATGAGATTGCGTTGGCAAATTCCAAAATTATTACCACTAATACGCGGTACCACTAGAGACGTTGTCTGGAGGTTTGATATCAATAGTGCCCACGCCCCATTGAATCGCGATGACGGTGGCTTATTTGCATCTTGTTAATAGATAACGTCATCATCGCTTCTATGAGGGTATAAATAGGGGTACTAACTTTAGAAACGTTGGTTCATGAACAGTAAGTTACGTTCAGAAAAATTTTTAAAGGCAGAGTAGCGTCAAACTACTAGTAAGTTTGTCTTATTTGAAAGAACTCTTAAAACAATGAGGAATAACAATTTACAGCTCTTCCATATTTAACTTACTTCTTGAGATATTTAGATTTAGGTGATATTCAAATGAGATAATCTATGACGTAGCAAGTTGTACACAACATTGGAAAATCCTGTATATCTTAAAGATTATTGAACGAAATTACTTGAACCTTGTCTTTAATGTTTTGTTTCATGAGCTGTAGCGGTTACAAAGTTTTGAGTGATTTCTTTTAATAATATTGGAAAGATATAAATGATTTTCTAATGTTGTGTACAACTTGCTACGTCATAGATCAGCTCATTTAAATATCACATAAATCTAAATATCTCAAGAACTGAGTTCTTCATCGTTTTAAGAGTTTTTCAAATAAGATAAATGACCTTTACGTCCTCCTCTATTGCTTCCTCTATACAGAAACAAAAAAACTGTCGCTGGCTTATAGTTACTTTCACTATTTTTACATAAAAAGCATTTGTATCCAACTCGTGTATTTTAACAATGCTAATTGCAAGATATCTATTAAAAGTATGAATTATTTATGGTCCTTTATTTCCAACTGGAGTGAGATACGTTGGATGCATTAAAGGGAATTTTGGTCCTCTTGTTTTGGGAGGGTTTTAACGCAAAGTGAGTCATAGAGAGTAAGATGGACTTGACAAACATGCAGACAAAGATTGAAAGATATAAAATATCTCCTCTTCATAGTAATGGATATGTTCAATAACGCTGTAATGATCACGCGTCACATTTGGTAATTAAAATCAAGCTCTTCCAATAAATCAGCTTCTGCAAACGTCAGCATAAGACTTTCAAGCCTTTTGCTCTCAAGCCTTGAAGGAGCAGGAGCTTCGGCATTTTACATAATTGCATAACACATGAGTCAGTCACATGGCGCTAGAACATTGATACTTTGTTACGTTTAAGCGCTGACCAACACATTTTAAATTTTTTGACAGCCTTGCCTTAAATTTCCATCTATGCCAAAGACCACGCGAATTATCAGATACCTGCGAGTTGCTCATCGATATGTTTTTGTAATTTGATAATTTGACTTGATGCTCAGGACATCTACCCCTCCCCCCCTCAAATTTCTCCCCGGATTTTGACTTTTCACAAGAACGGTCTTGGGGCCATTGGGGGTGCGACGCCCTCCTTGGCTACGCCACTGCATATATGATTACGGTATATTATTTTAATATTACAAGGCTATATGATCGCCGTAGCCTGGTACGTGGTTTAGATTCTACATTCTATTTATTTGATCCTCTGTGCTCTAGAAAATTTCTAGAATCATTTTGCTGGCATGCCTGATTCTGAACACTGCTCGAACCTCGTACCCACTGCTCCTATGTCACTCAGCATTTCATTTCTGATAAGAACTTCTTGTTAATTATTTGTTTACTTCGCCCCTGGCTTTGTCGTCCTATTTATTCGTTATTTCGGCGATACACAGACCTTTTATTGTTTTCTATGCTTCTTGGTTAAAGTGCCCCTGTGATCAAAATTTTGCTATCCCGAATTTTTACATATTTGTAAAGAGCATGGTGTTCTTACTTAACTTGCCACATTTCAAGCAATTGCAAGCATGGGAAGTCGCCTTTTCAGACTGTTTTTATACGAGATTATACGACCGCCATTACTCAAACATGTTCCGGACGCTTAGGTTGCGATTAGAGGGAGTGACGTCAAAGACTCAACACGTGGCTAGTTGTGTACGAATATAAAGCTACTTGGGGAAAACTTTCTATTGTAACTTGTTGTATAATTTCCATAAAGCTTTGTCACGAGTTGAGTCTCCGACGTCACAAACACATACTCTGCTGTGGAATCGCGGGCTCGTCTGGAACAAGTTTTGAGCATTGGCGGACAAAATTTGGGCGACTCTCGAAGTTAAATTCCTTGTGATAGAATGTTCGTTGTTCATTTTCTTGGCAAATACGAACATTTATTATAACCTAAAATGATGTTCTGTGACAAAAAATGCCAGGAAACGTAATGTGATGTTTCGTCGCAGGGGCACTGACAAAATATATACATATATATAGGAATTGACAAAATATATACAGTTATAAAGAGAAACAATCTATTCTTGTATTTCATATTTGTATTCTCTACGAAGATACAGAAGTATGTTACTTAACGTAAATGCAGAGCATGCAAATAAGGGACCTATCATTATTTATGGTCGGGTGGGGGCCAAAGAGAAATAGATTTGGTGCTGAAAAAAATTTTACCCAACTAAATTAAAGAGCAGAAATTTAACCGTCCCAACCATTTATGCGAATTTAGAAAATCTTTTACCCAACCCAAGAAGAAAAAAGTTAGATAAAGCCCAATTCCCGGCATATCGTCGATACAAGTTTTCAATAACAAACCCAAATAGATATACAGACAGATCCTACTGTAACTTTCAGATTATTATCTCCCAATACAGAGCAGGAATCCAAGGAAACCAAGTAGAGGAATACAATAACAATGAAATTCGAATTTTAAATGATGAACTCTTAATTTTTTTATATAAATAGTCATGAAAATGTTGCTACCCAACCCTTCAGAGAAGCGTTTTTTTTTTACCCAACCATTTAGGTCTTAGAATTTTCAGTTACCCGCAACCATATTCTCTTCGGCCCCCACCCGGCCATAAATAATGAGCGCTCCCTAAAGAAAATGAAATCACAAAACATATATATATTTAGATTAGTTATTTGAACTTTTTCTGCTCCCCATTTTTCTGGTCTTCGCATTTTTCTTTCGCCGGCATGCCGCATCATCGAGATTTTTCATGGCTTTGTTGTACGGTTTTCCTTTCAAGCAATTTGCAGCCATTAGATCACATTTGCAAAGGCCAGAGGCACAACCTATATTTCGTGGATCTTTAAGAGAACAAAATTAATTTTAATCCCCTCGCCCGGCGCGAAGCGCCGGCCGAAGGCCGAAGGCCTGAGGGCGAGGGTGCTAATATCGACCGGCGTTTAGTCCCTTATCACGCGAGATCCAAGCGGATCCTGATCTCGTATCGGCTTTATAGGTATATATATATATATATATATATATATATATATGATCAACCGTCCTCATGCGCGGCATCGGAAAATGTGGCACTGGTAACTAGATACTCAGATTAAATTGAACCGTTTTCAATTCTGAAAACAGATTTGGAATTAGCGAGTCAAAATACATCACATATGTGTCTACTATATTACGAGAACGTGAATACCCTTCGTAAAAATGGTTTATGTACTTAGAAAGTTAGTCGGCTTTGTCGGCTAAATAATGATTAGCCGGTCACTTCGTCGAATATTATGTTGAATATCTCGATCAATATATAACCGTTTTCAATTCTGAAAACAGATTTGGAATTTAGCGAGTCAAAATACATAACATATGTGTCTACTATATTACGAGAACGTGAATACCCTTCGTAAAAATGGTTTATGTACTTAGAAATTAGTCCGGGCTTGGTCGGCTATGATAATCTCGATCAATATATAACCGTTTTCAATTCTGAAAACAGATTTGGAATTAGCGAGTCAAAATACATACTCGGACTCGGATTTCTATTTCCTCAAAAAACTATGTCTCTTGTGACGGTTAAATATTGATCGAGATAACGTTCAAAATAATATACGAGGAAGTGACCAGTTTATAATCGACTAATTTCTAAGTACATAAACCGTTTTTACGAAGGGTACTCACGTTCTCGTAATATAGTAAACGCGTATGTTATGTATGTTGACTCGCTAATTCCAAATGTGTTTTCAGAGTTTAAATCGGTTAAATATTGGCCGAGATAACGTTCAAACATTTCTTCGACGAAACGGGCTTTTGGAAATTGTGAATTTTTGCAAAACAGAAATAATACACGGCCACGGCGTGCGAGGTCTGGGCACCATGGATGGAGAAATACCCGTATGGGGGGGGGGGGGGGGGTAGAAAAGGCGGGCGAGGGGATTATTGCGAATTCGTATTTCTAGTTAGTATACATACTATAGTTGTCGTAGCCTGCGTACAGACGCTCGCGGGCGCAAAAAGGCGGCGCTAAGTAGCGTCTGTTTGTGTTCTGTAATTTATGCCGATTATTCGCAATGCTTATAGTTTGTGCTTATGCCTTATAGTATAGACTTGCTCCAAGTCTGCCTCTTGATTGTTTCGGGTTTATTTAAAGACGGGTTTATTTCGAGATTGGTTTGGTTTCAAAGACGGGTTTGTTTCAAGGTTTTGAAAAGAACCTGTCTCGAAACAAACCCGTATTCTCGAAGTAAACCCGTCTTTAAACAAACCCGAAACAATCAAGAGGCAGACTTGGAGCAAGTCTATGCTTATAGTAACTAACGAGTACTCACTAAAAGTTTAAGAAATCATATGAAGAGCAAACTTAGTTCTAATAGACAAATATAGGTCAAGCTGAAACGAAACAGCATAACGAGAATCGGCACTCGACGGCTACCTGGAAATATCGTATGATTAACAATTCGATTCCCGCATCTCTTCGACTATTTGATCATCCTCGAACCAAAATTACCGACTATAAACAGTCATCCTTTGAAAGTATTAGAAAACTCTTTAATAGTCTCGTTTGCAAGGAAACGTTGAGGCGGCTGACAAACTGTCAAAATTGTCGACGTAGTTCTTAACCAATTGAATATCACGTATTAACTAAATTTTCAATGCGACCAATCATGGTCTACTATTTAAATTCCTTATAGTAGCTACGTCACAGAACACGATTAACGGCGCTGGTTCATAGTCTGTGTTTTTGAAATTTCACAGACTATGACGTAGGCTATAGTTGCCGCCGCACATTTCGAAATCATAGACGACCGGACACCCATTGGTGGTCGCATGTGGTTTCCGACCGTCTGCGTCTACGGTTTAGAATTTAGCGTTGTCGCCACGGATCTGTAAATGGACACTGGATAGAGTAAATATTGTTCAGAAAATGTACTGTAGCTGCAAGGATGAGGCTATTCTGCACTCAGTTGATGCAGTGACGTCATACCAACAATTCACGGACTGGGTAAAAACATTAAAACAACATATAAACAATCCAAGTAATTAGAAAATCGCCACTAGCACTCCCGAGAATATTGGAAGATGAAGAATAACTCCTTACTCTTCTGGCATGTAGTTCAATTAATGATGCCAACCACACGGCGCCATTTTCTTGATGATTAAGTGTTGAGCAATGGCGGACAAAATTTGGGCGACTTTGGAGGTTAAATTTCTTGTGTTAGAATGTTTGTTGTTCAGTTTTTTTGGCAAAGGCGAACATTTATTAACCTAAAATGATGTTCAATAACAAACAATGCAAAGAAACGTAATGTGATATTTCGTCGCAGGGGCACTTTAAGTTGATTCGAGCTAAACTGAATTGCTCACTGTCTCTAAAGCGAAACTATAAAACAAATTTAGCATTTAGAATTCTGTGACCGTGGTGAAATATCGCAAAAAATCGCCAGATCAGGTAATCAATCAAATTACTGGAATTATGCCTAGGTTCCTCCATCTTAGCCTCGTCCGCAGGCATTGAACTCTGTGGCTTCTTAGTTGTGTGGGAATTGTTTTTTCCAAGTCAAATAGCTTCCAACGATATTTTGGCCGAGCCAGAGAAATTAACAAGAGCATGGGGAGAGAGAAATTAAATGCGCCGAGACGAGGCGAAATCCCATCCAAAACATTGCTCGCAAATTGGAAGTTATTTGATTCGGAAAAAACATTGCCCACACAACTATCTCAAGCTATCTCCATCTCAAGATTAATAAAAATACAATTACCACATGCTGCACCCTTTGTCTCCGTTGGACAAGTGTAGTCGTAATCACTCAGGTACAACCAGAAGATATTACATACTCCAGCCGTTCTGAGTTCATTATAACACTGGTCATGATTGTAGCAACATCTAAAATGTTACAGTAATGTGAAATTATTCCCAGATATTAAATTAATTTTGATACTGATAGGGTTCACAACCGTCCAAAGCATTCTCGAACAAATTATTTCAAGCTGCATATACAGTAGCCATAAGTATAGTGTTTTGGATATAGTAAAGCGAAAAGGCGACAATTACTGCCGAGATTTTTAGTAATGAAATGCTGACGTTTCGAGCGAATCCCTTCAGCACTAACATATATCTACAGAATTAGTTAAAAAAGAAAGAGAAAGCAAAACAAGCGAGGACGCAACAGTGTAAAACTCTAACCTTGATGTCCTGCCAATCCCACAACCTCATACCCAGGTTTTTCGCCCGAGGTTGCCAATCCCACCCCAATTGAATATAATGTAAATTAAACATAATTATGCATATTAATAACCTAAAAATACATAACCTAATCTTAAAATAATTCTACTACATAATTACACGAGTTACATGTGCAGTAAGCGCATCGTTGAAGTTTTGAAGTTAAGCCCTGTTAAACGGGGTTGGTACTTAGATGGGTGACCACGTGTATCGCTTCGCTACTTTGGGAAGTGCGCTCGAGAGGCCTTTCTCCACATTATGGTTAGATGCGATGTCTGCCTGTTGGCGTTAAGTGAAAGCGGCGAATTTAATATGTATATGGAAAAATCACTGACTGTTCTGGCCGTGTCTCATTAGCTCAAAGGTCAGAGCGCCGAAACGTTGATTCGGAGACCAGGGTTCGATTCCCGGTTGGGACAGTCACTTTTTCCATATATGTATTTGACAATATTAAATCCTCTCATATATCAATTAAATATATATATATATATTTATTATATATGAACTCGTGACTAGGCTCTCGGCAACGGCTTCCGTAGCTCAGTGGTCAGAGCACTGCACTAGCATCGCAGGGTCGCGGGTTCAATTCCAGCCGGAAGGCCTTGAAGTTGCATTTTTCGCAACTGGTCCCGGTTTGGTCTTAAAATGTATGTATTCCAACACTCGAAATTTTCCTTCACCATAAGTCCTTTCGGCATGTGGTTTGATCGAGTGAAATGCCATATATATATATATATATATATATATATATATATATATATATATATATATATATATATATATATATATATATATATATATATATATATATATATATATATATATATATATATATATATATATATATATATATATATATATATATATATATATATATATATTGAAAGGATTTATGGTGAAGGAAAATTTCGAGTGTTGGAATACATACATTTTAAGACCAAACCGGGACCAGTTTCGAAAAATGCAACTGTAAGGCCTTGCGGCTGGGAATTGAACCCGCGACCCTGTGATGCTAGTGCAGTGCTCTGACCGGGCATTGAGCTACGGAAGCCTGGGTATATTATAGGTAATATTTGGCATATATATATATATATATATGTATCGCTCTAACTGAATCGTAAGAGGACAAACATGATGGACACGAGCAATTACAGTAGGGAGCGTATGAACACAGCGAGAATTTCCTTAACACGAGAATCTTACTGGTCGATTTCATCCTGAACTCTTCCGGATCCTCCAAAGCCACAGTAACAACCATAGTTCACAAAATCATAGGGATTATTGCGACCAGTGACACACCTAGTCATGAGAGCAAAGTTCACAATGCTACGTTTCTCCACTGCTGTTTGATTTTCTAAAATCAGTAAAGGGAGAGGTTATTGAAATCATCGTATATGTATTATATGAATCAGGTATATGTATTTTATGAAAAATGTTCTAATAATGAACACCTGCAGCACTCTAAAGCCAACCCCTATAACTCGGGGAAAACAAACATTACACATGCATATGCAAAACTCATGACAATCTATAAGCATGTAAACTTCAGTGTTAAAATAAAATACAATAATAATAATAATAATAATAACATACGTTTTTAATGCGCATTTAAAAATCTCAATGCGCTTACAAAAGTATTCTATAAAACTAATTACAATAGTAAATACAAATTTGTTATAAAATACTAAAATAAATGTGAGGATCTCTAATTAACAGTTATAGGCTTCTCTAAAAAAATATGTCTTAAGAGTAGTTTTGAATTCAGAAACTGATTTACACGATTTAATATGTTCAGGCAATGAGTTCCAAAGTTCCGCAGCAGCATAAGAATAAGCACGTTGACCATAAGTAACAGTCTTTGTTTTAGGAATATATAACAATGAATGGTGCGACGATCGAAGATCACGTGTAGGTCTGCGTACTTTGATAAGACTGGATAGATAATCAGGAGCTAGACCATGCAGTGACTTGTATACAAATAGAATAATTTTAAAATTGATTCGAAATTCAATTGGTAACCAGTGTAAATCCTTTAAAGTGGATGTAATATGATCAAATTTCTTTACCCCGGTAATTAACCGCGCTGCGGTATTCTGGATACGCTGCAGTTTCTCTAATTCATATTTAGGAACTCCGTATAATATACTGTTAGCGTAATCAAGGTGCGAAATAACCAAAGCATGAACCAACCGATTTAAACTCTCTTTGGATAGATACTTTCTTATGCGACCAATAGATCGAATGGACAGCACTGCTTTCTTGCATATCCCATTTATATGACTAGACAAGGTCATGTTCTTGTCAAATTCCACCCCCAGGTTACGTACCTTGTCAGACACCGCGATCGTCGTATCAGCCAGTGAGAAATTCGCCTGGAGGTTGAGACGTTTGTTGTAACGTGAAGTCAAATGAATAACTTCCGTCTTCTCTGGATTACTCAACAACATGTTGTCTGTGTTCCATGAAATAACATCATCAACACAGCGACGCAACGTTTCATGAGCAGCAAAAGGATCTTTAGGATTAACGGAAACATACAGTTGAGTATCATCGGCATAAAACATATAATCTAAATTATATCTTTCTATAACGTTTTGAAGCGGAGCCATATAAAGTGTAAATAGTAATGGACCAAGAATTGATCCCTGTGGTACTCCATATTCAATCTGTCTAGGAGAAGATACAGTATCGCCAATTACAACTGACTGAAAGCGTTGGTCAAGATACGAGGTAAACCATTGCAATACTTTCCCAGAGAATCCAAAAGACGCTTCCAGCCGAGTTAGCAGAACACTATGATCCAACGTATCGAACGCCGCCGAGAGATCCAAGAGTACAAGCACAACATCCCGATGATCGTCAAGAGTTCTCATAACATTATTGGTAACTCTCAGCAACGCTGTCTCTGTTGAATGATATTGACGATAAGCTGATTGCAAAGATGGATACAGATTATTATTATTTAAATAAGCGTATGTTTGAATTGCAACTGTCTTCTCCAACACTTTGCTAAGAAATGCAATATTAGCAACCGGTCTGAAACTGGGGAAAAGTTCCTGATCGAGTTCTTGTTTTTTCAGTCGTGGACCAATATGGGTAGTCTTCAGGGAATTTGGACAAACACCAAGTGCTAGTGATCCCCTTACTATATTTGCTATCGCTGGAGTCAGAGGATTGATATGCTTCTTCACCACATGCGTGGGTAGAGGATCTAGTGAGCAAGTCTTTGATGACAGAGACTTGATAATTTCCTGAAAAGTGTTATCAGTAGGTAGATGAAATTCTTTAAATTCACTCACTAAAAGATTTGGTATTTCGGGGATGCGGACTTGTATTGATTGTGTTGCTTTATGGGATTCAAGTTCTGTTCTGATGAGGCGTATCTTGTTTATAAAATATTCATTGAAATTCTTGGCAAGAACTTTCGATGATGTATGGGTTGGTAAAACTTTGTTAGTTTTCTGAAACAAACCCTGGACAAGCCGAAATAATTTGCTGTTATCCGCCTCTTCAATCTTATTCTTGTAATAGTCAGTCTTGCACATTTCCAACATTCTATTGTACTTCTCGCATACGTCAGTAAATATCTGCTTATCAACGGTCAGCCCTGACTTCCTGTATTTCCGCTCCATGCGCCGTTTGTCACGCTTTACCATGCGTAGATCATCATTATACCATGGAGCCCATGGACGATTATTTATCCACCTGGTCTGCACAGGAGCTAAGTTATTATAAATGGTTTTCAGTGTCTCGTTATACTTGTCAATCAAATCATCCACCTCCACTACTTCTGGGTAATCAAAGGAAGAAAATGCATCATTAATGCTATTGCTTAGGTCATTTAGGTTCAATTTTTTCGTACATCTATAAGACACAAGAATCTTGGAGAGAGGCGGTTTGGGGCAGTCCAATTTGCAGGTGACCACTCGATGATCGGAGTAGATGTCCGGTAATATCCCTACATCACTAATTAAATTCTCGTTATCTCGTGTTATTATTAAATCCAGTGTGTGGCCTCGACGGTGAGTGGCTCCAAAGACATTCTGCTTTAGATTATTAGAATCCAACATATCCATAAACTTCACTGTGTCTGGGTTAGTTATATTGTCCAAGTGGAAATTAAAATCGCCAGAGATGAGTAAAGGCTTTTCACAATTAATTATTACTTCTAAAAGTTCAGAGAAATCGGTATAAAACATAGTTGTAGTCAGCTTGTTCTTTTTAGATGGTGGAGGTCTGTAAACTATGACCATTCGAGCATTAAAATTACTTTACTCAATCGTTAGATCTATGTGTTCAAACGATCTAAAACCAAGTTCTGAATTCCTTGTTACCTGCAGATGCTTGCGGAAAAATACAGCCACACCACCACCTTTGCCTGTTAACCTTGGGACATGCAAAACCGCGAAGTCTTTCAAAATATTCAGAATTTCATTAATACTAGAATTAATTATATTTTGATCAACCCAGCTTTCGGTTATTGCAAGAATGTCCAATTTATTTGATTGAATGATATCACAAACCATAGCAGCTTTCTTGTTTATTGATTGAGCGTTCCATAAAGCAAATCGAACTTTCGGGAAGTTAGTGTATTGTCGCCGATTGATGTTAATGTATGACAAGTTGTGTTTATTCCTTGATCTTAATTTATTCAAGCGAAGTTTATGTCGATTTGACGAAATAATAGTTGGAATTGGCATCTGCTTTTCATTCACTATCCCTCTAAGCGATTTAACCGATAACTTGTCATTATATCTTGAAATCCCATTAGCCTCCATAATAAACTGAGTAGGAAAGTTAGTGTATTGTCGCCGATTAATGTTAATGTATGACAAGTTGTGTTTATTCCTTGATCTTAATTTATTCAAGCGAGGTTTATGTCGATTTGACGAAATAATAGTTGGAATTGGCATCTGCTTTTCCTTCACTATCCCTCTAAGCGATTCTCCCGATAACTTGTTATTATATCTTGAAGTTCCGTTAGCCTCCAAAGTAAACTGAATAGGATAATCTGGTCGGTAACATTTCATAAAATAACATTTAGAAAGTAACTCAAACCTTGAATAATCTGCTCGCAATGGTTGACTGCCAATACTTGAAAATGGCGAAATATATGAAGTAGCTGTAGGAAGACAACTCAATTCTCTCGTTCTATCGTTTGTTAATACAGGTCCAGGATTAGAAGCAATGTCCATACAAATAGTGAGGTCTTTAACTGGCAAAAACAAGCATGTAAAGCCGCGCTTGCCCCAAACATTTATTGGCCTGCGAGGAGCATTCGGCGCCGTTGCTTGGTTCGCAAATTTACTGCGATGAACATCATAAATTGGCCGCCGACTCCAGCCCCAGCACTTAGAAGCTTGGATAAGACCATTTGGATTAGTTTGACCAGCAATGATACTTGAAGCAACCAGAAATAACACTAAAACATTAAAAGATCCCAGAGAGTGGCGAAGTATGGCCGCCATTCAGTAATATAGTAATTAACGAAGATACACATAACTGGGAAAATTACCGTCTATCTGCAGCACGAATGAAGAGAAGAATTAATAGTTACATGTTAGTATTTACTTATAAATAGATTACTTATTGATAGCTTCTTTTGTAAATTGGTGAATATAGAGAGTATAGAATATAGAGAGGTAGAGAGTTATTTTCATGTCCATGTTATTACAATTATTTGAAGGTGGCTAGATTAATTTTTGTTGACCCCAGTTTGTCTTGAGTTAGGTGTACGTTATTGTTGGTTACGTTATTGCTGGTCCTTGTATTATAGTGCAGGGCCGTAGCCACCGGTACGGTTGGTCCGGTTTCAACCGGACCACTTTCCGGAGCACCAAAAAACTTTTTTCGAGGCTGTGCGTTAATATTATAGCTAGAGTTATTTTAGAAGATAGTATTATTATTAGGGTTAGTATTACGGTTAGAGCGTCCCATAAAATGGCCGCCAAGAAGAAAACAAGCGCGCAAAGCACTACCCTGACACTCACTCTTTAATATTGATATATGATATGTACGACGATAACTGATGACAGGCATTGATTGAGGAAGTGAATCACAGAAAGCCCGGAAAATGTTAAGCCTGATCACGGCTTTCACGTATTTGACGCCAAAGGCGCCGGTCGGAGATTTATGGCTGCTGATATTTCAAAAGCGCTCTTTCCAAGTCTTCCTGATGTGCCTCATCATCCGAAGAACTTCGTATTTCCCAAGCGATCCTTTAGTAAATCGAAACCTGTTCTCTGCTCAGCTCAAAGCGAGTGCATGGAACTGATGGTTATATTTGGCTGATCACTTCCCCACTGTCGGTACAATGATGAACTGTTTATGATATAAATTATTTGGTTAAAACTTCCCACAAAATGCAGGAAATAGCGTTTCAGAGCTTTAAAAAATCAAAAAAATTCCCCGCGCCTTCGGCGCTCGAATCCACCACGCCCAAACGGACCACTTCAAAATTGGTGGCTATACGGCCCTGTAGTGACGAGTATTCTTTTATTTCTGGTTAAATTCAAAGTCTAATTGACAAGTTTTTTCATACACTTAAAATACAGATACTATGATGTTTCAGTCGTCCAGTTTTCAAGAGTGTCATATTCAGTGTCAATTCAACTCAGAAAGCAGAGCTACATTACCGAGGTCCCCAAAAATTAAAAAGATACAAAACAATAATATATAACAATGGCAAGTATACGGTGAATTACACATTAGTTAAAATTAAAGATAACAACATATTATATCCTTAGCAGACTTGCAATAGGACAACCATGGCGTGACACTAGTGATACAAATACTTTTAAAAATTTGAGGACTATCGACATTATATAAACCGTATGACGTTTAGTAACGACGTACCTACAGGCTTTACAAAGTATTTAGTGAGTGTCTCGCAGCAGAGGCGTAGGAACGGATTTAAAGTTGGGGGGGGGGGGGGGGGGGGGGGAGGATCTGAAGTCGACAAGCAGGTAATAAGTGATCGCATTTTTAGAAAAAAAATTGAAATCTAGTAGCTCGGAAAGACAATTTGCAGCAATTTGAGCAAACTTTTTCATCGAAAGGGTATATATATTAAGAACTGTAGTTGACTATATACTATTGTATATTTTTACCTGCCATATTTTAGTATATATCTAGCATTTTTATCTGTGATGTATTTGGGTAGGTTTGTATTTTATCTTATATTATGATACTTATGCAGTGATATGGTGATTGTAGGTTTTCCTTACAGAATTATATTGACAAAAAATAAGTAGCTCTTAGGTCAAAGTACACGAGTATATTTTTAAAGAATATAGTAGTTTATAGGTAATGCATTAAAGGTTGTATTGTAATTACGGTTCTTCTTCTCAATAATCTGTGACCTTATGTGCGGGGTAGTGTTGGGGAAATGCGA
This sequence comes from Chrysogorgia sp. JL179-B06, assembly GCA_035772405.1. Classification (NCBI taxonomy): domain Eukaryota; kingdom Metazoa; phylum Cnidaria; class Anthozoa; order Scleralcyonacea; family Chrysogorgiidae; genus Chrysogorgia; species Chrysogorgia sp. JL179-B06. Next base: position 3,897,471 of record JAYKKM010000096.1, on the reverse strand, counting down.
AGAAATTAAGCATCTTCTTAGCGTTATTTTGCAATTGTATTACACAAAAAACTGGAGAAAAAACCTCACGAAGGTAGCACAACAGTTAGAAATACACACTTATGAGTTATTATAACATATATGTATGTGTTACGAGCATTAATTTCATAGCGCCAAACTAGTATATTCCTACTAAGTAAGTCTATTAAAAGTAATTATTTTTGTGGCCAATGTTGTTTAATATTATTATTATAAATCTAACTAAATCTAACTCGCGTGTATAACTTGTGGCTATATTAGCAATCTAACATAAGACGTATATCTTATACCTGATATAGACCTATATATTACCTGCGCCAAAACGCAATAAAATAAATAAGATAAAATAAAAATAAAGATAAAAAAAAAACATTTTTACAGTATCACTTTACCCGCGCTTCGTGTTCCGCAGATGCTCATGAGCAAGAGAAATGCAGCGAGTTCAGCAACGATTTTCATCTTGGCAGATATTATACTTTCGTTCTTCTCCACCACGGGTAGGCAACTTCAGTGTTCTTTTGACGAGGTACCAGTTTATATATGCCATAGTATAATTGCATGTGACAATAAATTAATGCCATTCGGAAAAAATTTCATCAAAAATCACTCGGTTAAATAAACTTGCATATTTTTGCCATAGCGTCTCACGCGAGTTATTCAAGTGCATGTCTGGGTGTAAAATGTGATCAGAATAAACAACGCTGTATAGGATGGGTGTGTGTGCTGATACCTATCTGAAAATAACACCTAACCCTAAGGCCTAACCCCTGGAGATTAACAATGTTTTCAACAAGTTTGTTAGTCATCTGTGATAGTAATGTTGTCATATAGCATTGTTCAGCCATGCATCAATACTGTTGCAACTGTAACTGTTGCATCATTTGTACAAAGTTTGTTGCAACAATTATATACTATATACCCGCGGGCCGTGAATAATGTTGTTAAAAAGGTTGTTTTGCTGTAATAATAGTTCGTTACAGCACTGATTCAGTCATCAACTGAATAATTAAGAAACAATGCATATAATAATAACGAACAAACAAACAAACAACCGCGAACAACAGTTGATGGTTCACCGTTCACCATGAGTGTTGAACAACATTGTTGCAGGAACAAGGTTGAATGAAACATTTTTCAGCCAAAATATTGTTATATATACAAAATATTGTTATATACAAAATGTTGTTCAGCCAGATGACAATGTTGTGAGCCATTAATACTGTTACAACTTCTTCGCAAGGTTTAATTTCGTTACGACGCCTTATTTGCTTGTGTGTAACAGTTGACAAGTAGACTTTTGTTCAAAAGCAGGTCACATTATAATTTAAACAAGGAAATTAGGTTGTGTATTGTACAACTGTCAAATATAACTTGACAGCTGGCATGGGCATTTTTACAGTGTCATTTTTACAGTGTCATTTTACCCGCGCTTCGTGTTCCACAGAAGCTCATGAGCAAGAGAAATGCAGCGACTTTAGCAAAGATTTTATCTTGGCATGCAGATATTACTTTCCTTCTTCTCACGAGTAGGCGACTTCAGTGTAGTTTTGGCGAAGTACCAGTTTATATATGCCATATAGTATATATAGCGTGTGACAATAAAGTAATGTGATTAGAAAATAATTCACCTGAAAATCAGTCGGTTGAATAAACTGGTATATTTTTCCATCGCGTCTCACACGAGTTATTAATATATACTTTTGATAAAGTTACTGCATGTATAATCAAGTGTCTGCATGGGTGTAAAATGTGATCAGAAATTGTTGACAGCATAGAACAACCTTGTTGACAGCATTATTCTCCGTCCGTGTGCCCATGTTAGCTGTCAAGTTATATTTGACAGTTGTACAGTACACAACCTAAATTCCTTTGTTCAAATTTTGGTGTGACCTGCTTTAAAACGAAAGTCTACTTGTCAAAACGGGATGAATCGGTTGTTACACACAAGCAAATAAGGTGTCGTAACAAAATTACTACCTTGCTAACAAGTTGTAACAATATTGATGGCTCACAACATTGTCATCTGGGTGAACAATATTTTGCACAAACAATGTTTCATTCAACCTTGTTCCAGTGGCGGATTAAGGGGAGGGCTGACTGGGCAACCGCCAGGGACCCGCGGTTCCTAGGGGCCCCGCGGTTCCTAAGGCGTCCACGGTTCCTAGGCGCCCGCGGTTCCTAGGGGCCCGCTATGTTCGAAATACAAGTGCTTGATGATCATCCATGTATCGTCTGTCTAGCTGACTGGCTGGTGTAAACAAACTAATCGATGTTCACACCTAAAGTTCTAAATACTTAAAATAAAAGTTATAATTTTTCTCGTTTTATTTATCTTATTTTGAATTTCATGCGATCAAGTCAATTCAACTACAGCGATCTTCGACAGTAGTTTTCAGTTTCCCAATCCCAATTGCTCGACAATTTTTGGGGCGGGCGAAAAACAGCCAGGGGCCCCAGGTATGCTTAATCCGCCACTGCCTTGTTCCAACAATGTTGTTCAGCACTGGTGAACCATCGATGGTTGTTCACTGTTGTTAGAAAAGGAAAAACAATATTGATACAACAATCGTGTTCGTTATTATTATCATTGTTTCTTAATCATTGTTGATAACTGAATAATGCTGTAACGAAATTGTCTGACAACATTATTCACGGCCTTTGTACAAGTGTTGCAACTTTTACAGTTGCAACAGTATTGATGCATTACTATCACAGATGAACAACCTTTTTAACAACATTATTCACCGCCCGAGTGAAGTATAATTATTACATCAAACTTTGTAGTTGCAACAGTATTGATGCATTACTATCACAGATGAACAACCTTTTTAACAATATTATTCACCGCCCGAGTGAAGTATAATTATTACATCAAACTTTGTAGTTGCAACAGTATTGATGCATTACTATCACAGATGAACAAACTTGTTGACAACATTATTCACCGCCCGAGTGAAGTATAATTGTTGCAGCAAACTTTGTAGTTATCACAGATGAACAAACTTGTTGACAACATTATTCACGGCCCGAGTGAAGTATAATTGTTACATCAAACTTTGTAGTTATCACAGATGAACAAACTTGTTGACAACATTATTCACGGCCCGGGTACAGTATAATTGTTGCAGCAAATTTGTACAAATAATCCAGTCGATCTACCTGAAATAAAGGTTCAACTTCAAACATATTGCAACAGAAATGGTTTTAGTACCTATACATACATTTAGTAAAATAAATCAACCAATCAATGGAAAGTTTGGAAAGTTCAGAAAATCCGGTTTTTCTTACAATTTAACTACAAAAGCACCATCCTTTAAAAAAGTGAAATTTCTGAAAAAAAAAGTAATGATTGAGTTTCATTCCGGATTGAGTTTCATTCCGGATTGAGTTTCATTCCGGATTGAGTTTCATTCGGGATTGAGTTTCATTCCGGATTGAGTTTCATTCCTGATTGAGTTTCATTGGGGATTGAGTTTCATTCCAGATTGAGTTTCATTCCGGATTGAGTTTCATTCCGGATTGAGTTTCATTCCAGATTGAGTTTCATTCCGGATTGAGTTTCATTCCGGATATATTATAAACTTTTATGATATTTTACTATGAACCTTTTTAATGACTATCTAAATGACCTTTTAATAACTTTTTAATAGATGTATGTCTTAGTTTAATATTGTATTTTTGTTACATTAATTATCTTAAACAAAGTTGTAATCATATATAATTTATGAGGGCCACTAATTTATCAGTAGCTCGCGCTTGCTGTCATGTGTTACCCTCGGTAAATAAAGTCAATGAAATGAAATGAAATGAAATTCCGGATTAAGTTTCATTCCGTATTGAGTTTCATTCCGGATTGAGTTTCATTCGGGATTGAGTTTCATTCGGGATTGAGTTTCATTCCGGATTGAGTTTCATTCCAGATTGAGTTTCATTCCAGATTGAGTTTCATTCGGGATTGAGTTTCATTCCAGATTGAGTTTCATTCGGGATTGAGTTTCATTCGGGATTGAGTTTCATTCGGGATTGAGTTTCATTCGGGATTGAGTTTCATTCGGGATTGAGTTTCATTCCGGATTGAGTTTCATTCGGGATTGAGTTTCATTCGGGATTGAGTTTCATTCCGGATTGAGTTTTATTCGGGATTGAGTTTCATTCGGGATTGAGTTTCATTCCGGATTGAGTTTCATTTGGGATTGAGTTTCATTCGGGATTGAGTTTTATTCGGGATTGAGTTTCATTCCGGATTGAGTTTCGTTCCGGATTGAGTTTCATTCTGGATTGAGTTTTATTCGGGATTGAGTTTCATTCCGGATTGAGTTTTATTCGGGATTGAGTTTTATTAGGGATTGAGTTTTATTCGGGATTGAGTTTTATTCGGGATTGAGTTTTATTCGGGATTGAGTTTTATTCGGGATTGAGTTTTATTCGGGATTGAGTTTCATTCGGGATTGAGTTTTATTCGGGATTGAGTTTCATTCGGGATTGAGTTTTATTCGGGATTGAGTTTTATTCGGGATTGAGTTTTATTCGGGATTGAGTTTTATTCGGGATTGAGTTTTATTCGGGATTGAGTTTTATTCGGGATTGAGTTTCATTCGGGATTGAGTTTCATTCCGGATTGAGTTTCATTTGGGATTGAGTTTCATTCGGGATTGAGTTTTATTCGGGATTGAGTTTCATTCCGGATTGAGTTTCGTTCCGGATTGAGTTTCATTCTGGATTGAGTTTTATTCGGGATTGAGTTTCATTCCGGATTGAGTTTTATTCGGGATTGAGTTTTATTAGGGATTGAGTTTTATTCGGGATTGAGTTTTATTCGGGATTGAGTTTTATTCGGGATTGAGTTTTATTCGGGATTGAGTTTTATTCGGGATTGAGTTTCATTCGGGATTGAGTTTTATTCGGGATTGAGTTTCATTCCGGATTGAGTTTTATTCGGGATTGAGTTTTATTCGGGATTGAGTTTTATTCGGGATTGAGTTTTATTCGGGATTGAGTTTTATTCGGGATTGAGTTTTATTCGGGATTGAGTTTTATTCGGGATTGAGTTTCATTCCGGATTGAGTTTTATTCGGGATTGAGTTTCATTCCGGATTGAGTTTTATTCGGGATTGAGTTTCATTCCGGATTGAGTTTTATTCGGGATTGAGTTTCATTCCGGATTGAGTTTCATCCCTTTTTGTTAAAATCCCTTTAGGTGTTTACATGAATCCGGAATGAGATGCAGCTCAATCCGGATTGAGCTCATTCCGAAGGCGGTGCAAGATTTCATTCCGGCCTAGAAGACTGAAACGAACAACACATGCGTGCTTTTTAACATTTATAGACGACAATTTGCAGCTAGAGACAGGAATTGCTCCGACGTCATATTGTTCAATATAAATATCTCTTTGTCGCGGACAACGTTATAAATTAAAGGTGGATTAAATGCTTGTTTACTTGCGACCGCATCGATTTTCGTTGCTACCCTTTTCTTTATGTTTATTCTTCGCCAAATTATCAGTTTTAGGCACATGTTGAAATGTACAAGCGCAGAAATAGTTAAAAAAAACATGCCCACTATAATGAAGTTATTGATCGCCATCTTGAAATTTCAGATTTCGCGCGATTTTCGATCCTGGGATGTAAACGCGGTTTGAATTCACCTTCAATCCGGAATGAAACTGAATCCGGATTCATGTAAACAGCTCCTTACCATCAATATGTCCCATTCTGGGATATTCACTCTGAGACAATTTTGCTGACATACTTAATTTATGGAATCAACAAAATATAAGAATACGCATGTTTGGTTAAAATTTAATTTGAAATTTATTGTTGAATTCACTTCAATGCATCCGTTGTAAACAAACACATCTTTTCCTTGTTAATATCCTTGAATATTTTGTTGTACTTGCTTCGTTTAAAACAGTGCGCAGCTTGTCGGTCGCATTTACAAAGACCACGGCCGCAACCAGTGTTGGTCGATGCTACAAACAGTAAATTTAAAATATTAATTACTTCAATAGACATTTTCGAAGTAATATTTCAAATCCGAGTTAGTGTTCTAGACGTGGTTTCTAAATCCCATGTGCCGTTAACAATGGCGAGGCGCAGCCGAGCTATTGTTAACGGCACATGGGATTTGGGAACCAAGTGTACAGTGTGTATCAAAAAAACCGCTACCCTTAGAAAATGAATTAGCATTCTTAAAGAGACCTGTTGTAATTTAAAAAAAAATTATACACCTGGGAAATTAAGATGGTCCAAGCGCTGCGTTAATCAAGAAGAGAGAAAGCAGTTTTCAATACGAATGCAATCCAAGTTATTTTTTACGCATTCGTTGCTCAGAGGTGTCTAAGCCTTCAAACTATTACAATAGGTTCTTCTACTTCCGGTAGCGGTTTTTTTTATACACACTGTAGAACACTAACGATGATTTGAAATAGCTTCTCACACCTCATTAGATATTCATAGCACTGAGGACAATGACAAATAATGATATGTGAAGGAATGGGGTACCGTGTGATTGTGAACAAACCTGCAGTTTGTAATTAAGGCATAGTTGATGGTGTCGGAGGCGAAAAAGAAACGATTTCGAGAACCACATGCAACTCTCAAGAATAGCATTGACGTCGTAAAAAAGCGGTTCGGCGAAGTACAGTACTATGTACAAAAATTGCTGGGGTGTTCGGATTTTTGAAGAATGGCAAGCTGAACGTGCAAACAAATTAGTCATGTCAGAGAGCAATCCCCGTTTGGCTTAGATTTGGCCCAAATTTAGATTCTAGCTTGTGTGAAATGTCTATGAAAAGCATGAACTTTTGGATGATTAAATTTGTGTGAGAAATTGCCGACAAGGATGGTGACCCGTATCCTGAGAAAACACTTTATCAAATTGTGTGCGTTCATTGAGGCGATACCTATAAGAAAAGGGGAGAGTGGAAGTTTAAAGCTAACTTAAGGTTATAAGAGTGTGCTTGTTTGTAATACGGTATAACCATAGTAAATAAATTGTCTGTTGAGTGTTTAAATTTAAAAACTATCATGGTCGTACTATTATAATGAATACTGTGTTATGGTTAAATTTGTTTCCTGTATTTGGAAATCATTTTTAAATACAGTATATAAATTTTTAATTGACATATATATTGTTTTCCCCATTTTACAACTGAATTTTTCATTGCATAGGCCTTGAATTAATTAAGTTGCTGGTCTAGACTGGGTTTCTAGGTAGGTGCATGTGACGTAAATGAAGGCAGCGGATTGGCCGAAGTGCTATGAATATCTAATGATGTGTGTGAGAAGTTACAGTTAATACTTGACCCATATTTGATCAGAGGTCAAATATTTATTTTCAATTTAGTCATGATACACTGTTTTGCTAAAAACGGTTGTACACATACATAAATTTCGCTCCACCATCTTGATCGGTTTAGCTCAATGGTTAGATCATCTAGTCTCACTGGCTATCAGATGGTTAAAGTGCCCATGAACCCAAATACGATATTACTGATATATATGCTACATGAAATGAAAAGTTGAATGCCAAAATATTTTATGATTTGAGCTTTGCGTTGATGTGCTATAAAGGTTTGTTTGTCAGAAATGGTAATGAGTGTGACGTCATTTACGGCATTTGGCTTTCTTTTCTGCTTTCCGTGTGATAGACTGGTTGAGGATTTGAGTTAAAAAGTTGATAAAATCTTTACTATAGCGGTCAAGTACATCATCAACGTTTGAGTTAGATTAATTTGCTTTAACAGTAGAATATTGTATCCGAAATGATGCCGTAAATGACGTCACACTCATTAGCATTTCTGACAAACAAACCTTTCTAGAACATCAAGGCAAAGCTCAAATCATAAAATATTTTGCCAAACAACTATTTACTTCATGTAGAATCTATATTACTAATATCGTATTTGGGGTCATGGGCACTTTAAAGGTTGTACACATATGTATAGCCTTTGCTCTATACGGGCGTCTTGAGTTGACGCAGCTCAAAGGTTAGAGCATTTCGCTAGTCATGAGAACATAGTCATATTTGTTGTACCCACATGTAACCTTCGTAGTCCACGTAGCTCCATGGTTAGAGAATCTCATTGGTTATTAGTTTACAGGTTGCACAAATACGTAGCCTTTGCTCTACCATCTTAGTCCACTTCAATGGTTGTAGCATCTCACTATAGTCATCAGAAAGTTACAGGTTGTACACATATGTTACCTTTTCTTTGCCATCTTGCCGTCAAATGTAGACCACGTTTACACTAGAGCAAAAGTTTCCGGATTCGTCACGAATCCGGAACGTTTTGGTACCGGATTCGTTTTGCCGTTTACACACAAGAGGATGAATCCGAAATAAAACGTCCCGGTTTGGTCGCGTCTCCGGAGATTTTGAATCCGGAATCTAAAGTGGAAATTTTGTATCTGGATACTTATGAATCCGGAATCTTTTGTAGTGTAAACGGGTATTCCAATGAATCCGAATATTTTTCCGCCCGCGATCACACGAGTTTGCGGTGCAGACAAAATGGCGATACTTTTGATACTCTCCCATTCCATTTCCAATCCTTCGTAATCCTTACGTGAGTACGCACGAACTACTCCAACAAGTAGTTCTACTTCATCATCCGTCCAACTAACACTCTCTGCAACATCCTTTCTAGCCTTCTTTTTGGGCGGCATTTTGGAGTTGTCTTTTCGCGAAATGCTTGGTAACCGTTCCCGCACAAATGTTTCCGGATTTCATCGAGTGTGTAAACGATATGAATCCGAATACTCCCGAGTGTAAACAGCTTACCAATCCGAATACTCGGTTTATGATGAATCCGGAAACATTTACGAATCCGGAAACTTTTTCTCTAGTGTAAACGTAGTCTTAGTCAGAGTAACTAAATGGCTTTATCGTCGCACTGCGGCCGCGTTGTATAATGTACATATATGAAGCATGTATCTACTAAACAAACACGTCCGTGATCACGTGAACCTAACGGTTATACTTTGAGAAACTCATGGACAATCGGAGATCGACTTCCGTGGAGAAATTTTATAGATTGTAAACTTTATATTGTTAAATAATTAATCGAAGGAAATTTCGTGCAATATAATTACTTACCGCATTTTGTGCACCGATAGTCGTATCCAGAAAAGTAGAGGGCGAACAATGAACATACTCCATATTTTGTTAACCGTGCATAACATTTATCATGGTGATAGCAACATCTAAAAAGGTTGGAATAAGTTCTTCAAATTTCTCAAATACCGTGCTTAGCTCAATCTTCAATCACCCACTGTTGTTCCTCACTCCGCTTCACTTCACTCCACGTAACTCTACTTCTCAAAACCAACTCTAATCTATTCAACTCTACTTACTCCACATCACACCACTCGCAAATCCACTCCACTCTTCTCTACCCTACCCTGGCCTACACTACCCCTGCCCTAATCCTAACTTAATCCTACTCTAATCCAACCCAACTCTACCCTGCTCTACCTTACTCTACTGCCCTACTCTACCATACTCTACCCCACTCTACCCCACTCCACTCCACTCCACTCCACTCCACTCCACTCCACTCCACTCTACTCTACTCTACTCTACTCTACTCTACTCTACTCTACTCTACTCTACTCTACTCTACTCTACTCTACTCTACTCTACTCTACTCTACTCTACTCTACTCTACTCTACTCTACTCTACTCTACTCTACTCTACTCTACTCTACTCTACTCTACTCTACTCTACTCTACTCTACTCTACTCTACTCTACTCTACTCTACTCTACTCTACTCTACTCTACTCTACTCTACTCTACTCTACTCTGCTCTACTCTACTCTACTCTACTCTACTCTACTTCGTCCCTAATCGTACCGGTCAACTGCGTCCAGAATTCTCCCTCTTCCACCAAAACCGCAATGACATCCATAGTTTAAGTAATCAAATGCTGAACGACCGGTGACACAACCAATCATTCCAGCAAGATCGAAAACATTTCGTCTGTATCGTTGACGCTGCTCTAAAATCATTTGACAATGAAAGGTTTAAAAAATAATAAATCAGAACAATTTTTCTGAAGCTCAACCGGAAATCGAACCCAAGGTCTCTGGTAAGTTTAACCATAGATACTAGACCAAAATATTCCTCTATTGAGGAGGACATTTAGTCTTGTTAGTCTAACTCTTCATATTATCGTCATTATTGCGAATAGTATATTTCATATAGTTTAGTTTATTAGATTTATCACTATTTTAGGTGAACGGAATACCCCAACAGGCTATAAGCCCAATTATAGGGATTCCGAGGGCCTGCGATTTAAGGTCGTTATCCGAGAAGACCCGAAAGTCTTACCATTTGTTGATATTATTTATTGCAAAGGCAGAACTTTCCCCTCAATTAAGACCCTGAGTGGAGGTCCGACCCAGGATTTGAACCTGTGCCTCCCACCTGATAGACATGTGTGGTAACCACTAGATGGATTGATGTCCACTGAGGAGTGAGGAAAGAGATCAAATCACTAGTGCAAAGTTTTAAAAAGATTTAGTACTTCCGGGAGAGTTTTTTTACTATAAGCCAACTCGAAGCAACCTACACGAAAAGACTCGATATTAGTTTCTTACAACCGTTGGTCACAATCCTAACAATTATATTTGACAAATACTCGTTAATAGATCTCCCTGGTTATACACCGTTATATACCGCGCATATATAACAAGAAGATATACGATCGGCATCAGAGCCTGACGCTGTTGACGCTACATCAAAAATCGTCTTCGATCCACAACAAAAATTGCGCCAGGGTCCAGTCTTTCTTTCAGAAACTATACGCGTACATCTTCACATGACGTATGACTGCATAACGAAACTACGCCACTATAATTTTCCATCGCTGGGCCGTGGCTCAGCCATGCTCACCGCATAGCTAGTAATTCATAGTAGAAATCAGGATGGTAGGTCGCGCAACTTTATCGCCGACCGCAAAATGTTTTGCAATATATTAACGACATCTAAATAACCTGATAAAGCAATAGCCAAGGAACCCAAAATTATGCGTACATCTAGATTCTAGGAAAAGGTAAATGTAACCGACAAAATTCCAGTTTTAGTGCTAAAATTATTTGCGCACTTTGCGTGATTTACACCACGGTGTCTGATCTTTGCGTGATTTACACCACGGTGTCTGATACCTAATATTTTGCAGCATTTTTTAGCCATAGCGGAAATTATGTTAATATTCTGAATTATGTAAATCCTCTCTTCGCTAAACATTGATATAAAGCTTTCCGCATACAAGATATATAATGATCCGCTGTTCGAAGAGAGAGGCTCACCTCTACGGCTCACCTCTACGGCTCACCTCTACGGCTCACCTCTACGTGAAGTGATCACGATGATCACAGCACAGTTTTGCTATGGCCCAGCGGAAATTAGGTTATTACTCCGAATTATGTAAACCTATCTTCGCTTAACATTGATAAAGCTTTCCATATACAAGAGCTATGATTCTCCGCTGGGGAAAGAAGTCATTCGAAGAGAGAAGGCTAACCCTCACCTTGTTGCCCGGTAACGGTAACCAGCGAAATTCCAGTTTTAGTGTTAAAAATCCTTATAATTTGCGCACTTTGCGTGATTCTAATACCTAATATTTTGCTGACGATCACAGCACAGTTTTGCTATGGCATTTGATCACGCTTAACAGTAAAACTCCGAGACTGATGGGTTTTTTTTGCAACAAGATATACGCATAGACTAGATATCTATGATAATGTTGCGCTGTCAAAGTACTTGTTCGCTTCTTATTTTATTTATTTTTATTTAATAAATAATATTAATGATTATAATTAGTAATATTTGTTATTAATTAAAAAGCGTCCATCGTCCATCGTCCAGGTTTTAGCACAATGATGCTCCGCTGTTTGAAGAGAGAGGCTCAGCTCTCCGTGAAGTGTTCAAGAGTAGAATGCGATATTTTCCGGTGGGAAACGAACGGCGTTGACAATTTCTGACTGTCCTGTATCTGACTATCTCAACAGCTCAGTAATCAGAATATAGTAGTTTGGTACTATGAAAAATGCTCGCGGAACGGCGGAATATGCCGGAATATCACGGAATATGCCGGAATATCACGGAATATGGCGGAATACTACGGAATATCATGAATAATATAATGAAAATCCTTGACAAGCAGTATTCTCGTTCATTGTTTTTGGTTAATTCTTGTTTCGTGTGTAATATGGACAATTCTAATCATGGACATGGTAAGTGAAGAAAAGTACAAAACAAACCCTCCTTCGTCTTGTATAAATATAACACGTTCTAGATATAATTAAATTTAAATGTTTATGCTTGAGTAGGTTTTGCGAAATATTTGTAAGTTGCTGCTTTATTTCAAGTACCTGCAGCGTAATTTTAATGCTTTTTGAACTAATTTGGTTGCTAAATACACACAACTTGTTCCCCAGAGCCTGCGGTTCTTTTGGCCAGTGGCAAGGCTCAAATGCGCGTAAGTACTTCATCTTGCAGGATATAGCCATATATAGTAGCCCCCGCATGCACGTAATATGATATAAGTATATATATATATATATATATATATATATATATATATATATATATATATATATATATATATATATATATATATATATATATAATATATATATATATATATATATATATATATATATATATATATATATATATATATATATATATATATATTAGTTATAACCCTAGCCTGTTATAACCCCAGGAAATTCTCGATTTGTTCAGTTTAAGCCCGCAAAGTGCTTCGGGTAATAGCCGCAATTGGTATCGGGAATGGTTTAAGGTTTCAATGGAATTATGGGATGCCCCCTAGCTCTTGGCGCTGAATACCGTGAGCTATTTTTAACGTACATGATCAATAGAAATTCGCTTTTATCCACTGTAAAAGTGAATATATTATAACCCATTGTTCGACGCTGCGAAAATTGAAGTCAAAACATTTCGCGGCGGCCATCTTTGGAGAGGCCACCCCGTCGCTCTGTAGTTTCTGTCAAGGAGACGTAGTTTGTGTGTTAAACTACGTGAAAAACTTCGATTCATTTTGACATCTTAAAAAACTCAAATACAGATATATAGTCTCTGTCGCCTATGGTAAAACTATATAGCGTCGTCCCAGAAAATGGTCACGACGGTGGTCTCCAATACTACTTCCGGTTTCAATTTCAGATTCAGTCATTAATCCCGTCGGCGAATTAGCAAGGTTGCGATGTCACACTTTTTTATATGCAAACAAATACAACCACAGTTAATAGAGTAACTGTGGTCTAACAAATGTCAGTCGGATGTATAGTAATGTATCGAGCTCAGGCCGGGCTTATCACATGCTTTTTAGGCGTGGAAAACAAATCCGCAATACTTCGTGTTCAATGTTTATATAATGCAATGTAAACAAACGATGTAAACAGAAACGTGGACATGAGTAGCCTGCGGATAACAGCCGCCTCGCATCGCGCGCGCGATGCGAGGCGGCTGTTATCCGCAGGCTAGGACATGAGCAGAACACGGCACCTTTAATAATAGCGACGCTAATCGCTATTATAATAATACCTTACCAAGGATAACCTTTGACAAGACTGAGATAGTGAAAACGAAGAAAGCGAGGACGAAGGGGATAAATGAGCACATTGTTCGCAGTTGGATCTGTAGCTCAACTCAGCGAACCGGACTTTACCGGAGTGCCGAAATTGTGAGTTTATGTCCGCGCTCGCGATAGCAATGTTCCTTTTACATGAGTTGTTTGAAGATTACCGGCTCGGTCTGTATAATAATTACTGTTTTTTCTCGCCGTGGTGTTTACATGGGACAGGCGGGTAACTCAGTCACCTTGGCAAGAACTCGGTAGTGCGCGCAGATAGCCGGTAGCCTGCAAGGTATAGGATAAAAATGTTCTCATGTAAACACTTATCCATGTTCTCTCAGCGCGGTATACGCATGAAGTTCTTATACTCGGAGGAATTATTCAAATAACTTTGTCACTTTGTTTAATGATAATTATCACCTCCCTGAGTAACTTGCTCGGGGTTACTCTACATGCATGATCATCAATCTTAAACAGAGCAAGAATATCATGTATCCCAAGACTGACAATATGTATCCGATTGCATCAACAATATAACATATCTTTATATAAAATACACTTCCTTACCGCCTTCTATTCCATAAAACGTTGTAACGAAGAGAAACACAAACAAGAGGGCAATGATTTTCATACCAAATTGTCTTCTTTACATCGATCAACGACAATAATCATATATTTACTCAGCTGTTGTTTGTCTTTCAAGATTCTGATTTCAAGTGACCTCACAACGCCGGTATGCCAGGGTGATTGCAAAGTCAATTTAGCCAGCGGCTCCAACTCCCGGAGGATCCATTTCTCACCAAAGGTTTGTATATATAATATATATATATATATATATATATATATATATATATATATATATATATATATATATATATATATATATATATATATATATATATATATATATATATATATATATATATATATATATATATATCTATATATATTAGTATATATATATATATATATATATATATATATATATATATATATATATATATATATATATATATATATATATATATATATATATATATATATATATATATATATATATATATATATATATATATATATATATATATATATATATATATATATATATATATATTTAGTATATATATATTTATATATATATATATATATACTAAAAACTGTTTGTAGAAGAGCGCTCAATACCATTATAGGCAGAGCGGAATTAGAATTTAGGTTGAATGTATTGTCGCTACTCCGAGTTTCACGCTTTATGCGATCATCAGGCAACTGATGACTTTCAACATGTAGTTTGATCGAGTGAAATGCCAAATATTATTTTATATATATATATATATATATATATATATATATATATATATATATATATATATATATATATATATATATATATATATCGTAAAATGAATATTAGAGCCCAGCTCAAAATTCGAATGTGGAGAGCCATCTCATAACAAACATAACAAGACACAGATTTTAAAGAAATTTTACTGACGTTTCGTTGCCAACGCGCAACATTTTCAAAGTGAATTAATGAAACCCTGGCTCAACGGAAATGTCAGTTCCGTTCCGCTTTCTTTGTTTTGACTTTGTTTTGATTGGCTTATTATTAACACTGTAAATATATTTAAATAATAGTTATCACATCTTGTATTAATTCGCGCGTTGGCAACGAAACGTCAGTAAAATTTCTTTAAAATCTGTTTCTTGTTATGTTTGTCATGAGATGGCTCTCCACATTCGAATTTTGAGCTGGGCTCTAATATTCATTTTACGATTAAGATTTCCGCCCGGTAAATCTCTGGTAACTATATATATATATATATATATTTATTTATTTGAGCGGAGCATGGTAGGACCAACTCCTCATAAGGAAATAAAAAGTCGTTTTGTGTAATCCGTTTGAATCGGACAATATTTGTGCAATGTTGTGAAGGGTAGCTATTGGCGAGTGGTGATCTGACGAACTACATAAAGAGGTTTTACGAAGGGTATACATGCACGTTTGTGTAATATAATAGGTACGGCGTACGCGTGTTATGCCATTTAGACTCGCTTAAACCCAGATTGGAAAAGTTTGTATTGCGCAACCTAGATCTAGGTTGCGCAATTTCGGACAAAATTCGCGTCAGGACGCGCAAATTTTGAAAATTTTCCTATCCGCCGCGCAATTTCGTAATGCGCCGCGCCTGTAAAGAAATTGCGCAATATTTCAAGCGCGAGCGCGCATGAAAGTGCGGTAAACGCGCACATGAGAAGGGCGCGCAGGAAAGCGCGCGCGACTCGAGAAACGTTCGCGAAACTGAGAATGGCACGCGATTTCAATGCGCTGGCAGCGCTGCAGACAACAATAACATTAGAGCCAAAGGTGCGCCACTTAAACCATACCTCGACTGTATCTGTCGGTGGATTGCCAGCTTGGATCTTCTTTATACTTACCCGTTTGGAAGGTTGGGTAACAGATCCCCCGACTGGTCCCTGTTCGTCGTGCCTTGTTGCTTGGAGTAGGATCAGGTTGACTAGTCCTGTTGATCCTGATCCGCTCACCAGTCAGGGTTAACCTGTACGCTTCAAACATCAGTTTATAACTGATGGAATTAATGCGTGATTTTGTTTAAGGGATGGGACGGTGGGAGCGTCTTTCGATAGCGTTTAGTTATGCGTTCTTCTGTCTCCGCTACTCTTGCGTACAATAGCATTGCGCGCTATCCGGTTTCGATTACGTTGCGTACTTTGTGTCTCATATTCGCCGATCGTCCATTTAATCTGTCATCAACTGAATGTCGCGTGCAGCGCAGCATGTCTCCTTTGGTTTAACCTTGGTTATAAATAACCCTATTAATTCCAAATATGTTTTCACAATTGAAAACGGTTAAATATTGATCGAGATAACGTTCAAAATAATATATTACAAGCGGCCGAGGCTCATTGCCGAATAATGTCTAAGTACATAAACCGTTTTTACGAAGGGTATGCACGTTCTCGTAATATAATAGACACGTGTGTTATGTATATAGACTCGGCTTCCAAAACTGTTTTCAGAATTGAAATCGAGTGAATATTAGCCGAGATAACGTTCAAAATCTACGTACGATGAACCGGCATTGGGATTTGTTATCGACAGACGCGGTCTGGGCACTGGGGACCATGGATGGGAAAATAAACTCTAGGGGTGGGGTGGGGGGGGGGGGGGGGGTTGGTAGAAAAGGAGTGCGAGGGGTTATTGCGGAACGTATTTCTAGTATCCCTGCTATTGGCTGCGCATGTGACAATTATATATGTGAGTAATTCAATAATGGTATAAAGGAGATACGTCAGTAGATAGTTCAATGGCAACTTCTGTGCATTGTATATGTATGTATGTCTATATATATATATATATATATATATATATATATATATATATATATATATATATATATATATATATATATATATATATATATATATATATATATATATATATATATATATATATATATATATATATATATATATATATATATATATATATATATATATACATATATATATATATATATATATATATATATATATATATATATAGCAAAGTGAACAGGTGGTGAACTGCCAAGAATTTAGTGACGAGATACTGACGTTTCGAGCGGAGCCCTTCATCAGAGTAAGACCTGATGAAGGGCTCCGCTCGAAACGTCAGTATCTCGTCACTAAATTCTTGGCAGTTCACCATGTTCACTTTGCTATATATTCAAAACACTGTCTACGTAGCACTCTACTTTTTTACTACTCTCTTATATATATATATATATATATATATATATATATATATATATATATATATATATATATATATATATATATATATATATATATATATATATATATATATGTAGTTGAAGTGGAAAACTGGTAAACAGTGATTTCACATCAAAGGACGCATGTTTAAAGTCGTCTGGTATTGGTACCGTTTTGATGGAGTTGATAAAGTTTTCGCGGATAGTTTGAGACGTTTGTATTGTGATGCTACAGTGTGATTTAAAAAGCATCTGAAAGCTGGGTAAAACACTAATTGGGTAATAACTAATACGAATTGCGACAACGCTGTTAAAATCGATGGAGAAATTTGGGTTTTGGTAATGGAGGAATTTTAGCCAAACAATCGACTCAATTTTGGAACTAAATTTGGTCATCAGAAAAATCTATTTCCTTTCGAACTTTAAAATGAATTGAGAGCTATTTAAAAGGCATCTGAAAGCCTTTAAGAAAATTGAACTGATTAAGAATTGCGACAATATCGTTAAAATCGAAGGAAAAATTTGAAGGAGAATAAAGAGATTTTATGCATAAAATTCCTCTATTACTAATAATAGAGTTATTTTATGCCAAAAAATCGTCTCAATTTTGTAACTAAATTTGGCCATCAGAAAAATCCAATTTCTTTCGAAATTTGTAAATAACTTAGACCTGATTTAAAAGCATAAAACCTGACCAATTGAACCAAGGAAGAATTGCGATAATGCTGTTAAAATCGATGGAGAAATTTGGGTTTTAGTAATGGCGAAATGTTAGCCAAAAAATCGAGTCAATTTTGGAACTAAATCAGAAAAATCAAATTATTTTCGAACTTCCTAAATGAATATAGACCAGATTTAAAAATAATCTATAAAAGTCGAAAGAATTGCCACAATACCGTTAAAAAGAAAGGAAAAAATTAGGTTTTACTAATGGAGTAATTTTCCCCAAAAAATAGACTCAATTTTGGAACTAAATTTAGCCTTCAGAAAAATCAAATCCATTCAAACTTCCTAAATGAATATAGACCAGATTTAATGTGTATCTGAAAGCCGGTTAAAAGACAAATTAAACCGAGGAAGAATTGCCGCAATACCATTAAAATCGAAGGAGAAATTTTGGGATTAGTAATGGTCGGGAGGAATTTTATCCAAAAAATCGACTCAATTTTGGAAATAACTTTGGCCATCAGAAAAACCCATTTTCTTTCCTGACTTATCAATGAATTTCAAACCTGATTGAAAACTAAAAGCTGGTTAAAGGACGAATGCAACTGAGTAAGTATTGTGATAATACCGATAAAACCGAAAGAGAAATGTGGGTTTTAGTAATGGAGGAATTTTAGCCAAAAAATCGGCTCAATTTTGGAACTAAATTTGGCCATCAGAAAAATCCAATTTCTTTCGAAATTCTATAAATTTCGACCAGATTTAAAAAGCATCTGAAAGCCGTTAAAAGACCAATTTAAGAACCGAGAAAGAATTACGACAAAACCTTTAAAATTGGAAAAGAAATTTGGGTTTTAGTGTTCTCAAACTCATTAATAATTCATGAATTATCATAGCCAATCCATGAACGTATCGGTAACCGCATCGCATGCATGAGTTTTGATACCAAATGAAAACCTGTAGGAAACTTGCTAGTGAACTGGATCACATTTCTTAATCTACATATTAAAATAAAATCGCTATGGGAGCAAATCGCTAAAGGAATACTCGTTTGAGAAGCTAGATCAAACACTCGTTTGTCGTGTTTCATCAGGGGACTCCAAACACTCGAAAACAATAAAAACCTCGGGCTACGCCCTCGGTTTTCATTTGTTTTCTCGTGTTTGGAACCCTTGATGAAACACTCAAACTCGTGTTTGATCTATTACATGAAGAATTTTACCCCAAAAACTCGAAAAATCGACGAAAAATTCAAAAAATAAAAATTCGAAAAAAAATCTCAACATCGAAAAATCAAAAATCATGCAGAAAAATCGACGAAAAATCGATTTTGGATGCGCGTGCGCACCTTTTTGGATGAACGTGCGCATATTTTTTCTGAAATTTGAAATTTCAAAAATAAAATTTGAAAATTGTTTTTTTTTGGATGCGCAATCATATTCGCGCAAGATCATATTTTATGCGCAAGATCATATTTAATGATCATATTTTATTTTCAAACTGAAGTTGCAAAAATAAATTTTAAGATTAAAAAACATTTGGATACGCGTGCGCACCTTTTTATGCGCATGCTCATGCTTCTTTTGGATGGGCATGTATGTTTTTCTAAATTTGAAATTTAATAAAATTTGAAAATTGAAAAAAGAAATTTGAATGTGCGTGCGCATATTTTTTTGACGTGCGCGCGCATATTTTTGGGACGCACATTTTTTAAAAAGCGCGTTCCCTTGTTTTTTGGATGCGCGTGTTCTTTTATATTTTATTTAAAAATTATATTTGAAAATTTAAACATTTTTTTGGATGCTAGTGGGTACTAGAAAGAACGCTGACTGTGCAAATGGCGCCGGACCTCAATACACGCATAACCGTAATTGTCGCCCTTGCTCACAGAACGCAACGAGGGTAAGTTCTTAGCCTAAAAAGTTCAAATTGACACTTCTTAAAAAATCAAAAAAGTAATAGAATAAATAAAAATGATTGTTGTGCCTAAAGAAGAAACACAGACGACACCGAGAAACCTTTCGGTTTCACACAAAGTTCTTATTTCAGTCATGCTACAGGTTGGTGTTTATTCTCGAAGAACAGTTCCTTGAACTATTTAATCCTTGCTATTTTTATATTTTGGTAAGTAACCCCTGAATAACTAAAATACTTTAGGATATTATCTCTGAAGTCTAAATCCTATTCTACTCTAGATGTTTACTGGAATTTTCGAATCTGATCGTGCATTGGCGACGAAATTATTAGCGCGCCGAATAATTTAAATAAGCTCAACATTTATACATTATAATACCACTTTAATTACTCCTTGAGAATTTTCTACTTAAATTAATTAGGCTGGTTTAGCTTTCCCCAAAATAAAAAACACTGAAACTAGGAGGAATTTTATCTTGTATAACCATATAGCTGTCGAATTGTGTTTCAAAGTGAATACAGACACATTATCCTGACTGAGTATTGGTGTTATTTATAGACAAAAAGATATTGATCAATATGGACGAGCAGTCCCTTGTGCAATTTGGAAACAAAGTGTTCATAACGACGGAATAACTCACCTGCATAAAGGCATTGAAGGTGTAAACCGGGCAAGAGAGGAGACACATGGAGAATAAGACCGCAGAAAAGTCAGTACGTCAGATGTCCTCAACAAAATCCGAGATCGCGTTTGCAAAGAACGTACGAGATAACAATAAAACTGCCAGTCGAACAGCCGCACTCTGGTTACAGTATATGGAAATGGTAGACATACTGCGCGCATTTATTAAAACTGAACGCACCTCGAACTGGGAGCACCTGCAAGTGGTAACACAGATGCTGCCAAGAGTTCTTATCTGGTTCAGGGTTATCGACCGTTCAGGTTATCGACCGAACAACGGTTCACCTGGCTGTTTAATATCAATACCAGCATGTGCTGAGACCAACTGCGACATGCAACAGCTGACAGGCGTCCAGTACAACTCCAGTGAACAAAACAAAGATGTGACGAAGTCCAGACAGAAGTGCGACAAGGACCGAAGGACGGTTACATTGTAATTGTGAAGACGCTTGTAAGTGGCAAAAACCCATTCACGCCAAATCCAGTTCCCACTGAAGAACATCATGACTGGTCATGTCAATGGTTATGAGTCAGTCGACGTGGACGAAGCTCGGGCTAAAGGGGAAAATATTTTGTTTTCAATGACCGGGCAGTCAGTTGACCATACTCCGCACTTATAACAAAATCATCAATAAGAATAGACAGAGTAAACGTGGATCCACAACTGTTATTCCAATGGCTGGTCTTCGCTTGCAAACACCGATAACTTAGAAGATATCTTCAGATACAAACTGTGCAGCTACCCAGCGCCGCTTTTTGATATTCCTGTGACCATACGCCATCCTCAAAAGGTAATGTTTGCAGATGCTTGGTACATGGGCAAATTAGCTATCATCCGATGCAAAGTCAAGCCCATCAGGCAACGTCCAGTATGTCCTTGATGGTCCCTGGCCACGCCAAGTCACATATACCAAGAGCTGTGCCGCATATACTGCCAATACGTGCTGAAGAAGTATGAAAACAAAACAGTAGTTGTGTTCGAATGGTTACAACAACAAGCCCTCCACAAAGAGCATGACCCATCAGAGATGCTCAGCGGGGAAGGAGAGCGCGACCGTAACTTTCTCAGATGAGATGAAAGTAACGATAAAAAAATCCAAATGAGTCATAAAACGTGTTGCGCTTCCGTGGAGTCTGCTGCAGAGCGTCCCACTGTAGTTGTCGGAGATAACACCGATCTCATTGTCCTACTTTGCTATCTTACCCAACCAGATGGATACGACTTGTATTTCAGACCGGAGCCGAATTCATCTAAACATGGTAAGGTGTGGAACCATGAAGTAAGTTAAGCCACATGTTGATTCTTCATGCTGTTTTGGGCTGCGACACAATTACGTCTGGCCCTCACAGAATTGGAAAGGCCGAGTCCCTTGAGAAGTACTCTGACTCTGTTTACTTCCGAGAACAAGCAAGGGTCTTCGACACAGACTCAACTCCAGATGACGTAGCTACAGCGGGAGAGAATGTACTCATGAGTCATGATGGCGCTGTATGTGGGGCGCAACGAGATAGCCTCGACAGTCTCCGTTACCGCTGATATGAGAAAGTGGTTACTAGAGGTTGTCAGGTACAACCGCAGAACCTACCTCGCGTTGGAGCAATCAGTCGCGCAGTTATACTGGATAATCTTCAGCAAAGACTCTGGTGCAGCAGGTAAGTCAGTCGTGACGGAAAGCACTTAACCGCTGCTCAGCTTCCTACCACGGTCTTGAAGTGACGTACACCTTTCATCTCGGCCCTGCCATTGCTTCACCTGCAGGAACACTCTGAAGCTGTGGTATCTAGCTGCCGACGACGTTAGTGGTAAGCATGGCTTCAACTGCTCCCCCGTATAGGCGACCAGTGCCGAGGCACCTGACGCACGAATAACAGCATTCTCGACGACAACGACGACGACTAACTATACCAGCCGCCCAGCACTATTAATTGGAGTTCAATTTAATTCTCAAGTTTTCACTATGACAAGAAATTGAGAACCTTTAATGTTTTACGTTAATAAAATACAATAGAGAACACTTCATGAAAGCGTTTTTATGAGTTATTTGGCACTTTTTGATCTAGACCTATCTATTCTGTTCTACTTTCTGTAGTCTCAAATGATCGGGAAAAACGCATACCGGACTGCCATAGCAAAGGCATACTGTATCATGCATGCTATAGAATAGTGACGTATTTCTCCAGATTCCTGTCGTTGTTGTGACAATGTCTAAATGAAAATTATTTACCATTACGCTCTCTATCACCTTTTATTGTTTTGATGTGAAATTAATAAGATTTCGTTGAAATAAAGGCGAGTAAAAGGTCAATTCCGGTTTTAGCCTCGTTTTCATGCTGCAGGAGAGAGCTCGTCAGCGTTTTCTCAAATTTCGTGATGTTGCCGTGCTCGGATTTTTGAGGACTTTTAGTATGTTCAAATACACATTCATTATGAAAGGTTTTCGAAGAGAAAGCTTCTGTGGGAATTTGTTCCATATCCCTTGCAGTCCCCTCTTCGTCAATCAATCCCTTCACAATCCCCATACTTCCCTGCAATCCCAGTCAAAACATCGCACAGGAGGCTATATATAGCAACGCTACATCGCGTTCGTTGCGGGTGACATCGATATATTTGGTCAGCGGCCACTTCGTTTCTTCGTATTATAATCATGAAATATGGCGTAAGGATTTATCATTATCATGAATCTAATAACCCTGGCCTAATAGAACCCAACCCTAACCCCCCACTAAGTGTCTTTCTAACCTTCAAATTCATTGTAACCCTAACCCCCGCTTTTCAATCGACTTATAAATTTTTTTTGTCGTATTTAAAACAATCCACGAACTCGTTATTGACCGCTGACCAAACATATATGATTTAGTCAAACCCTAACCCTTCACGTGAGTGTTATGTTAGATTGCTACCTGCAAAAAATGGCGTCACCTGGTAAGAGACAGCAGGCAACTCTTGGATTCATTTAAACTATGCTCGCTGTAGAATTAGATGAAAACGTTTGCTCAAATTGCTGCAAATTGTCTTTCCGAGCTTCTAGATTTCAAAATTTTCCGGGGGAGGACCGCGCACCTCCCTTAAAATGCGACAATTATCATCAACTTCAGCCCCCCCCCCTAACTTTAAATCCGTTCTACGCCTCTACAACACACTAACCACCATACTGCGAAACAGTGTTTCCACTTTGGAAAGAAATTTCGTTCCAGATGCGCCACTAGGGGGGACAAGATATTATTAGCCTTCTTTGCAAGTTCTTGGCGTCCCTCATTCCGAAGCCCCTCCCCCCTAGTGACGCATCTGTGGAAGGAAATTTCCTTCCAAAGTGGAAACACTTCTACGATGGGAACTCAGATAAATCCAAACAAATAATCTTACTTAAGGCACTCTTACTCGGTTCCAGGTTAATACCGTCATGAGAGTTGACAACGACCGTTTACGAAATGGAAAATAGCATAATTGGGGACAGACTAAAGGTGGATATCGATTAAGCGAATATAGTCGCGCGCGCGGATGACTTTTCTATTGTACAAATTGAATGGTTTTCTACTTGGTTGCACACGAGCGCTCGTAAAACAATAGGAGAAAGTCGTTCGTGCTACTATATTCGCTGGGGTTAGCAGTTCCATGATGTATTTCATCCACTGATCTCTAAATAAAGACTGGATCGAGCAACTATTGTTCAGAAAATGAAGCCGGAAGTCCGCCATTACTAAGGGACCAACTGAGAATCCTATGAGGTTTTTCGATGGTTTATGTGCTCTTACCATCGACAAAATAAAATAATATTACTATAAAGAGGACCAGAAAACATTTTTCAAATTACTGGGTAAAACGATTCATCGCCTACCTACAGATCTACTGCGACTTTGGTCCCTTAGCAATGGCCGCCGTTGGCTCTAATTATCCAGTGAGAGAAGCCTGATATGAGACGTCAAATTAAGTTGAAGATTTTATGCATTTAATGTTAACAAAGAAATATATTGGCCAGACAATTGCTTGCAAACTCGGAGTTTCTAATGATCTCTCATTAATTTACATTATGCAAATATGCAGGCTTCAAAATCAGCTCATCAGATACAATACAAAGCTCAATCCAGTCTTTATTTAGAGATCAGTGATTTCATCATACAGACATGTCCGATCGTAACAATCTCTCGTTTCGTCCAACCTCTCGCGGATACTAAAAAAGATCGTCCAGAAGACGACTCCCACGACCATTGAACTATATATAGACTGGAACGATAACTTGGCCGCCATCTTTGAAGAGTTCAATGGTGATATTTTTGTAGGTAGCCCCAGTCCTTTTTTCAAAATGGCGTCGAAAAATATAGTTTGAAAATCGATAAATTTGACCACTTTCGCAACTTTTAATGCATTTATTTTTTACCCCAGAGCACACTAGGCCAACAAAACTTTTAAATGGGGTATATACAATACTCAAAAGTTGTTTACCTATTGAAATATACAGAGAACAAGACGAAAGTTGAGCAAAAAACCGCGCGAAAATTGATTGTTTTTCTGGGTTTTGAGCCTACACACGAAGAGTTATAAGATATTATAGCACCTTTTATAAAGATAAATTTTAGATGCATTGATACTGGCTGTCCCAGCTTCCAGAAACTTAATTTAATAAGTAAAAATTGAGAATTAATAAGTAAAAACACAAATTTTTGAAAAATCCAATGTTTTTCTCTCGTCCCAGTCCTTTTGTGGCTGGCAGAGCTCAAATAAATTTGTTATTTCCGAGGATTTTTGTAAACAAATCAATTAAAAAATGTGAAAAGTTGTTATTTTTAGCATTAAACATGCCATATAAGTGTGTTGTCTGTGGCTGTAAAGGTGAACGTTTTAAAGAGAATGAAAGTGAAACATGCATAGCATTTCACAGGTGAGTTTTTCAAAAATAATTATTGTACATGTATCAAAATACACACTATAAAACCATTTCCTACATTGAAAGATAACTCACAATGTGATCAAGAATAATTTGGGAAAAAACATCGAGATTGACATTGACACATTTTCAAACTGAAAGACATTGTAGAGGAACAATAACAGAAGAGCATTGTCAAATATCTGTTGTGAAAAACGCAGAGAAAATGTGTTTTACTTTTACATAAACTGAGGTAGTTTACTGGAGGTATACTGAGTTATTTTTCGTGTCGTCAAAGATTGGATTTAGCAGTAACACACACAAAAAGTAACCTTAAATTGTGTTTTGATATTTATCTTAATAAATCATTGTCATAAAAGTCTTCAAAAGTTCAAAAGACAGCAAAGAAAATCAAGAGAAACCTGTATTTTTTCAAATTTCGGTGCATATTTCCCCGTTTGTTTGACGGATATTTTATTTGTTAAGCCACATCCATCGCTAGAAATTCTTGAAAAGAAAGCTCAACCAACGTATCGCATTTTTCCCTTTTAAAAAGCAACTGGGAAACAGCCTAGCGGCCCTAGCTCCAAAAAAGTTGAACATTTTCCGTTCAGCAATCCTACCGCTCCTACGATTATTTCCTGGCCACTGCCGTTTCGTGCACTACACGCAAATCAACACGCGTGTTTTATACCTACGTCGCCGAGTGGCTGTTTCGTACACTACACGCGGTCAACACGCGTGTTTTATACCTACATGTCAGCCCCCATGGCGGGAATTTTGGCTTCATCCCATCATACGGCCGGGTCAGAGGAGGTGCGAAGGTCGTCCCGGCATGCATTGCGCTTTGTTTTCTTCGTATTTGCCCTGGCGTAAAGTTGGCGGACAAAATATATAGTTTTTCAGTGGTGCTTTTTTGTTTCAAAAACCTGTGTTTGTAAAAGGTAAGCTTTCTATATGATGTTTTTTAGTTTAATCCAACAGATGTTACTCTGTTTTTTTTTGTTCGTAGCATACTTGTTTCGGATCAATAAACAATTTTTTTGTTGATGCCTTCACGGTCACAAAATTTTTGCTGTAAAGTGATAAGCGAATATATGTACTTATTTAACGAAATACGAACGCAAAACACAACACTGGATATGTTATTATAACAAGCTGAAAATTCTCTTTCAGTTAATAGTAAAAAATTTCTTGTTGCTCCATGAACTTAATTACAGTTAGACGTTGAAAAACCACTATTTTTCAATTTTGCGAGAAAATCATACTCGCATAACACCTTTCTGTTCCGCCATAAAAAGTAGGCTTTGGAACTTGAATTTTGTGCAGATTATAGTTTAAAGCCTTTTTACTCTGTCGTCAGTAACTTTTTAGATATCGAGAAGAATATTTTGCGATGAAAATATCGGTTTCTTCACGAGGACTATTTCTTGTTGGTGGTTATATTGCATTTTAGTTGCCTTGAATTATTCAAATATATTTACCGTAATATTTGATGAAATCTTTAAAAAAATTGTTCGGTGTGGATATGGAAGAATTTGCTTTCTTTTAGTGCAAATTTTTTTCTTGTTGCTCCACAATTTAAATGAGAAAGAGGTCTGTGAAATTCCGCATCTTCTCAATTATACTTCGCCATTCGTCAGATTGACCGCAAAACGTGCCTATGACGTACATGTTGTTTTGTTTACGTTTCCGCACGCTCTCTTACTTTTTATTTGGCGCTCGAAATTCTTTGCCGAAGTAATTCGTCTATTGGTATTTGATCCTTTCAGGAAACATAACAAAACGAAATGTTGAAGAGACTAAGGGCAAATTATGTTTGTGCCATTGTAAGCTCAAATGTTTGTACTTTGCTATCCTTCAACAATGATTATATGTGCATACTGTCCCTATATATCTATGCGAGAGTTGAGTTCATCCTCTCCCCATTGTCCGTGTTTAATAACAATAATCCAAGTTGTTTTGTGCATGCCTCCTTTAAGATTTATTTACTTCTTTACTCCATAGTAGCCCATATGACATTGACAAACCATTTGTTGTTGTAAAATACAGAGAATTTAATGGAATTGGTATCTTTTATGTTTTCAGGTTCAATTGCTCAATTTTTATTTCCACAGAAATTATTTCC
Organism: Chrysogorgia sp. JL179-B06; assembly: GCA_035772405.1. Taxonomy (NCBI): domain Eukaryota; kingdom Metazoa; phylum Cnidaria; class Anthozoa; order Scleralcyonacea; family Chrysogorgiidae; genus Chrysogorgia; species Chrysogorgia sp. JL179-B06. The sequence continues at coordinate 3,869,822 of JAYKKM010000096.1, read as the reverse complement.
TCAGAGGCCTTCTCCATGAAAAAAGAGCCTTTTGGTAAAATGTTTTGTAGGCCGGGTCTCAAGCACAGGCTGGGGAATTCAGAATAATAAAGTTGCATAGCAGAATTGCCTCTATTGCTTGATTTGTACTTCTGAGATCTTTTAAATTAAATTAATTAATACATTTTTAAAGCTGTGTATTACATTTGAAATAAAATTACAATGATATTACAGCCACAAGTCTACATAACAAGTTGGGGCCCCGGGGAGAACATGCCCCCAGTTCATACGCCTGTGGAAATTTAATTTCTAAGTAGTCAGACAATTTTCCTGACCCTTTTACAAAGGCTAGAAACTGTAAGGTTATACCAACAGTGATTTTTTAAAAACAGTTAAGTGCTATTAAGAGTCCAAAATTGTGTTGTTGATACACACAATACTAGGATGTACAATGATGTACAATTTGAGGTTTATTGTCAATGCCTATATATATGGAGCTTTTCCAAAAGGTCTCCATTGCCATCTACAACAAAGGTCTAGATGTTTTTGGGAGTGGTCTAATAATAAACTGCTGCTGGAATAGGTAATTGTAATCATTAAATACCTGTATGAACTCACTCTGAAAAATTCCATACAAAAATGTCAAATATATCCCATATTACAATTTACAAAGAAAGCATGATTTTTATAAGTTTGATTTTAAAATAGTCTATTGAATGGTCCATTAGTCTATTGAATAGTTAATATTGAAATTTTATTAAATTGAGAGGGGGCTTATAAAGGAAATAACTTTGAAATCTAAAAACAAGCACATTTAAAATTTGAAATGTAAAATCAAGAATGTTAATACTCGACTATAAAAGCTATAAAAATCGTTATTGATATCTCGATCCTGACATTAAGTCGTATAAATAATAAAAAGTAAGGATAACTATATAAGATTTTTAAACTTGGTTAGTTTGAGCACCAAAAAGCTATCTCTGTCAGATGACTCAGATGTACTGTTACAACTATTACTACAATTATATTCGGCCAATACATTCAGTTTAACTACAGTTGCTGGTTCCTGCAAAAAGATAATCCATTTCGAATCCGTTCACATTGCGAATCGGCACAAACAGGGCAATATATTTACAAATATCAAGCTTAGAAATCTGATGTGGGTATAGCGGTATCTTTAAAATAGTATACATGACAAACCAGACGGAATATTAAACGTTAAAGTGTTGCTTGGGAAGACAATGAATATAAAGAAGTTCGTGTGAGCCAAAAACTGCAGTGTTCTTGCCATGAACAGTCTTATACCACGACCGGTTTTCAAACCGCCATTTTAAAACCATGTTCGCTTCCCGAAGGTTCAATGAAGAATTTCCGGCGGGGAATCGATAATATGTATGAAGCGCAATGCATTTTGGGAAGACCTTCGTACCTCCTCTGCGGCCGGGTTATATAGTTAGCGTTCCAGTCTATATATAGTTCAATGGCCACGACCCTTAATCACATCACAACTACCACCACAAGTGTGCCCACAAGACACATGATTCGAGAATCAGCGGTTAAATGTATGTACTGTATGCAAGTCATACACTATTGAAGAATACTATTTGATTGTCAAAGGTTACAATTGAAAAAACACAAATCTAGAATGTTTTATATCTCAAAGTGACAAGTGTACATGCTTATACAAATAATGTGGAAACTTATTATAAAACACCAACGGCGACACGGTTTATAATTAAATGACATGATCTATATCGTCGACGATATATATCGTCGACGACACCACACGTTTTCAGCACTTCAACTGCGGTTGCATCATTACACCATAAGCTAACTATTGCACAAAGAAAAAAGCTGAAACGATAAAGGATTTCATGGAAGATTTGGTAACAGTTGTTTAATCGCTGTGCGTACGAGAAGTTACATACATATAGATACACACATACATAGACATAGACGGATCGAGAGACATATTTAGACATATACATAGACGTAGACAGCGACACAGATATAGACAAAGACACGAATATAGGCACACATATATAGACATACACAGAGATCTAGACATACACAGAGATCTAGACATACACAGAGATCTAGACATACACAGAGATCTAGACATACACAGAGATGTAGACATACACAGAGATGTAGACATACACAGAGATGTAGACATACACATAGATCTAGACATACACATAGATCTAGACATACACAGAGATCTAGACATACACAGAGATCTAGACACACACACAGCTGTAGACGCGCGGACATATCACGATCACCAGTTGTCCGTACACGGAATATGCATTATGTCATTCTTTGCACCTCCACTGGCGGTTAAATGACGTCATTGATTATTCTTTCGATAGCTAAATAATAGGCAGATGAGGCGCGACTCATATCTGAATTGCAATTGATTGATTGATTGATTTAGGAATAGGTAAAAAAATAGCTAAAACCCAGAATGGGTAAAACCAGAATATCGATATAATATTGCTGACTGCCTTTACCTAAACCATTGCCCTGTTTCCAACAACTTCACCGTAACCCTGGTACGGGCCACATCCAGGTACTATTAACCGGGGCAGTTAGACCTGGAGCTCACAAAAGAGAAGGGGAAACAAATCCCTGTGGTCAGACACGTACATAGACACGCACATAGACACGGACGTAAACATACACGTAGACACATACAGATAGATACACACATCTGCAATGTAGACACCGACATAGGCACAGATATAGACACAGACGCATATATAGGCATACACGTTGATATTGACAGACAGAGACGTAGACACAGACGTATACATAGGAGGTAGACGTAGACACAGACGTATACATAGAGGAAGACGTAGACACAGACGTATACATAGAGGTAGACGTACTAGACACAGACGTATACATAGAGGAAGACGTAGACACAGACGTATACATAGAGGTAGACGTAGACACAGACGTATACATAGATGTAGACAAAGACGTATACATAGAGGTAGACGTAGACACAGACGTATACATAGAGGTAGACGTAGACACAGACGTAGACATAGACAGAGGCATGGACACACTTAGTCATAGACATAGTATAGTAGACACAGCAACAGTTAAAACATAAACCTGGACATTGAATCAAATTAATATACTTACTATTTCACGAAAAATCCCTGATCACATCCAACCAACGGCACTGCTCTCCAAGAGGGCGATGAGAATGATGGAAAATATGTAGACGAAGCCAACGGGGATGATCTTCCATAACTAATAGAAAAAACAAAATACAAAAGAATGAGTTAATCCAATACACGACATACAATATTAAAGGATATTGGCACCAAAAATTAAGTACTTTTAAATCAAAGTACGGGACTCAATAGCTGAACAAAAAACCACACGTTGCACATATTAGTAAAATTATATCCGGAAGATTATATTTACTTAAAAGAGCGAGAGATTATCTGCCTATAGAAGCACGAAAACGATATCCAACCACACTTAACATATTGTTCAACATTATGGGGTAATTGCTCCAATGAACTTTTGAATGACATACTAAAACTTCAAAAGAGAGCAGCACGAATAGTACTCGGTCTATCTTGTGAATCACCATCTGTAAATATTTTTCGCCAGTTAAAATGGCTACCCATATATAATATAATTAAGATGAGAAAAATACTCTTTGTATTCCGTGCGCTCAAAAACACGGCACCTTCGGAAATATCACTTCTATTTCAGATGAGAAGTAATGTAACAAACATTACCACAAGATCATCGGAAACAGATATCCAAGTGTCCAAAGTAAAAACAGAAAAATCTAAATCCAAAATAACTTTTAGCGGTGCTACACTCTTCAATTCACTACCTACAAACCTTAAATTAATTGAAAATTATTATTACAACACCTTTAAATACAAATTAAAAGAATATTTTCTCAATTTAAATTATGAAATTGAACATTTAGAAAAATTTCCTGTCCTAGTTGTAAATTGTAAATAGTGCTATATATTTTTAATATGTAATTATGTAAAAATAATAATAATAATAAAGACGTATTAGGAGCATTATACAATAGTCTCAATGCTCTTACAACAATATATATATATTTCTTAAAGGGACACTCCGGCCCAAATACAAATGCAGTTCATATGAAAGATCTTACTGACTTTAGTTTATTTCCAAAGTTTCAGCATTCCTATCAATTTAGTTGAGAAGATATTGCTAGTTGAAGTTGAAAATTTGTGGATTTTGACGCCATATTGGTTTTGAAAATATGACGTCATTGAGTGATTCTTTATCGTCAGTGGAGTTGTTTTGATGGCGATCACATAGTGATAGTTATTGTGAATGGTCTTTGGACGAAAATTAGTCGAAATAAACTATTTAGTTCATCATGCAGGAAAGTAGAGGAGCTTCTTAGGCATAATACGAGATCACGTCACTCAGTGACGTCATATTTGAGAAACAAAATGGCGTCGAAATTGGACAAACTCTCCAACTTCAACTAGCCACATCTTCTTAACTAAATTGATAGGAATGCTGAAACTTTGGAAATAATCTAAAGTCAGTAAGATCTTTCATATGAACTGCATTCGTATTTGGGCCGGAGTGTCCCTTTAAAGTTACTTTTAAAACTAATTACAGTTTCATTATAAGATAAAGCCTACTACATGTACTAACACTATGAACAATAACTATTAATTTAAAAAAAGAAAAGTCTTAACTGCAGACTTAAAACTACTTAACCTATCAAAGCTTCTAATTTCCTGTGGTAATGAATTCCACAGGTTTGGTGCTGCAACCGAGAATGCTCTGTCTCCATGAGTCACCGTTTTGGATTTTGGCTCGAGTAGCAGATTTCGGTCAGATGATCTCAAAGTACGAGTAGGTTTATATTTAGTTAGCAAATCAGTAATATAAACAGGCACCTGGCCATGGAAAGCCTTGAAAGTAATTATTAGTATCTTAAAAACAATCCGTGATCTCACCGGCAACCAGTGAAGATTACGTAGCACAGGGGAGATATGCTCCGATTTTTTAACCCCTGCAACAAGTCTAGCAGCTGTATTTTGAATTCGCTGTAACTTGCTCAATTCAGTTTCTGGTAAGCCATATAGGATGCTATTACAGCTGTCAAGTTTTGATGTTATGAATGCATGCACCAACTTCTCACAGTCCTTTTTACTCAAATATTTCCTGATCTTGCCAATATTTCTGATAGCCAAAGTGGCCGATTTACAAATGTTATTTACATGAGTATTTAATTTTAAATGTCTATCAACAGCAACACCGAGATCACGTGCAACCGGAGCCGGTTGGATTATCACATCATTGACACATATTTCTGGCATTGGTTCGCAATGCATAAAACGTGATGATAGATGGACAATCTCGGTTTTACTTGGATGCATATAAGACCATTCATAGTACACCAGATGGTGATGTCCTTAATACATAACTCAAGTTTAGCTAGAGCAGCAGGTCGATCACATGGAGATTTTATAGGCATATACAGCTGTGTGTCATCAGCGTACATTATGCAATCAAGGCCGTGGGCTTTGATCACATCTTCCAATGGCGCAAAGAAGAGTGAAAACAGAAGTGGACCTAGTACAGAACCCTGAGGTACATGCACCATATTGCAATGGTTTATTTGAGGAATGCGTATTCTTTACCATAACTGACTGAGGGACAACAAATGAGGGACATTAGGAAGAATACATATATTGTAATAATGTACACCCTCTATAAATAAAGATTATTATTATTATTATTATTATTATAGTTTGAAGGTTGTAAAGATGCTCGTAAAGCATATTAATTCCACTGTCAAAGTTGCTAACCTAAATCATTGTCCGCCATCTTGGATGTCTTCTCGATATGCGTGTGACGTCACAATCGTGGGTAAAGCGAAATTTTAAACTAGCCACCTCATGACTTTATAAGTTTGAAACTCGATTTTTGTGAATGTTGTCCTTTTTCAATTGAACTACACCAATTTAAAAAGCATTCCGCAGAAACTCGGCTACCCACGGAGTAGTTTCATCAGGTTTACCCCGGCCGTGACGTCACCAACTTCCCAGTTAATTAGGCAAAGTATATAAAATAGTATTACAACAAGATGGCGCATGACAGGACTGTCTCTGGTCAAAATTACTGCTGTTGTTTTGTACAAGAGTATTTTTTTACTTGGATTACTTCGTAAGCCTCCCTGTAACCATCTGATGACTAGTGAGATGCTCTAACTATTGAGCTACATAGAGTAAGATGATGAGCAAAGGTTACATTTGTGTACAACCTGTATCCTTCTGATGACCAGTGAAATGCTCTAACCATTAAAGTGCCCCTAACCTCAAACTTTTTTATTGTCTTATTTGGAAGAACTTTTAAAATGATAAAGTAACTTCTTTTGAAGATTTTCACTTCTTCGCTTTCTTTTTGAGATATATGAGTTTGTTTGATATGCAAATATCTGGAATTTCGTCACACATGTATAATGAGTTATCAGAGAATGTTATACATCTTTGCGTTCATGAAATAAAAACACTAAGTGTGAATAACACGTGTGTGCGTTTCTCCCACAACACCAAACATCTTGATTTTGAAGGATTTCGTTCGAGAATGAAGAGATATACACATTTCTCCAATAAGTCATTATGCATGTGTGACGAAATTCCAGACATTTGCATATCAAACAAACTAATATATCTCAAAAAGAAAGCAAAGAAACGAAAATCTTCAAAAGAAGTTACTTCATCATTTTAAAAGTTCTTCCAAACAAGACAATAAAACATTTTGAGGTTATGGGCACTTTAAGCTACATGGACATAGATGGATGAATCTTACCTTGTATGTGAGCGGGTAACCCATAAAGAGCACAAACCACTCGACGAGTAAGATCACAGTCACCTCTGTAGATAAAAAATATTTCAGCGTAAGAGATAATACGTCTAAATAGAAGTATACTTATATCAAGGATACTTAAAAATACTAAATACCCAATTTCAAGAACTAGTCTAATCCTAACCTAACCTTGATCCTAACCTTAAACCTAACCCTAACCGTAGCTAACCCTAACCTAACCAAAAATAAAGACCAAACAAAAACATAAAGATCCTTTCGAGTCATCCCTTTTAGCCATTTCCAGGATACTTGAGGAAAGGATCACTTAATGTCCCCATAGCTCCCTCACCTGCAGAGTAATACCACTCGAGGTTCTTGAAATACACCAGTGCACAGAAGATCCCCAGGCACAAAGTGTTGTTCATTGTTGCGGCGCCATAGAGCTTCGGGTGAAAAAAACGAAAAAAACAGAGATTGTGAGCTTACGATAAAGGTGAAGTAATAATAAGTTCCTTCAACTTGTCTTGCAACAATAAATATGTTTGACGCTGTAATCTCGGAGCTAAAGGGAAACTGAACCCCAAAATAAATTTCTTTTAAATAAAAGACCTTTAACTATAATGTTTAGAGAGGTAGTTTGTGGTAGTTTGGTGTCATATTTGAAGGATAATTATTGAGTCTACTAAATGTAACTACTGATATTCATGGCAAGTTACCTGAGAGAAAGTCATTGAGATGTTTTCTTTCCTCTTCTTAGCGGCAAAGAGCAGAGACGAAACAAGCTCTGAGGCATTAGAACAGACTGGAGTGACGACGAACGATACATAAAACGCTGAAAGAAAATGCACAGTAAAACGTGAAGGACAAGGACCAGGATGGGGAATAAGGATCAAAGGAGGAGAACGAGGATAAAAGGACAAGGAGGACGATGGGCAATAACTCAGCGGTATTAAGGCATGGCTCTTGATTTCGACACTGAAATTTCCTATTTTCCAAAGATGTTCTCCAAACTAAGTCAAACTTATTAAACGTATTTATCATACAGTAGGAACTAATTTCCGGTTTCGTTTCCATGACAACAAGGTCACGTGATACATTGGCGGCCATATTGGATACAAACTTAACGTTCTTGAGGCACGCGAATATATACAATTTAAACAATTAAACAGTGTAATTTGATGCAAACTTTCATTACGTTTATCATGTTAAGTTGAATGGTAGGAATCAATTTGCATAAACAAAAATATTAGAGAAATTGTAATTAGAGGAAAAATCATTCGCCAAAAGTTTCCATTTGCAGTAAAGCTATAGAAGCTGGCAAGTTAGCTTGATAAATTAGATCAATATTTGCATCAAATTACGCTGTTTAATTGTTTAAATTATAAATATTCGCGTGCCTCAAGAACGTTTTATGTTTTCATCCAAAACTTGTTGTCATGGAAACAAAACCGTAAATTAGTTCCTACTGTATGATAAATATGTTTGATAAGTTTGACTTAGTTTGGACAAAATCTCTGGAAAATAGAAAATTTTAGTTTCGAAGTCAAGAGCCATGCCATAATACCGCTGAGAAAGGTGGGGAGGATAAAAATATGGAGGATAAGGATAAAACAGGAGAATGAGGATAAAGGAGGAAGAATGAGGATAAAAGGATGAGAATGAGGATAAAAGGAGGAAAATGAGGATAAATGCGGATAAAGGAGGAGAATGAGGATAAAGGAGAATGAGGATAAAGGAGGAGAATGAGGATAAAGGAGGAGAATGAGGATAAAGGAGGAGAATGAGGATAAAAGGAGGAGAATGAGGATAAAAGGAAGAGAATGAGGATAAAAGGAGATTGAGGATAAAAGGAGGAGATTGAGGATAAAAGGAGGAAATTGAGGATAAAAGGAGAGTGAGGATAAAAGGAGTGAGGATAAAAGGAGGAGAATGAGGATAAAAGGAAGAGAATGAGGATAAAAGGAAGAGAATGAGGATAACAGGAAGAGAATGAGGATAAAAGGAGGAGATTGAGGATAAAAGGAGATCGAGGATAAAAGGAGGAGAGTGAGGATAAATGGAGGAGAGTGAGGATAAAAGGAGGAGAGTGAGGATAAAAGGAGGAGAATGAGGATAAAGGAGGAGAATGAGGATAAAGGAGGAAATGAGGATAAAGGAGGAGAATGAGGATAAAAGGAGGAGAATGAGGATAAAGGAGGAGAATGAGGATAAAAGGATGAGAATGAGGATAAAGGAGGAGAATGAGGATAAAAATATGAGAATGAGGATAAAGGAGGAGAACGAGGATAAAGGAGGAGAACGAGGATAACGGAGGAGAACGAGGATAACGGAGGATTATGAGGATAAAATAAGGAGAGTGAGGATAAAATAAGGAGAATGGGGATAAAAGGAGAATGGGGATAAAAGGAGAATGTGGATAGGAGGAATAAAGGATTAAGATTGGATGAGTATTAGGATAGGGGAAGGCTGAAACTAGACCTGTCGATACTCACGGCTAATATTAATGAAGCTTCCTCCACGTTTTTTATTTTCTTTTTCAGTTATAGCGCTCAAAACATCGGTCATAGGATCCGAGAAAATTGTCACCTAGAAAGAAACCATTCATTTTTGGTGAAACAAGTCATATGGCCTGGCTTTACTGTCGCGACAAAAGAATCGTTCCTAAAAAGATTATAGTTTATCCAGCAGGTTGTAGTCAAGTGTGAGGTGTAAAGTTTTTAAGATTTATTCGGAACTTTACCATAACAACACCACCAACTAACATGAAGAAACATTTCAAACCAATGACAATTCTACTATCTTCCTTCTCAGCTGCCTAGAGAAATAATTTTGTTTCATAATTTAGTCAATGAAACGAGTACTGCAGATGGTGGGAGAGCGGGAGTGGAGATGGGCGGGGGAGAGAGTGATAGAAGGGAGAGAAGGAGAGCAAGAGAAGGTAGGAGAGGGGGAAGAGAGGAGTAAAAGAGGGAGAGAAGGTGGGAGGGGGAGAGAGAAGGAAAGATAAAGAAGAGGGACGGAGTAAGAAGAGGGAGAGGTGAGAGTGGAAATAAAGGGAGAAAAGGTTGGAGAGAGGGAATGAGGAAGAGATGACAATCTTACTTCTTCTAGTTCGTCTTCAGCTTCTTTGTTGATGATAGGATCTTTCTCTGATGGTTCCGTTTTCTTAATGTCTTTACCAATCTGCCACGTTTTGAAATACTTCTTCTGTAGTCCTACTATAAAGAGATTTAGAGAAGGTTAACGAAGGACATAACCTGAAACCATAAAGATAGCCTGCGGGGCAGGCGTTACGTTTTGGGGTGGGCGGAATTGGAGGCGGAGCGGCAAATGGAGCGTACCATAAAAGCATACAAACGTGTAAATCATTCGAGTCTTATTTACATAAGACTCGAATAAATTACACAAGACTCGAATGAACCAATGGAAATTTAGCCGATACTTTTGGCGGAGTTTGTACGCTTTTATAAGGATATTGGCAGGCGTTACTTTCGCCTCTCCATTTTCCGCCCCGCCCCCAATTCCGCCCGCCCCCACGCAGGCTACCATAAAGATGACCAGCACCTGTAACCTTCTGACCAGCGAGATGTCTTAACTACAAATCGTCTAATGGCTATGATAGCGAGTATTAATTGTATGTTAGAGATAATAATAATAATAATAATAATAATATATATATATATATATATATATATATATATATATAATAGAATAGATATAGTAGGATAGAATAAGATACAATGATAATAATATATAATGATAATAATACTAAGGTACAAAACTAAAGCATTAAACATACCAGATTCATCACCAGCTTCAGGATCATCTCCCCCTGCATCTGCTTTATCACTGCGGGATCCGAAGATGTTACGATTGGCAATGCCATAGAACCGGTGGAGAACACGACGACGAATCCTAGGAAAATTGGATATTTTGTCTAATAACTGCAATTAGTATAATTTCAGAGCTGAAACGAATTCTGATTGGTTGACTGACCAGCAACTCTGAGACGATAGTTACCGCGTAGTGCGGTGACTATTGAGTTTTCAAAAAAAACACATAATGGCTGCCAATTTCGGACGAAGAATCTTACGAAAACCAAACATTTATAAATTTATAAATATTAGGAAAATCACTCATATGTCATACGCACCTGAAGAGCATAATAAAGTGAAAACGTTAGTGCGAAAATCAAACTGAAATGAGTGGTTATTTACTTCTCCTTTCGTTGTCAAACTAGAAACATGCACTTTCCTACAAATTTTACTTGTGTTTCACCATTTGAACATGATCTATTTAACAATTAGACAACGAGTCCGAGTTGTCTATGAGCGAATAGTCAACAAGGACGAGTTGTCCAATTGTTTTAGTATACACCCTGTACCTAGATATATTAATTTCGAGAAAATAATCCATACACCGTGTAATTTTTAAAATAATGCCGTTTGTTGTGCTATTTAATATTTTAATATGTTGTGTTATTTAATAATTTAACATGTTGTGTTATTTAACCACTCGTGAGCGGCAAGTAAAAACAGATTTATTTATAAAATACGGTTTCTATTTCGTTCCTTACCATTAAAAATCTTCATGCCATATTTTGTGGCCGTTTTAGTTTTGGCTCAGGGATAGAAATTCCTATCAAACTCTCCAAAAATTCCTCCGAAACGTCTGCAAACGAGAGTTTACTGCCATAATTTTTCAGGTTTGTTTTCATTTTTCCCAAACGTTGTCCATCACGAATAGACAACGGTTGAGTAGCCAATCAGAATGCAGCATTTGTAATGGACAATGGTTGGATGTATACTAATAGAGGACAGATGCACGGATCACGTGAACTCACGCCAGATCCCCCAGAAATCGCCAAAGGGCTAATAAGCCTTATGAATGGTTTGTTTCCAATTTTTATTGTATAAACAAATAGATTCCATTTTGCCGTTGTCTGTTCAGTTGCAGATGCACAGAGGACATCAGAACGTGGTAAGAACACCAGTGACCCACATTCTTATACGTTATCTATAACTGAACAGACAACGGCAAAATGGAATCTATTGTTAAATATAAAAATATGTTTTTCCAACTGACACACGTGGAAATAACTTACTCTTCTTGTCTGTGTTTTAAAGCTCTCAGTTCTGTGGCTTTGTTGTCGTAAACCTGAAAGGATACAAAATTTCCACAATAAAGCCAGCCTCATGGTATTTTATGAGAAAATTAAACATCAAATAGAGTGCAACAGACTACAGTTAAAGATATACAGATAGACAAGACAGCTATCTGACAAGTGGAGATAGTTGTGCGACACAAATAGTCAGACATACAGGTAAACATATGATTCTTCCTTGTATGACCTATTATCTGTTGCCAACCAAGTGAATCCACAAACAAGCGTTTCAAACGATTAGAAGACCGTGCTAAACGTATAATAATACATCATTCTGAAGTATCAAAGACAAATATCAAGATTACATCGATGGAAAACCACCAAAAAGCGATGCTCTATTCTTTTTTTTAATTATTTGAAAATAAATCTTTGTGAAAATGTTAACAATTATTTTGACTTAATAGTCTGTCAACAAGAAATGATCAGTACAGGCATTCTTCTATTAAGCTGCTCTTATATTTAATGAACTCTGTTTGACAATCTTCGTATTTTTATGCGGGCAGTGAACAATCACTTTATGAACTAAAAAATATTTTTAGTTTTTAATCTTTTGAATTTTTGACTTTTATAATTCTTATGCCACATGTTTTTACTTATTGTACTTAATCTTAGTTAGATGATAACAGTAATTAACAAGACGCCTGCTCAGGCGTTCACTCCGCCTGCAGGCAACGAACAACCTCGTTCCCAGGGCCTTTTCCCCAAGGCAACGAAATATACACAAGGTGGCAAAATAAATGGGGGCTAATGGAACTGCTCAAGAGGGTTACTTGACTCTCGCGTTAAAAGTTGTACAAAGGTCTTTGGAGAGCATGTAATTACTGACACAAGATATTACTCCAGTAGCAATGCCATGGTGTACATATATTAGTAGCGGACATACCACAGTGTTTATTATGACCTTATACGTAAGTCGAAATTTTGACCTACAGTATGATTACCGATCAAGAAACACTTTAATGCAAAGGCGCTACGGCAAAAACAAACTTATTGTAGAAAACACAAGTACCCTTCTATAAAGTCCCTAAATGTCTATTGATGTCACTTCATGTACACAATTCACAAGGAAATTGTGCACGTGTACGTTCCAGTTTCTGACACCGACGACGAAAACAGACGCGGCCATTTTAAACCCCCCGCTACGCTACGGGCAGGCGGAGTATAATTACTGAAGTGCATATCCTGTTAAAATATTCGTAATAAATAAATAAATATATGCAGACAATACAATACAAGTATTTTGGCCATCCCTGTTGGGCTTTTCATAACTAATTCACAATTAGTGTGAAAAAAGATGAAAATGCAAAGAATATTGTAAATTATATTATATTATATACGTAAATTTATATATATGTACTTAATTGAAAGTATATATAGGTAGTAAGCGTGAATACAGTGTTAATTATCATTTAAAAGTGCGCGCGTTGTTACTCAGAGTAATGGTGCAGAATAATATTTTGGGCTCACTTTTCGAGATGTCCTGGGTAACCAGGCCTTATCCAAAATGGCAGCCAATATTGGGGTTAGGGTTAGAAAACTCGTTAGGCGGCGGGTTAATCTGTTGTTTTGGGGTTAGTGGTTATTTACATGGTTAAGTGACAAAATTCTGACGATTATATAGCTCCCTTTTAGCTAATACTGGCGGCCATTTTGAATAAATAAGTCTCCCAACATGTATATAAACGAACGGTCAAATGCGATTTCTACCACAACCAGAAATCTGAAAATGGTCTACCAGCGTAAGTTAAACACTATACTGAATAATATTTAACACTTCACGTCGAAGAGGTTAAAACTATTTAAAAACTACAGCATCAATCTATACATAAGGTTCTAACACAGACAGGGAGGAAGCAGGGGGCTGCAGCCCCCCTGAAATTCTGAAATAGGGGGCTCAGCCCCCCTAATAATTAGTATACACGTGCGATGGCTCAACGAAATATCCAATCTTTCTTTTCTCGGACTCCAAGGCGTGCGTTAACTGAAGAAGGTAAATTTAAATTTTCTGTTGAGTGGTACTGTTTTTAATTCCCGCGAAAATAGTACAGATCCGCGGGCGATTCAGATTCGTTTACTGTTCATTTGCGTCTGGCAACAACTTATTCTTGATGTAATATATGAAACACTCGGAAGAGTGTTTCATCAGGATATCCAAACACCGAGACGTTTGTTGAAAACCGAGGCGAAGCCGAGGTTTTTTAACAAACTTCGAGGTGTTTGGATATGCTGATGAAACACTCTTCCGAGTGTTTCATATTACATCTCAAACAAATCAGTATTTTAAGAGAAAATCGAGATGAAAGTTGGCTTAATTTATGTAATTTCTTCCTCCGATATCCAAACCACCGTCTCGGTGCTGATTTCCTTTGTTTTCGGCTCATGAATTATTAATGAGTTTGAGATGTATGTTATACAGCACGTACAGAAGCCCTTGATCTTGTGTCTGTTGCCAAATAATTGGCGACTGGAAACAGCCGCCGGCTTTTCTATCTATTCAAGATTTCTTGGGGAATAATGCACCAGACCCCTACAATTCGCGCGCTTTGTTAGGTACAAGGGCTCCGCACTTACGGCCAGTAGGCCTCGCATTTTTGGTTTATTATTGGCGTTCGAGAGCCCTTTATAGACCAAAGATGTGTCATGAATTGGTATTTTATAGCCATCAGAAATCTCTTAAATCTCCCCTCAAAATGCAGGAAATGCCATTTCAGAGACTCTAAAATTCAAAATTTTCCGGGGGAGCAAGCCCCTGGAATTCCCCTAGCGGTTAGTCGCGACGACCTTAAGCCCCCCGTAAGCAAAAACATCTTCCTACGCCTCTGGACACAGATGTGGTGACAAAGACACCACGGAAGTATCATACACTCACCAGGAAAATGAGATAAGCAATGAAACTTATAGCACACAGTATCAGGGTGGCTAAGGCTGCATTTCTGACATATTTTGGCTGAGTTGGATTCTGCGGTGGGTGTTTTTTTGGTCCCCAATGCCAATCAGCACCTTGAACAATGCTAAAAAAAAGAAATTTTGATAGAAGGTACCCGACACAAGTTGCTTGAAACATATAGTGGTAGAAAGATATGAAAAACGATGTGCATTTATTTCCCGAAAATATGACGTTCAGGCCCTCTCAATAAGCAAAATAATGGTGTTCAGGAAATACAGATTTCCTGAACACCATTATTTTGTATAAGTCTGTATATAAAAGAACTGTCTATAAAAAAAACCCTATTTTGACATGTATTCTTACCTAAAGGGGCTGTGCCCTGAAAGTACGTTTATGTATGTATTTGTACTTGATTTTCGTATATCTATATAATTATATAGATAATATAATAATAATAATAAAAGACGTATTAGGAGCATTATACAATAGTCTCAATGCTCTTACAACAATATATTCTTAATTTTACTTATAAAACTAATTACAGTTTCATTATAAGATAAAGACTACTACATATATTACCACTATGAACAAAAAAACTATTAATTTTAAAAAAGAAAAGTCTTAAAGCCTGGTTTCCATTTGGTCGCCACGATCGCAACGATGTCATAGTGGTCGATGTAATAGAGTGTCGATCTAACTTGTCTTTTGTCTGCTGTATGCAAAGGATGACTGATTGCAGAGATGGACACGATTATTACATCGACCACTATGACACCGTGGCAACCAAATGGGAACCAGGCTTAAGTGCTGACTTAAAACTACTTAACATATCAAAAGCTTCTAATTTCCTGAACCGAGAACGCTCTGTCTCCATGAGTCACCGTTTTGGATTTTGGCTCAAGTAGCAGATTTCGGTCAGATGATCTCAAAGCACGAGTAGGTTTATATTTAGTTAGCAAATCAGTAATATAAACAGACGCCTGGCCATACGAAGCCTTGAAAGTAATTATTAGTATCTTAAAAACAATCCTTGATCTCACCGGCAACCAGTGAAGATTACGAAGCACAGGGGAGATATGCTCCGATTTTTTAACCCCTGCAACAAACTTACAGATAGAGCAACGAGGTTGCTGCCATGATGATAACAGATTTTTGAACAGCAGGTAAAACAGTTACTCCCTAAAAAGAGAACAGTTTAGTTAGCAAAATAGCCAAATAACCACTTTCCCTGTACAGTATACAGTGAAATTTTAATAGTTACATCAAACTTCGCCTTGGGAAACATTCCAGGAACCAATCATCAAGTATTAAAGTGTTGGGTTAATATATATACTGCTGTAGTGAATGTGGGAGAGCTTGGAGTAGAGACGATACATGGACGATCGTCAAGCTACATAGTGACTGCTGCATAGGCAGTACATATATCAATCGAACCAGTACATCATTGTAACCTTCGCTCTCCATTCGAGTCTCGGTGGCTCAATGGTTAGAGCGTCTCACGGGCAATCAGAAGGTTACAGGTTCGATTCCTGTCCGGGACTCACAATCATTTTTCTGAGGATATGAGCTTGACGATCGTCCATGTATCGTACTAAAAGGTTGGTGTAGTACTTCCAAAATAGTGGGTAAGACTTTTAGGTTTCACTCTCTCACAAAGAGCATTCGCTCGAAACGCGAGACCTACACACTATTTCGGCAGTTATACACTAGGGATGTGCAAATCCGATCCGAATCAGATTCGTTCGGGTTCGGAACGATAAATAGAAATATCGGATCGGAAAAGTTGTTCGGCAGCCGGATCGGAAAAGTTGTATGGCAGTCGGATCAGATTACGATTCACCAATTTGAAACAATAAAACCTTACTGCGGAGAGATTAATGCTATTTGTTTACATAATTGACGTGCTTCCTGTTTACGGTTTCATATTACCTCGTATTATAGTTGTTTGATGCGTGATGACATATTTACCATTTGCTTCGGTAACAAGATACACTTTAAGACGTTGTCAACAATCAACAACATTCGGTAATTGTTTCACTTTGAAGTTGAACGGGCGTGGAGAGTTTTCAGCCTGCCCTGCAAGCAGTGCGTCAGCAGAAAGATCGTTCTTGCAAGCCGGATTGACTATCAATGTTCGACGCACACGACTCGCGCCAAAGAATGTCAACGCACTTCTTTGATACGAAGCTTTCTTAAACAGAAATGGATGATGTAGATTTTGTAGAATTGTAGTCCAGTTCCAGTCCCCAAGAGGGACTGGACTAGTACGAATCGTAGAATGTAGATGTTCTCTCTGACGTTAAACTTCTCAATTAGCTTTATTTTGTAATTTGTAAAAACATTTCCGTCATGTATTATCTATTTATCTGTTCAATTTTCATTTGATTAACTACGGTTTACATTTTGATAACTCAGATTTCTCGTAATAACGCAGTATCCTGTACGAAAGTTTGTGTTTGGTCTTAAAACCTAAAAATAGGAATTAGAAAACATTCGACTTGATTGGAAAATGGAAAGGGTATAATTTCAGTTCGGATTTTTTTCGGATCGGATCGGCATGTTTTATTGACGTCGGATCGGATCCTATCCGGATACAAATTTTTCGGATCGGATTTCGATCATTAATCAATTGTCGGATTCTAACTGTCCAATCCGATCCGATGCACACCTCTATTATACATCTACCTTTTAGAGTTTTCGATCATTCATTGATCGGGACTCGGTCTACTTAACCAAATTTAGCTGCATATTAGTTACCTGTTTTCTGCAGTTAATTCCTACACCAGTCTCATCAATTGCTTCTCCATTACTATCCAGGTCACACCTTCCAATGAACACACTACCACCCCAGGCTAAGGTCAGCAACATAATGGTACTACCAGCAAGGGTGCTGCAACAAGGATATTCACAACTCAGCCGTTGAAATCATACCGTGACAGATAGGGGGAATGGGAAAGCATTCTACACTGATATGAAGGACTTTTATTCAATAAACACCAGTGATCATTCCTCTATTTTGTTAGTTCACTGCCTTCTTGTTCTGATAGACTGATACTATGTTAACCATTTATTCTAAATTATATACACCTAAATACAATATAGTGAGATATATATATTATACCTCAACTATAAATTGTCCAATCAAAGAGCTAGATTTGTACCACGTGACCAGTCAATTTAAATTCGAATTCCCCTGTGGCGGGGTATAATAGTGAATTCCCCTCTGTGGAGGGGTATCATAGTGAATACCCCTCTGTGGAGAGGATCACGCGCGAAACCAAATACCACGCGCGAAAACCAAATAACAAGCGCCTAAACCAAGACGAGCCTATAAACAATGCATGGACGAAAAACAAGACGTTTCAAGACAGCATTCAAGATTGTTTCGGTATAATATATCATTTATAGACCCTCCGCTCGGGCAATTCGTCGAAATATTACCCCTCGGGATGATATATATCATCCCTTGAGGTAATATTTCGTCGAATTCCCCTCGCTTCGGGTCTATACATGATAAATATCGCACAGTTACTATTTATATACCAAATCTCAAACAAACAATTGAAACCAAATTTGACTCCCAAACTTCCTATTGTTTAGGACGTGAATTTAATTACAGACTCAGACAAACATTGGCAATATACGCAACGCTATTCAAGCATTCGTCATTGCTTTGGATTGCATATTTTATACATGACAAAATCCTAATTAGAATCCTGATTAGTTCCAGCAGACAGCACATAAAACAAAAGCGAAAAATGTCATTGGTAAGTGGGCCAAGTTGGTACTTCACTGGCGTTATAGCTAGCTGAGCCGAGTTGACTGCAAAGCCAAGTGCGAACAGTGCAATGTTGCTCTCCTGCAAAGATACTTGTTTTCGCTTAATCATTCCTAACATTTGAATTAAAATTCGTTATATTAAAGTAAGATAGTTGTAGAATAGCTTTTTTGTAAAATGTGTAATGTGTTATGTGGTTTGATAATGCTTAGATTACTGTTATATTATTTGTTGAGTTATGTTATGGTCCGTGGTAAATTTGAATTTTTTAATTTGCCGGTATTGAACGCATATCTTCATGTAAAGCTTCTGTAGTAAATAATATAATATGTTAATGTTTCATTAATGTTTGAACTTTAATGTTATGTAATTTTCTAATATAAACGAGCTGCAGAATTCTACTGAGCATATACATTTTGTTATGTAGTGGAATTATCTTAAATTTTGTTAAACTGAAAATTATGGAATTATGCATGGACTATATGGATGGTTGCATCACCAGGGGGCTGGGGTGGAAATGGTTACATTCGTTATCATCAAAATATTTGTTGAGGATGGTAATGGGCACATCACTATGGAGTGACCTGCTGAATTAAAATGCTCAGCAACACTAAAGTAATAATAATAATAATAATAAAAGACGTATTAGGAGCATTATACAATAGTCTCAATGCTCTTACAACAATATATTCTTAATTTTACTTATAAAACTAATTACAGTTTCCTTATAAGATAAAGCCTACTACATATATAATATATTACCACTGTCAGGACATTGGATTCCATATAAGGACATTGGGTGTAGATTACGTGCTAGGTTACCGCGGGGGCTGTAGAGAGACCTCACGAATTGTGTTTATGTTCTGTTTATGGTTCTGTATATAACGCTTACTTGTTATGACTAAATAAAGATCCCGATAAGACTTACGTCAAAGTAGTCACTAAGGTTTTAGTTAGAGGTCAACCGGTAGTCGGATCGGACCGATATCAGACCGATATCAGATCGGCAACATTTGATAAATACCGTAGAATCCAGGCTCGAAAGTAACCCCCTCGAAAGTCGCCGCTTTTTTAAACAATTACTACGAAAACCCGAAAGTAGCCGCCCCTCTTAAAGGTCAACTATACCTTTTAAAGTTATTCTATTTTTCGTTAAAATTTAAAAAGTTCTGATTCAAAACCGAAGAAATAATTGAAATTGGTTACTCGGTTCTGCTTTTATGATCTGTTTTCGAGTTTTCGAGGTCGAGTTTTCAGCCCTTTTGCTAAACTTAGTTGAAAGCCTGGTGCTACCGGTATGTGATGTCATAATGATGTCATACGGCGAGAAAATACTGTATATTTTGGTTTTATTTTAGTGAAGTTTGGAATACTCTTTACTCTTGGGTGAGTGATAAGTGACAAACCAAATATCAAGCACTGGAGTATTATTTTGTTCAATAAACCTATTATCATTATGACACTATGACGTCATACCGGTAATAGTGCCATTCTTCTCAAAACGTGGTCGTTAGAGGTGTACAAACTCCGGTTTTTCAGATCCGGCTCCGGCCGCTTTACAGCTCTGATATCCGGCTCCGGCTTGCTGGGGATAAAGTCCAACCAGATATTATTCGCATCAAATTTGTCCCCAGGGTCTTCTCCCGGTGAAAGCCGTAAAACTGTCAAGCGACTCAACTCAAGCAAATGCAATGTTACAACTAGGAATGCCAGAAATGAGGAAAACTTTATAGAACCGAATAAGTTATGCTACTACAAAATACAAATAACGAAATACAAGTGTGAATTGCCAAGGGTTTTTGAAATTTCTTATAATTGAATTTAATGAAGGCTAAGTCAGTGATGTTACCTGGAAGGAGTGCGCAACGCTTCTTTGAGACGATGTTCCCCATCAACGAAACGATCGCTGCTAAGAAGTGATGGTGGACAAGAAAGATACGCGAGAGAGCTAGATGCGCGTCAAAGCAGGCCATTCATTTTTGTGGCGATACATTGAATCCAATAATTATTGAGTATTAACTTTGCCGTCTCTGGTAATTTGGATGTTTGCTGTAGCTGAAATGGTTTCACTCAACAGACATGCCATTATTTGTGAACAAAGCTTCGTCGAAATTGTCATACTGTTCTTTCCAGCCGGAGCGGGAAGAAAACAACCAAACTCCGGCCTGTCTGCACAAAAAACGCCGGAGCTCCGGCAGCACTAGTGGTCGTGCAACAAGAGATCCGAAGAAATACTTTTCAATAAATCCTGCGCTATATCATGAAATTGATTTTTTTCAATTCCAACCGGAAGGCCTTGAAGTTGCATTTTTCGCAACTGGTTCCGGTTTGGTCTTAAAATGTATACATTCCAACACTCGAAAATATTCCTTCACCATAAATCCTTAGAACATAACATTTAATAGAGCAAGCCATATTACCCCATTCCAACAGAAAGTGAACTTTGAGCATCAGGCTTCAATCCAGAGACAAGGATAATGGCAGAGTCAGGGACTGCACCAAGCAATGGGAGGACAATACCACCTGATAAAGAACAGTTTAAAAATTAAACACTACTTGGAGTCTAACTGTATAAATTAATAACCACAGACTACAGAAAAATATTCCTGACAAAGATACGGTAACTAATTAAGTGTCAACTACCAGGGTTCTATCTAGGATTTTTCGTTTGGGGGAGAAGCAAGGACGTAGCCAGGAAGATTTTCAGTGGTCAGATCTTACACACAAATATGTTTTGTCCGTGTGACCATTCCCCACAACATGTCCCCCTACACGATTTACCTTCCCTTATGAAAACAACTATATTTTATTGCTATTTTAAGTATATTTTATTCACTATCATTCCTATTTTTATCATATTTTATATAGAAAAAACCCTATTTTAATGCTATCACGATATTTCTAAAAATTAGTGAACTATATTTTATCCCTGTTTTACTTTATTTTATAACTATTTTCACACAGAACATAAATAAAATAGCATATTTTAAGGCTATTTTCACAATATATTCCAGCAGAAAATGCAAAATAGAATAAAATAGGATATTTAATTCCTATTTTACATTTGAAGATGAAAGCATATTTTTAAAATACAGATAAAATAAACTATCGCGCGGCTACTGACGCAGTGACGCAGTCGAAAAGAACTGGGGCAAACCAGTGAACTCTAATAAGGACTATAGACTTCACTGGGGCAAACTGATATCCACGCAACCGCTGACCACACGTACGGGGTCTGGGAACGAGATTGCGTGCATGGCGGGATATTTCAATTTTCAAAATGCATCAGAGCTAGCGGCTTTCATCCATAGATGATTTCATCTCATATGTCTTTGTTTTGTCGATCAGTTGGTCGTTTGACAAGGAGTTTCTCCCATCAGCGTTTGACTATTTATCCTATCATCTCAAGCTCCAAGTTTAACTTGTAAGGTAAGGTTTAAAACGCGCGCAGTAAACTGACAAATCAATGTATATTTAATGTTGTCATAAGAAAGCATACGTGAAAGAAAGCATGGATATGAAAATTCCCTTGTTTATCTTCCTAAATTGTTTGTGTATGCATATATCTTGTTGCAGATTTTGCAATGGCTGCAAAAATGCAAAATGTGCCTATAAATTATTTACAAGAAGGCAGACCTCAGTTGTCAGGCGCTTCCGTTGTGTTTACATGAGCCCGGTTAACCGGCTCACGCGATTGATTAGTTTTAGCGTCCCAAATTTCAACTAAAACAACGGTGGTTTTCACGCGACCAACTGGTGCCTAAACCAATCAGCATGCTGGAAACGTCGCACGTGATCTTAGTTTCCTATCCAGTCTATTTACTATCCATGGTTTTAGTGAGGGAATGAAGTAAAACAGAAGCACCTCACGTCTGCTCAAGGAGGCTAACCTCAGGCAGTACCACTCCACTAATTCACTGCAATTTAGCAGAAACAAGTCTGATTACTCCAAGATAATTAATATCCATAATTATTTTAAATATAGCATTTATCTTACCGGTAATATATTTAAATCATGACTGCATATTACATAATATATTGTTATAATATAATATTATATATTACAGTATTTCTCAAATTCATTAATAATTCATGAATTATCATAGCCAATCTATGAACGTATCACATGCATGAGTTTTGATACCCAATGAAAACCTGTAGGAAATTTCCTAGTGAACTGGATCACATTTCTTAATCTACAAATTAAAATAAAATCGCTATGGGTGCAAATCGCTATAGGAATACTCGTTTGAGAAGCAGGGGACTTGTGTCGTGTTTCATCTCGGGCTACGCCCTTGATTTTCATTTATAAACCAAATAGCAAATAGCATATTTATAAACCAAATAGCAAACATATCATTATATAAATAATACCTATTACTATATTAAATCTAATAAATTAATTATAGCCCAATCCTTGTTACAGTCATGTTTTCTTTCATTTAGTTCATTGCATGTTCTCTATACTGTATATAATTGTTACCGGTATATATACTTTCAAACTATATAGCATTTTATATATTTTCCTACTATTTTCCATTATTTTATCACTATATTTTTAGCTATCTTTCATTATTTTATTCATATTTTTATGCCATTATTTTATTACTATTTATTTAGCTATTTTATTCTATTTTTTAGCCATTTGGCATTATTTTATTACTAATTTTATTACTATTATTTCTATATTTTTAAACTATTTTAAATATATTTTATGCTAGATTTTAACACTATTTTTATGATTTTATTGCTATTTTGCAATCTACTTCCTTGTATAAGAACTATTTTATATGGCTTTTATTGCTATTTTAACCCTATTAATAACCAGTGTTTTGGAAATATAAAATAAATCTCTGTTTCAAAAAACCCATTTAAAATAGCAAAGTGATAGGTAAAAAATAATATTATATAATTATAACAGGTTTAAAATAGTATTACCATTGCCATTAATAAAATAGGGTTGAAAAAATAGCTTTTTTGTAGGGAAAAAATAGGGAAAAAATAGTGTTGGAAAAAATTGTATGGTATGGTGTATTCAATCATGTATTTGAGTATTTTGTTTGACATTATATATCCTTCAAAATGCAGGAAATGCTATTTCAGAGACTCCGCCCTCCAAATTTTCATTATGGGGTGTTTTGCCCCCCCCCCTTGTTATATTTTCTGAAAGAAACCTTGAATTAGATATGTATAATATAACAAGAAAATATCAGACTTGCAATTAACCCATCCAAAGCAAAAACAGTGTATCCAATTTTATTCTCCCAAAAAAGTGAGAAAAGTGCAAAAATAGCGAGATATCAACGTAACGATATATTTTGTATTTTCCCCATGTAACAGCAAGGTTTTAACAAATAGTATAATACAAGATAATATTTTGTTGTTTTGAGGTTTTGCTGATTGTCATCAATATCAGACGCCATGTTGAAATACTTCACGTGGCCACGTGGGTGCATAATCTTGTACCCAAAGCCTAGGTGTTCCTCTCGGTAAGAAACATTTTATGTACGCGCGCATAACTTCAAAATGGCATGACTGTAGTGCAAAATAATATGCAATTTACGTCCATATTTATAAATATTTTGTCGTTAAGTTACTTAACTCGTTAAATATTGAAATCACACCAATAAAGGATGAAAATTTATAAATATAATTTAAAACTGTGAGATTTTTAACATTTT
Organism: Chrysogorgia sp. JL179-B06; assembly: GCA_035772405.1. Classification (NCBI taxonomy): domain Eukaryota; kingdom Metazoa; phylum Cnidaria; class Anthozoa; order Scleralcyonacea; family Chrysogorgiidae; genus Chrysogorgia; species Chrysogorgia sp. JL179-B06. The sequence goes on along the minus strand of JAYKKM010000096.1, from coordinate 3,845,490 downwards.
AGTTTCTTGCTTTTACTGTGAGAATAGAGTAGAAAATCGTGAGACCATGAGATTGTGGTCAAAACTGTGAGTCTCAAGGTAAAACCGTGAGACTTGGCAGGTCTGAAATATTGAAAAAGTTACAAATATGCATAATATATATATATATTATATATGTACCAATCAAGCCAGGTGGCAAACCCAGATCTAAAAGCAGTTCTGCTCCATCTATAAACAAAAAATAAAGACAAATTTAATTGCTTTAGAGCTACTATTGTTATCAAGCATATAGACTGCAATCATCTTAACAATAAAGACTTGTTGCCACATGATTTAAATTTTACTGTTATAGTTCCTTAAAAATATAATTATTAACCTGTTATTAACTTGGCAGCAATCATCAGCAATGCACCATAGAAGACAATCAGAAGGATGTTACCAAGAATCTAATAAAAAAATGATTTTTTTGTGATTTTTTTTTTCAAGATTACTGGAGTAGTGCATCAGGCTCCTCTAGAAAGGTTTTTCACAAGGAATCACTGAGAATCATGTTTATTAGGGAGGTTAAAGTAATGAGATTGAGAGAAAGAATGAAGATGAATTAAACTGCACAAAAATACAATGCGGTATATTTAGTTAACCCATTCACCCCTAAGCCAGGTGTTCAGAATTTTATTCTGGCTAATGCCAAATAATTTATATTCAGCAAAGGGGTTAAAGACTATCTCCTTGAGCATTTGTTTTTTAACTATTATTGTTATTAAAGAACTAATACCGTGATCGCCTCCGATTCTTTTGTTCTCACCGGGAATTTAATTGCTAATTTCCCTCTAACAGTGCAAATTTCTAATTTTGCACTCTAATAGAGAAAATTTCTAATTTTCCCCACATCAGCATGCATGAGCGAACATGCATTGCTTGATAGTTCACGATGAATTTCAAACAATACAAATTATATTTTGTTGGTAAACATGGTATTACAAAAGAAGCACGCTACGGCTTCAATTTGATCTGTGCGCGATCGATCTGTAATCGCTGTAGACACACACGCCATGATTTTGCTCCGAACAATCCACGTTATCCTTTTTGTTTGGTTGGTTCTTCGCGGGATTCGTCATGCTGAGGAAAACCTAGTGCAAGCCTTGTTATGTACCGCAACGGATCAACTTCGACCACCTTATTTTTCTCAAAACGTCGTTTGATATTTGAGCATTGATATTTTAGTTTTAAGTCAGCACTTAAGACTTTTCTTTTTTAAAATTTATAGTTTTTTGTTCATAGTGCATGGTAATATATGTAGTAGGCTTTATCTTATAATGAAACTGTAATTTGTTTTATAAGTAACATTTAGAATATGTTGTTGTAAGAGCATTGAGACTATTGTATAATGCTCCTAATACGTCTTTATTATTATTATTATTATTATTATTATTATTATTACAAACTAATATACCATGACATGTCGGGAAATCAGTGATTAAAAGAACCTCTGCTTTCGGGGACATTTAATTAATCACTAATTTCCCTCGCATTAGAATTAGTTATAATTATTCGCAGGACAAATATTAATTCCTTCTTACACGAAACAAAAAATAAAACCACGAACGAATATAAGGTACACCTGTAGGTAGTTGCAAGAACTATAATTATTTAATATAATGTCACTTGACTATTATATTCTGATGATGCACTTGCTTGACACAACAAAGACTTAATATTAACTCAATAAATATTTTGTTTGTACATGTAAAGTACATACACATGGCTTTATTTTGTGTTTTGTGCTCGCCTAGTTCCATGTTTGCTAATACAAACTTCAACAAAATGAACAGTACCACAAATCGAACAGTATCGATCAAATTTGACCTGCAGAGCAAAAACCAAATACTGGCCAAAAACAGTAAAGGCAGTCAGTGATAAAATTAACATGGCAAAGAAATCACATATATAATCATCGAGAAGCTGAGCAATTTCAATATCAAAATGGAGTTAAGTTTTCAAACTTTTATGGGGGTACATCTGGGGTAAAATAATTCACAGGTCATGTGTTTGCCTTATTTAATTTCCACGCCTGTAAAACAATGCTACAAAACTAAAGTGCTCAAAATGTTTACTTACCGTGGAGGAACATGGATACTTGGTAAATCTTCCTTTATAACAACCATCATAAGTGTCAGACTCACTAGTACTATTACCAATAGCATTCTAGGAACAGTTTAAAAAACATATTACAATACTGCAGCTTAACAGTGGATGAAAATACCAGCTGGGGAAAAGAGAACCACAAATGCCATAATACTTGGAAGCTTAGTCAACCATTTATATGCCCCAAGGATGACCACTATCTAACTTCTCCTAATGATATCAATGGTTATTATTGGTTATACAAGGATGTGAGAATAAAGGAAAATAAAGGAAATGAGAATAAAGGAAAATAAAGGAAAATAAAGAATAAAGGAAAATAAAGGAAAATAAAGAATAAAGGAAAATAAAGGAAATAAAGGAAAATAAAGGAAATAAAGGAAAATAAAGGAAATAAAGGAAAATAAAGAATAAAGGAAAATAAAGGAAATAAAGGAAAATAAAGAATAAAGGAAAATAAAGGAAAATAAAGAATAAAGGAAAATAAAGGAAATAAAGGAAAATAAAGAATAAAGGAAAATAAAGGAAATAAAGGAAAATAAAGAATAAAGGAAAATAAAGGAAAATAAAGAATAAAGGAAAATAAAGGAAATAAAGGAAAATAAAGAATAAAGGAAAATAAAGGAAATAAAGGAAAATAAAGAATAAAGGAAAATAAAGAATAAAGGAAAATAAAGGTAATGAGAATAAAGGAAATGATCACCAAAGATAAACCAACAGGTTTTTAAAACAATTTCTCCCAACTATAACACTGTACGAAATGTTTGGAGACAAATAAGAATTTGAATGCTAATTGGGTGCACATGCGCAAATTTGAATAAATCTCAATTCATCACTGGGAGGAGAACATTTAGTGTACGAACAACAACCCCCCTGCCGTGTGGAGCCGATATATTAAATTTAAAGTAAACAATTATTATGCAAATTGAAGATGACAGTGAATGCTTCAGTGACTTGCGCTTGGTTTTGGGTCGGTTCTAGCGTTGAATTCATCCCGATTTCGCAGTATTTCCTGATATCAAAGATCAAGCAATATTTCCTTCATAGTTACAGTATCGGATTAAAAATCTTTAATTCTAGTCGTGTTCGTCAAAGAAAAGAATACGTGTGAGCCTCGGTGTGAGCATATATGATATTTATGAGACAGATTGAAATTTGTATGTAGCTGCTTCATCGTGTAGCAATTCAGACATAGATACTGTTATTTCTTTACACATCAAACGATTCGAAGAAAGGACGGGAGTGATTTCCGAAGCAAAACAGCGAGATAAAAAAGATGTTTACCCGGCAATTAAATGACTTAGAAGCAAGCCAAGAAAGGATTTATTTTCACAACTACTACACAACTAAATCAAGCCGCAATAGCCCGACATGAAATGTGGTTATTGGGTCGACTTGAAGCCACAGTATCATAAATAATATTACTCATTCCAATTGTTGTTTGTGGCGTTCGAGGTGGCGTTGAAAACAGCACGAAATGATGAGGACAACTCGGTCTAGTCGAGGTTCCCAATTTACATCCCGAGCTAAAGTAATTCGAATTTCATTTGAATTTTAAACGTATTATAACACCCCGATTGTGTCCTCCCTGGAACATTGGGACAACTTTAATACGAATAGAAGAGTTAATAAATAAAATATACTTCAATACTACGTGATATATTTCGTGATACCTACCGTCGCCAAAGGCATGTAACAAACCAAAGCGATGAGGACCGCAACCGCTGCAAGACGAATCAAAGCCATTTTTCTTTCAGAAAGCACGTCTGTAAAGAACCACTTGGCAAGCCCAGCGAAGAATGAAAAATGAGTAAGGAATGACTCTGGAAGATGCTTTATTTGAGACACGCCTTTTTATATGCATGAATTATCATAATCTACAAATGAACAGACTTTTTCTCGCAAAAAAAAGATCGTCTTTCGTCTATTATAAACCGGTTAACAAAACTACTGTGCTTGTATTTTATAATGAACTCTAACTTTTACTCTTTTAGGTTCATAGTAGGCAGAAAAACATATCCTACAGTACACTATTTTAATAATCGGGCTTAAGTTCCGGTAGGGGTAACCCGCCCAAAATGATAAGCCTAGCTAACCCCCTTTAATGTCTTCATAATATTTTAACACTTTTCACAGAATACGCGAAAGAATTCTCACATAGTTATCGATTTAGGATACAATGTCGAAAAAAGCATGTTCAATAAAGAACTTGACTTCATTTTTGCCGCACTGTTGCTTTTGTGATAGCAACCTAATTATCAGTTGCGCATCGCCGATCAAACTGCATGCCATACCTCACTTTGCATAAACAGTATGAATTCAATTGCGTAGGGGATTAATTGCGTGTGCTTAATAAAGACAATCAAAGTTGGTCAAGCCCCGGCTTGACATCATACAAATATAAAAGTGTTTTCAATAGCATTACAAGAGCTAACGGCATGTGTGTTCGATGTACATATGTGGCAAAACATCAAGTGAATCGCATACATGAAGCTGACAATCATAAGCAAATGTCACCAGCACGGCATGGGTCATTACCCATACCGGTATGCATCAAAACCACAATTTATATGGTATGTACCGAAGCGTTCACAATGCTTTTGTATGTTATGAATAGATTTTTCAGTTTCAGGGGCGTGTGAACCAGTTTGATTTCTATTAATGTCTATTGCGAACTGCATGGAAAGTGGAATTTTAAAACGAACGATTAGATACCATTTCCCAACGTACAAAATTTAGCAATACATTTTAAAATCCCAATCACGTGCTCTCTTTATTAAAGTTTTCCCATTCCCAGTGGCATTGTAATCCCATTCCCAGTGCTAAAAATGAACCCTCATTTGACATCGATGCCAAATCGATACGACACTGTCATTAATCAAGGAAAGACAAACACCAATGGCGACACGCAGAAATACCAATTGCTACGGGATGAAGTATCTAGCCTTATCGCTACAGCAAAGGTTGACTACTACAAAAAGCAAGGTATCTGGCCTATATAAAACCGATCCAGCTAGATGGTATAAAGAAATCAACGCCCTGATCGGTATCTCTACTCGCCCTTCCCAGGCTTCCATTCCCCCGGATAACCTTGCCTGACCTCGCTGAAAAGCTACAGAATGCATTTACATCTACTTGGAACAACGAAACATCCACATTCCTTATTGAGACCCCTGGTGGTCTACGTGATGAACCTTCTCCACTCCCTAGCATTGGACAGGTGAAATTTATTCTTAAAACCATAAATCCCAAGAAAGCCACGGGCTCTGATGGTATTCCTACATGGCTTCTGAAACGATACCATGAGGAACTTGCGGTTGTTGTGCACGACATAGTTTGTACTAGCATTGAACAAAAAACTTATCCAACATTGTATAAACACGGCCTTATAAGTCCTGTACCAAAAATTCATCCACCAGCATGCATTGAAACTGACTTTAGACAAATTTCAGTGCTTCCTCAGATGGCCAAAGTATTGGAAAAAGTACAGCTGCTACTAAATAGTAAAGATCTTGATACCGTGATAATCAGCATGCTTTTACCAAGAATCGATCAACTGTCTCTGCTCTTGTAGACATAACACAATCATGGTTCGACTCCACCGATAATACCGCGGCTGGCCGTAAGGGAATTCATGCCATCTTCTTGGACTTTCGTAAGGCGTTCGACTATGTCAACCACAACATACTGTTGACTAAACTTGCCTCTTTTAACATTAACAAAGGTTTCTGGGAGTGGATCCGCAGTTTTTTGAGGGATAGAACACAACAAGTAAAACTTCCTGGCATCCTTTCATCAAATGCTTCTTGCCCTGCGGGTGCCCAAGGGTCTGTTCTCTCACCGTCCCTCTTTAACTTTTTTATAAACGATCTTGAGGATGTCATTCCTCAGGACATCAGGGATCGCATCCGTATTTGTAAGTATGCAGATGATTGCACTCTATATGAATCCATTGGCCTAATAGAAACAAGCCACATGCAACAAGCTCTCGACAGCATGCAACAATGGGCAATAAATAATAAGATGGTAATAAATGGTTTCAAAACCAAAGATATGTGGATCACATTTAAGGATATGCCTGAACCCAACGCCATCACTCTGGAAAATAATCCCATTGAAAGAGTCCCTAAATTTAAGCTCCTGGGAGTATACTGCCAGAAAAACCTAAAATGGAATAGCCACGTCGAAGAAATCACGGGCAAGGCAAACAAGAGACTCTTTCACCTGCGAGAATGTAGGAAGGCAGACTTCCTGTTGACATTGGCATAACTATGTTCTGTTCTAAAATAAGACCACTCCTTGAATATGCAGCCCCTATTTGGGGTGGCTTACCAAACTACCTTATAGAAGAAATTGAGAAAGTTCAGAACAGAAGTCTATCTATCATAGGAATACCAAGAGACTCTCTTGAAAAGCTTAGCACGAGGCGCATCGAAGCGACCAAGCATGAACTGCAAAGAATTATTGATGAGGAAAACCACCCATATATGTTCTAAGTTTATTACTAATAATAATCACAAATATAATCTTAGATCAGGAAGTATATACAAGCCTGCTATGCCATTCTCTGGAACTGAAAGACATAAACAATCCTTTTTACCACGCTCGTTAAGACTTTTATAAATTCTTAAATATTTCTAAATTATAACAATTTCTTACATTGTACATTTATCTGTAAATATATATTTCATATTCTTAGATATCCTGTAACATTTTTACATTCATTTATATTCTGTAAAACCATTGTATTTATCATCTAAAGATGGTTATTAATAAAGTTATTATTATATATATTATTAATATAAACGACTGACAGTTTGACATTTCCGGATTGGATAAGTAGTTGTGTATAAAGTAAATGGTTTGAACCTAGGAGTATCATTATATGTGTGAAGTTGATCGTCCAGGTTGTTGGTAGTCTTGAGAAAGACTGTTGTTGTTGGTGACTGACGTTTCGACGGCCTCCGCGGCGGTCGGGTTTGCCTATATATATACGTACATATAGGCAAGCTTTACTTGACTCTGAAGATGACCGCCGCTGAGGCCGTCGAAACGTCAGTCACCAACAACAGTCTTTCTCAAGACTACAACAACCTGGACGATCAACTTCACACATATAATTGTGTATAGTTCTACAATATTTTTACAAATAAACTATGAAATGCGCGATTGTTGATACCGCTAGGTATCGTATCGAAATTGGGTTGGTCTCGGGTATCGATACCAGGGGAAATGTTCCCGGTATCGTAAGTAACGATATTTCCATCACTGTCGAACGCCCAAAAAGCGTAAGTATTAAAAAATAATAACATATCAACCAATCGAATACGAAGAATCGAAGTGCATAAGCTTTGCATAGAGAAGAACCGATCTTATCTATATTGATTGCGAAGCTAAACCTATATACCGTGAGCTAAAGTAAATAAATCGCAGTTTAATTATATGTGTTAGATCGTTTAATAAAATTGCCTTGCAACCCAATGGTTGAATTCCACAATAATTTAATACAATAAAATTTGATAATTAACTAATATAAACTATGTATTATGAATTATTCGGAAAAGAGTACCCAAGGATAAGGATAAAATATGACCTCGCTCGCCTTTTCTACCACTAAATACCGCGGTTCCTCAGCCAATATTTACTTGATTTCAATTCTGAAAACAGATTTGGATAAATATATAACATACGCATATATTATATTATTTTCTGTAGCGTTAATTTAGTCTACAGAAATCCTAAGGGGGGACTAAAGACGGGGGGTTAGGGTAACAGTTAAGGCGGAAGGTTATAAAGATTTCAGGATCAATAAAATTACAACCCTATCTTGTGATCTACTATGATTTCAGAAACATGTGTAAGACCCAACAAAGAAAGAGCTGGTACGAAGGTTGCTTACACGGAATCCTATAGGCCAGTTAACAATTCAGGATAATATCCTAGATGAGAGGATATGCTGCTGAATTCTTAGCAACCTGGCGCCAAATAATCCCACCAGCATTTTGTCTTGTGTTAATTTACAAGTGTACTGGTATATCCTATAAGGGGGTAAAGGCTTTGGATGAGGACTGACGTTAAATGAATTATAAATGTCCAGAAACGTCGTCCATTGGACGTAAAACAGCGGTCTCCCGCACTCAAAACGGCGTTTCCTGGACGTTAAATAGGCGTTGGTTAAGTTCCTACCCGGGGTTTGGGGATTTTACATATTAGTAATCTCTGGGTTCTACCAAGAAGAAATGTAATATATCTTGTCGTTCAAAAATTTCATCTTCATGCTTTTCAACCTCGTACCCAGGGTCTTATCTCCGCTCGCCGCCCGACCCCCACGCTCGCTGCGGAGATAAGACCCTGGGTACGAGGTTGCATGCTTTTTTCCCCTGTTAAAGTTGATTTACTATTCACAGGAAATGACGTCAAAGCAGGGACATGCGAGTCATTGCACACTAATTCAACAGTGAGATTATCAGCCAATTCAAGTTACGCATTTCGACACGCATGAGATTTGATACCGTCCAATGATATAACAAAGTGCCAAGGGCAGATCACTAGAGATCTTGATGCGCTTCGTGATTGGACATAAAGATTCATCCTATAGTCAAAACACAGAGATAAAACACTCATTTGCATTATTATAAAAACTTAACAATCAGTCCTAACGATAAAATTATGGCACAATGCTTCTCCTTTTTCAATTGAAACCTTTACCGAATGCCTCTATAAGTTGCTTGAATGTGTGTCCTGCCAATATACACCTGTTAAATATATTCATATCAGTTTGATTAAAAATGGTTCAACCGACCACAGAGCAACGAGTGTTTATTGTAGTAACTTAGGGCCTGTTTATATGATCCCCCGGGATGTCGCGGTTGCCCCGGTACACCGGGATGCGTGAAAATGTTGATAATAATTGATAATAATTTCTCAATGAAACAAAAAATAATTTTATTCGCATTGTCGGAGACTGTCATATATTATTAGTAATAAGATTAGTGTATTGGGGGTGTGGTTTTGTTTAGGTTTTAAATGTCAAGTGTAGACGCAAGTGTAGACGTGTTTGTAATCCGAGTACTAAACTTTTTAGATAAGAAACTCGAGAGCGAGAGAGAGGTGTTGTTTTTTGTGCGTCGAACCGTGAACGAGAGTAAATAGTGAGTGATTTTAATAAACAGCGATAAACGTGATAGTTAGTTAGTGGACTTCAATTCCTGGGAGGCGGAATATTCACTAAACGTGGCACCTCCGACGGGATAGAATCAACAGAGAGCTTAAGCAAGCGGCGTTTTTGATCAACACGGACGTCAAAAACCGAGCGAGGACTGAATCGAGAACGGCGTCCGTCGTTCGTAATCAAAAACGTCTGCAGACTCGATATTTATAAATTTACATTTCCTTTTCCAGCTCTTATTTTAGATACTTATTGTGGCAAAATAAAAAAAGGACTGCGTGTGGTCCATACATCTAACATAGTCGAGTTACTTGTGGATACACCATATTTAAAACAATTGAGTATTATTAGGTTAACTAACCAGCACACTTTTGGACGTATATATATGATAAAAAATTCGAAAATATACTGGATATTATTTTTATTATCTTAATTATAATTATTTATAGAATAATTATTTATTATCATCAATATTAGTATTATAATTGTTACTATTATAATAATTATTATTGATGATATCTGTCTCAAACTATGCTGAAACCATAGATTATCAAAATGAATGCTATTGAGAACGCAATCAAAATGCGTGTATATAATTACTTAAATTTATGGAAAATAAGTCATCCTATAAAGTTGTAAAGGTTTTTGCTGTTCAAGCTGTGTTAAGTTGTCAATGCTCAGAAAAACTCTGAGCTCCAGACAGGACTCGAACCCGCAACCTGGTGAATGCTAGCCAGATGCTCTAACCATTGAGCCACTAGAACTCTGATGGCAGAGCAAGGTTAAATATGGTATTTAAATCTGGGACGAGTCTTGCCATTTTCAGAAATACTTGTTGGACTACAGGTCGTGTTGTGACAGTCAATTTCCAGTCAAATGTTGTTAGTTAAGTTAGGTAGTTGCAACTTGATGCTTGTAAAGTTGTAAAGGTTTTTGCTGCAAGCTGTGTTAAGTTGTCAATACTCAGAAAAACTCAGAAAGAGTTTTTCTGACTATTGACAACTGTAACAGCTTGCATAGCAAAAACCTTTATAACTTTACAAAAGTCATCCTATGTTTTTATTATTGGTTCTGAGCTTTAAACCTGCAAACTCGGTTATATTCAGATAGTCAGAGAGAGAGAGAGAAAGATCTATGCATCATATAGTCCATATAATTTTCAAGAAATACACAGATTATTTTAGAAGATTATTTTAATTTGGGCCATATAACTATAAACATTTTATTTCATTATTCATTCTGAAGTATATTGAAAACATTAATTTAATTATCACAAATTGTGTTGCTCCATAATCCCTTCTTTATTCAGCTGTATTTACCATTGCCCTTGTTGGCCAATTTTTTCCTCAGAATTCTTTCCTTTTTGTATACCTATATATATATAATAAGATTAAATTATAGTTGAATTAAATTTGAAAACTATAAATAACCTCATGAGAGAAAACAAAAATAGATAAAGATGAATACTTTTAAAAGATTAATTTGAGGTGATAACAGGTAATAGATAAAAGATGCTTAATTTTTGAAAACAATTTCTCCAGACAATTACAACATGTTATGCCAAGTATAAAACTATAAAATTTGAAGAATATTTTTAAAGAAAGCAACTTTGCTTCCTTATTTAAATCCAAGTTGCTAGCAGTACCACCATTGATCACCTAAGTATTTTTGCATTTAAATGTTTAAAAAACAAGTACAATAATCCTTAACAAAACAACAACAACCAAGAAAAACAGCCACAATGCTTATGTTACTTGTTAACACTTGTGCTTCGCAAAAACGATATAACTATAAACTAGTAAACAACATATTTAGTCAGTGTATAACTGTAGGCTTATAGCAGAAGTGTTTTAATTTTATTATTATCAAAAGCAGCAAACATTTTATAGGGTGATACTAAACCACGTATACTTCTAAAGTACAAAACAAATGAAAACGTTTTCTGTTACCAAACAAATTCTCCAGCAATAACCTCGTCAAAGTCCATGAACATATTAATATACTGACATGAAAGTGAACTTTTCGACATGGCCATTATTTTTGCCGTCCAGACAAGTTGAAATGTGTTTATTTTGGTAAAGTAGCATTTAGAAAGAACACATGTAGAGGTTTTATAACAAAAAAGTTTGATTTAGTTATAAAAATACTACTTACCTGTTGGCGTTCTTGATCATCACCACCGACGGCAAAACTCTTGCTTTGGCGTCCTTTTCACCTCACTGGACAACCTGATGCCATCGAGAGGCACAGAAAAGCCCTAAGAGCGGTCGTTGCAGAGGCAGACCAATGGCGAAGAGCAGTAGAAGAGCAAAAAATCATTGCTAAACAAGACCTGGACGAAATCAGCGCGTGGAACACCGAAGTCGAAGCGAAGTTTATCGAGGTAGACAACGAGGTAAAACGCCTGAAAAAGTGGCTCGACGATCGAGATAGCGACCATGAGACGAGAGAACGCGAGAAACAAATGAAACACGAGACAAAGTTGCACGAGAGTCGAGACAAGAATGAAGTTTCAAACGGAACTCCAGATGGCAAAAGCGCAAAACGTTGCGCAAGAAGAAAATAAAGCGACATCAACGAGCAAATCTACCATGGGCATTCAAGCAAGACTACCAAAGTTAGTGATTACCAAGTTTGATGGTACATACATGGACTGGCCGAGGTTTTGGGGACAGTCGCAAACTTACCTGCGTGAGTTGCTTAGCAGCAAAGTGAAGAAAACCGTGGACGCCTTGCCCTTCAACGCCGAGGGTTATAACAGGGCGAAAAGCATTCTAAAGAGCACATACGGCAAAGAATCCGAAGTTATCAGAGCGTATGTTCAAGAAATTATGGAGTTACCGCACATTTCCAACGCCAACCCGAAGAAAATACGCGAGTTTAGTGACAAACTCATGTACTGTGTCCAGTCGCTCCAAACAATGAATTGTCAAATTGCAACAAGTTGAGGGAAATGTCGCTATGACACTCGACAAACTACCAGCCATTCGGGGAGATCTCGTTCGCACCGATCCGGACATTCAACGAATTAGCAGAGGCGCTGCGTCAGTGGACCAGAAGAAATCCCATCGACAACAAAGCGACAGAAGAGCCAGAAAATAAGCGCCGCGACCGTTCCAATAAAGTCTACCAAACGCGCCAAGGGATGTGTTTATTGCGATGACGTCAACCACAAAGCCGTGGGTTGCACGAAAGTGACGTTGGCGAATGACAGGAAACAGATCCTCGCAAAGCGACGTCTGTGTTTCAATTGTACCGGTGCTTCACATCGAGCTTCTGATTGTCCAAGCAAAACCAAGTGCTTAACCTGCGAGAGACGACATCACACGTCCATTTGCGACCGAGCCAACGGACAAGAAGAACCATCTGACAAGCTTATGACGGCAAACGAAAGTGGCGAGGGATTATTTCCAGTGGTGGTGGTGAAGGTCAACGGGATTACCGTGAGAGCGTTGATAGATTCTGGTGCCGGGAGTTCTTACGCCTCAGCCAAGTTAATCGAATTATTGCGCTTGAAACCACACGATACCAAGTTTGTTGAAACAGTACATAACAAACAACTGATTGATTACACTACATTTAAATTTCTACACATTGATAAACAAACCCGGAAACCAACTCTTTACTTGCTTCCAAAAATACATAAACCTGACGTGCCAGGAAGACCTATAATATCCGGTTGCGGAGGTCCGACCGTCAGGCTATCTGAGTACGCTGATTTTTACTTAAAACCAATGATGAACAACATCGATTCATATGTCAAAGATTCTACTGACTTCTTAAAACGAATATTCCTGCTGAACAACAATATCCCGGCCAACATCATACTCCTGACAATCGACGTTAAAAGCCTTTATACCAACATACCGAACGACGAAGGCATTTCCGCATCAATTAATCTACTTAAAAAACACAACACCCTTCACAACGCTAATCTTGACGTCCTTCACGATACTCTCGAATTAATACTTAACAACAACTACTTGAATTTAACGGGCAATACTACCTACAAACGCACGGAACTGCTATGGGCACACCTATGGCACCATCTTATGCCAACTTATTCATGGCGGCCTTGGAAAAAGATATGCTTTTAAATGCAGGTTCATCGATGACATTTTCGCACTATGGCCTCATGGAATAGAATCCCTTCTTAAATTCCTTAATCACATCGACCATTTCCATCCAACTATCAAATTCGACTACGAATACTCAAACAAATCGGTACACTTTCTAGACACAACTATTTACTTCAACGACAAACATGAACTTGTTTCTGATTTATATATCAAACCTACAGACAAAACATTATTACTGCACAAAAATTCATTCCACCCAAACTCATGTAAACGAGGTGTTATCTATAGCCAAGCACTACGATACAGACGAATAATCACAGACGACAAAAAATTAACTAACCAATTAAAAAAACTTAAAATAATCCTCATTAGTAGAGGCTACAAAGAGAATGACATTGATGAAGCATTTACTAATGCAACACAGTTGACACAGCACCAACTCATTTATGACCAAAAGACAACCAACAATAAGATACCACTAACTTTCAACATCCCGTATAACACAAATACAACCCACATCGCACGAGTACTCAAAAGACATTGGCACCTAATTGAAGAGGAGCCAACATTAAAAATCTTATGGCCCGATGTGCCACTGGTTGCGTACAAACGAAACAAAAATATCAAAGATATTGTTGTACACAGCCAACTTACAAACAATAACTAAAATAAACGAACAATTGGAAACTAATACGAACAACACTAAGACTGGACAGCAAAAACTAACCAACAACTTCATACAATGCCCATATCGAGGCCGACATATCCTACGAAAATACAAGATCAAGATGATGATTATCCAACTGAATCATTCCTATCCATATATCAAGAGAAGATACAGAAAAAAGAACAGAAACCGGAAGATGTCCTCCAACACCAGCAAAGAGGCCGCCAACAACAGAAACTTGGAAAGAAAATCCTAACAAAATATCAATTATACTATACTAACACATATAAATATATTATACATCTACCGGAACTGGTATTACAAGATTACCCAATCTTAATATTGGACAATTATACGTCTACACATTTTAATTATTCAGAGTATTTTTAAGCATATACTCCTCATATTGACAAATGATTCCTTCAACAGATACTTAAATATTGAACAATCCCGTCCATATATACATTTTTTCAATTAATAAGGGTATTACATAATATACCTAAGTGGTTTTTCATATTACATCTGAATGGACGACAAGGACAAAAATAGTTTGCAGTGTATATACGTTTGATCTCACAATTTATAAATATCTTAAAAATTAAATAGAATCCATTATGTTAACCAAATAATTAAATAGAATTCAATTTATATATACATATATTTATATGTGGCCTTCTTACTATGACAACCACAAATCACTTCACGCCCACTTGCATGTCACACCCTTTTTAACATGACGTCACAACAACGTAACCCAACCAATTGCTATAAATACAAGACCCACATAACTACCCAGTCTTTCACATGCAAATTGCAATCTCCTTCTTTGGAATTCAACTTTAAAATCGGAATCGAGATGGCTGGACGTTACGGACTACCAATCAACAAGACATTCAGTAAGACTAATTACTTCATCATTATATACTTCATTCGATTTTTATTCATTTAATACTCGTTTTGCTAACAATATACACACATTTTCCTGTCTTTACCATCTTCCTTCATACCAACGATCAAAACATCAACTCCCAGCCCTAAAAAGCCCTCCTGATGAAGACCAAAAGGTCGAAAGGCGTCGAGGGTTACTCCCGATATAAAAACACGAACCTACAATATCCTTCTACGCTTCAATTCTTTTTCTCTCATGCAACACAAACCGCACCCATTTTTTCTCAGCCACCAATCCACCATATTGCATAACACTTATCTCGTATTCAATCAGTTTTTCTTTTTGTTCCTACTGTGTTATTCATGTTTACTACACTACAACCGTGTTGGTAATACAACGCCAGTGGAGGTCTAACTACCTATTTTTTATACAAAATGTGAAACGTTTTGAGACTTATAAGACGGTGATAACATCTGTTCATGACGAGTACCAGATGGATGTAATGTTGACAAAAGTTAACAAAGGCGAACTATTAGCGATAGACAATCCTAATTACGAAGCCATAATTGCGCGCTATCCGCATCTCAATGGAGTGGAAATCAACGACCAAGATGCCAAGTCAATCTTGCCTGTTCATGTGGTGCTTAGTGGGGGAGAATACGCACGAATAAAAACGGAAACCAAGCCTCACGTTGGAAAAGAAGGCGAACCGGTCGCTGAATACACCAAGCTGGGTTGGTTTATAATGTCGCCGGGGGAGGAATTCGACAAGAATACCATGTTGCTAACCCAGACAAGCCAGACCGATTACGAGGATCTCTGTCGCCTAGATGTCCTTGGTTTAGCCGACGCTCCATCACACGACCAAGAGACCGTGTACTCCGAATTCAAGGAACAGCTGACGAGGGACCGTGAAGGGTGGTACGAGACTGGCTTACCTTCGCGGGGAAATCACCCAAGTTTGCCCAACAACGAGAAAGGGAGCTTGCGTCGATTGAGTAGCCTCACAAAGAAGCTACACCGAGATGGTCTCGCTACTGAATACGATGCCATCATCCAAGACCAACTCAAGGAGGGGATAGTAGAACAAGCGCCATCTGTCCCTACCACACCACAATTTTATATTCCACATAAAGCTGTGGTGAAAGAGACGGCAGAGAGTACGAAAACGAGGATCGTGTACGATGCTTCTGCACGAGCCAGTCCCGATGCACCATCGCTGAACGAGTGTTTGAATCCCGGACCATCACTCCAAAACAAGCTGTGGGACGTATTGATCCAACAACGAGCCCACCCAGTCGTGGTCACTGGAGATATACGAAAGGCGTTTCTACAGATACGGATCCGAGAAAGTGAACGCGATGCCCTCCGTTTCCATTGGCAGAGAGAAGAACATGGTGTTGTCGACACACTACGATTCACGAGAGCACTGTTCGGGCTAGTCTCTTCGCCTTTTCTTCTTGGGGGAGTACTTGAATGCCATCTCGACGCCTGGGAGAAGAAATGTCCCGATTTGGTGACCGAGCTACGCCGCAGTCTATACGTTGACGACCTGCTTACAGGTGGCCAAACCATCCAGGACGCGCAGACACGTAAGGAGAAGGCCATCGAAATATTTGACGATGCCACATTCGAGCTACACAAGTGGCACTCGAACGTTAAAAAACTAGAAATAGACGGTGAACAATCTGAGAATTATGAAGACCAATCCTTCGCAAAGCAACAGTTTGGAGTTCGACCAAACGAAACAAAAATGCTTGGCCTGAATTGGAATAAAGAAGAAGATACGCTAGCCATCCAATTGCCTAATGAAGACTACCCAGAGACCAAACGTGGTATTCTCAGCAAGTTAGCCAAGATCTATGATCCTCTCGGTCTAGTGTCACCGCTGACACTAGAAGGGAAGCTGGTGTATAGAGCGGTGTGTGACACCAAGACACCATGGGACGCCCCATTGGACAACAAACTGATGCAACGATGGAAGAAGTGGGAGCGAACTCTTCCCAAAGAGGAATCAGTGCCTCGACCGATAATGGATCATAGAGAACCTGTGGAGAAACTGGAACTACACGTGTTTGGAGACGCTTCTACACAAGGAGTTGGCGCCGCAGTCTACTCCGTTGTGAGACAACAGTCTGGCACTACCCAACGACTCGTAGCTGGAAAAGGGCGACTGGCAAAGCAGGGTCTGACCGTCCCACGCCTGGAGCTGGTCTCGGCACACATGGCCACCAATCTCGTGACAAACGTAAGCAACGCTCTGCAGAGACTGCCCAAACCCAAGATATATGGATGGTTAGACAGCATGGTCGCTCTACATTGGATTCATGGTAATGGCAAATACAAGCAGTTCGTGGCGAATAGAGTGGCCAAGATCCAGCTACATCCGGAAATCGAATGGAGACACGTACCCACTCAAGAGAACCCTGCTGATCTGGCTAGCCGTGGTGGACCAGTGACAACGTCGACACTCTGGTGGACTGGACCTGAATGGCTAGAAGACCACAACCGATGGCCAGATAATCCGACAACGCGAACCTCTTCAGAGTCTGAAGCTGAAGCAAGAATTATCCGAGACGTGTTATGTGTTGCCCAGGTGAAGGAAACGCAGAGTGATGCCTTTGACGAGCTTCTCGAAAGACGAGATTTACGACGAGCCCTCAGAGTTACCGCATGGGTACATCGGTTTGTTCGTAACTCTCGGAACAAACGAAAGTAGCGTGGCCCTTTGACAACACCTGAAGTGGATGAAGCAAGGATCTGGTGGATCAAACGCGCCCAATTCCAAGACAGCACAACGGCTCACCACGAGCGAACCAGAACTGCTCTCAACTTGCAGCCAAATGATCAAGATGTTCTTGAATGCAGGGGAAGAATACAAGGGAAGTATCCGACTTACCTACCCCATGATGCACCGTTCGTAAAGAAACTGGTGGAGCAATTCCATACCGAGACCCTACACGGTGGTGTAGGTCTAACTATGGCCGCAGTAAGAGAGGACTACTGGATTCCCAAGCTCAGACGCCTAGTGAAGTCCGTCAGAAGCGAATGTTGGGGATGCAAGCGGTCCAGAACAAAAGCCGTTGCAGTACCACCTCCTGGCCAACTTCCAGAAGACCGGACGATGGGAGGGACCGCTTTCGAAGTTGTGGGGACCGATTTTGCAGGGCCCATACGTTACCGCCGAGCCGCCAAACGAGAGGGAAAAGCATATCTAACCATTTTTTCTTGCAGTTTGTCGAGAGCAGTCCACTTGGAATTAATTCCAAATCTTGAGACAGAAACATTCATCCCGTGTCTGAAGCGCTTGATTGCACGACGAGGTCGACCTCGTGTGATCTATTCAGACAACGGGGGTACATTCGTAAAGGCAGCAAAGTGGCTGAAGCAAGCCGTAGACGACGAGCAACTACAAGATCACCTTCAGAGTTCCAACATCACGTGGAAATTCAACCTGTCGAGAGCTCCATGGTGGGGCGGACAGTTTGAAAGGTTGATAGGAATAGTGAAAAGTGCCATGCACAAGGCCATTGGTGGAGCGACATTGAATTGGCAAGAGCTGAGCGAAGTCATGTTGGACATCGAGACACAGATCAACAGACGCCCTTTGTGCTACATGGAGGACGACGTGGAGCTTCCTACTCTAACTCCAGCCACCTTCCTGTTCCAAAGGTCAAACCAATTGCCAGAACAAGAGCCATGGCGAGAGGAGGAGAAACCCCTTAGAAAGAGAGCAAAATACCTCAACTCCTGCAAGAACAAGTTATGGAGCCGCTGGAGAAAAGAATATTTGACTGCGCTCAGAGAAAGACACAACCTGACCCATCAAGTAACCAAATTTCAAGTGTCTAAGGGAGATGTTGTTATCGTCAAGACCGACGATAAAAATAGAGGAAAATGGCCGCTAGCTACCGTGGAAGACATTTTTCCCGGAAAGGACGGAATCACGCGAGCGGTGAAATTAAAGACAGCAAAAGGAAGCCTAGAGAGACCGGTACAGCACCTGTACCCACTGGAGCTTGCAAGTGAGATCGTACAAGCAAAAGAAAGGACACTTAACCCAGAAGCTCAAACGTTCCGACCCAAGAGGAAAGCTGCAGTAGAGGCCAGAGAACGGATGCGAACAATTGTAGAAAATGAAGAAAAGGAACTTTAAAAATACAATTTTTAACATTTAATAATTTGGATATGTGACGTTATGTTGTTTTTTATCAGTCTCCTTTGTGACATGTATCTCAGTGAGGAGCTACATGGGGGAGTGTGTCGGAGACTGTCATATATTATTAGTAATAAGATTAGTGTATTGGGGGTGTGGTTTTGTTTAGGTTTTTAATGTCAAGTGTGACGTGTTTGTAATCCGAGTACTAAACTTTTTAGATAAGAAACTTTGCGAGAGCGAGAGAGAGGTGTTGTTTTTTGTGCGTCGAACCGTGAACGAGAGTAAATAGTGAGTGATTTTAATAAACAGCGATAAACGTGATAGTTAGTGGACTTCAATTCCTGGGAGGCGGAATATTCACTAAAGCATAAAAAGCATCCCAACGAATGTTTTTTTCATTTTGTCACTTTTTGGATATTTTACCGGGTTCAGACGACGTTTTAAATTTCAATTCACCTCACCCGGTGTACCGGGATGTTGCGTTTATATGGCAAAAATCTGTCCCGGTGTACCGGGATCTCGGTTGCTTCAACCGGGATCCCGGTCAAGCGGGATGTCCCGGTCTCCATATAAACGCAACTGCGAAAATAACAGTAAATTATATACAAGCCGAGATCCCGGTATACCGGACGTGTACCGGGATCATATAAACAGGCCCTTATAACCAGAGTCAAAGTATAGCCGCAGTGCAAACGCTTTTCGAGTAACGTTTCCTGCATGGTCGGAATCCTGCCAAAAATACAGTTTTGTGCAACGTCACTGGGAAATATCTGAATACTGGAACTAGCCTTAACAGTAACAAGGGCAATTCTGGCAAGCGAAGAACCACACGGGAAATATCGCTGCTGTTAGAGCTCTGCTCCAGCAAAATCCGAGGTGTATCAAATCATAAAACCATATTTTGTTACGCACCGTGGCTCAGAGGTGTCAAGGTGACAATAGGTTGTTTGAAAGGAATGTTAATTAATTTTATGCCGGTCCCCTCGAAACAATGGAGTCTTTTGTTGTTGGAGATTTTGTTGTTTTGATTACTTCTCATTTATCTCTGTTTCCTGACCAATCACAGTAATTGAACTAATTATGATTGGCACGGTGAGCATCTCACCGCCAATATACAGGGTGTCCCAAAAAAAAGGCTACCTTTTCAAATTCAAATTAGCATGTTAATTCAAGCAACCTATTGTAGTTCTTTGAAATTCATTATCGCTTTTGAACTACGAATGCGTAAAAACACACAGTTTTATACACATGGGATATTAAACACAATAGGTTGTTTGAATTAACACGCTTATTTGAATTTGAAAAGGTAGCCTTTTTTTGGGACACTCTGTATGCTAGCACTCGTTTAAACACACCTGTTTAGACAAAATTCTCTCAGTTCCCAAACTTTCATTGTATTTTTATAAGTAATACAATGGTTTTTAAGAATATAGTGATTAAATCTCCCGCAAACCGAGGAATGTTTGTGAAAGTCCCGAGGGAAAGCATGAGGGCGAAGCCCTAAGGCGTCCCGAGGGACTTTCACAAACATTCCGCGGTTTGCGGGAGATTTGATCACTATATTCTTAAACCATTGTATTAGTTTGTAATACCATGATGACCGAGGTGAAACTAGTGTTTTCATTGTACAAAACTAATTGATAGTAGGAGTGTTGTGTAATACAATGCATGATCAGTGATGTATTCAACAATTTTCCATTGTAGGAAATTAATATAATTGTGTGAAATGTTTAGTGAAAAGTGAATATTAATAAGTCGAGTAATTAACACTTTATCTTACTGTCATTAACATTGTAGTGTAATTATTTTGTTTGTTGTGTAAAACGTATTAACAAAACTCTTTGTCGTGTCTTTGAATTTTGGCTCATGAATTTTAATCAGGGAGAAATTAGAAATCTGCCCGGCTTTGCCGGGAGATTTAGAGATCTCCCCGCTAAAGCCGGGAATATCGTGATTAAACCACCCGGCGAGAACAAAAGAACCCGAGGTCATCATGGTATTACACTGCTAAATCAGTGTGCAATGTCTAGCTTGCGTGCCTGCTTTGACGTCATTTCCTGTAATAGCAGGGGGAAAAGGTATGAAGATGAAATTTTCGCGCAACAAGATATTTTACAATTCTTCTCAAGAGATTCCAAAGATCACAAATATGTAAAATCCTCAAACCCAGGCACTTTAAATAGTCGTCTACGGACGTTAAATGTTCGCCTTCTCGCATAAGGGCGTAAAACTGTAGGTCAACGGCCGCTTCGGCGGAATAACCGTTCGTCTTCTCGGAAATTAAGGACGTACGTCCCCCTCCAATTCGGGTTTGGTAGCCTAGCGAGGGATATGACACACACGTACGACCGGTTCGACTTTTTTCTTTTTTTATTGCTGTCATACAAAACAAAAATAAAGGCGGGGGTTTAGGGTTAGGATTAGGGTTAAGAAATTAATCAGCAATCAGGCGGCCGCTTCGTCGTAGATTTTTGAACGTTATCCTAGGCCAATATTTACTCGATTTCAATTCTGAAAACAGATTTGGAATTATCGAGTCCAAGTACATAGCATACGTGCTATGTTACACAAACCTGTATCAGATCACAAACCGTTCGAACCCAGTCCTTAGAACAATAGTATACGTCGGAAAAAGTCGAGACTTGAACAACAGCATCGAGAACATGGATAACGTAATTTGTATTTCTACACTGCCTACGCAGCACAACACATTTTATGACTTATAAAAAAAACACGTTGTTTGCGATCATCCCAATGCTAACTTAGAAGGGGGGTTAACTAACGATCAAGCGCGCAAAGAAAAATAACAAAAATCTCAAAAGTGTCGCAATTGTGGAGGACCATTCCCACACAAAGAAGGCAAGTTGTCATGCCCTGCCAGAGGAAAAAAATGCCATGCTTGTGGAAAGCTAGGACATTTTGCAAAACATTGCCTGTCAAAACAAAGTCAACGTCAACGAAATCACTGAACCAACGATACTGATGAAGAATATCGACGATACTGATGAAGAATTTACTTATATAATCAACTCAAGCACCAAACCACCAGAAACGACAGTGAAAGTGGCTAACGTTCCAGTCAAAGTTATCGTAGATGCAGGATCTTCAGTAAATCTCCTAAACCAGTCGACCTTTGCAAAAATCCAACAAGATAATCCAGATATACGGTTACAAATCTCCCATAGGAAGGTTTTCCTCTACGGATCGAATAACCATTTGCCTTTGGAGTTAATTGGTGAATTCAAAGCCCAAATCACAGCAAGTTCAAGCACAACAACAGGAATATTTCACGTAACGAAAACGAACAGTACATGTTTGCTCTAGATACATTCCAGATTACAGTTCAGAAACCTACCCACTACGCCAACTAACGAAGGAAAATACCACATTCCACTGGGGCAAAGAAGAGGATGAAAGTTTTCAGAAGCTGAAACAAGCCCTCTCAAGTGCACCAGTCCTCGCACACTACAAACTCTCAGCGCCTACACGATTGGTAGTAGATGCATCACCATGGGCACTTGGAGCTGTCTTACTACAACAGCCAGATTCATCGGAGTACCGACCAGTTGCTTATAGAAGTCGACACTTACAGAAACCGAAATGAAATATGGGCACATCGAGAAAGAAGCACTGGCTACCAGAAACTGAATTGAGCAAGTTACAGCGAATTCAAAATACAGCTGCTAGACTTGTTGCAGGGGTTAAAAAATCGGAGCATATCTCCCCTATGCTTCGTAATCTTCACTGATTGCCGGTGAGATCACGGGGATTGTTTTTAAGATCTAATAATTACTTTCATTGCTTTGCATGGCCAGGCACCTGTTAATATTACTGATTTGCTAACTAAATATAAACCTACTCATGCTTTGAGATCATCTGACCGAAATCTGCTACTGGAGCCAAAATCCAAAACGGTGACTCATGGAGACAGAGCGTTCTCGGTTGCGGCACCAAAACTGTGGAATTCATTACCACAGGAAATTAGAAGCTTTGATATGTTAAGTAGTTTTAAGTCAGCACTTAAGCCAGGTTGCCATTTGGTCGCCACGGTGTCATAGTGGTCGATGTAATAATAGTGTCCATCTATCTCTGCAATCAGTAAAGACTCATGCTTTGCATATAGCAGACAAAAGACAAGTTAGATCGACACTCTTGCGATCGTGGCGACCAAATGGAAACCAGGCTTTTAGACTTTTCTTTTTTTTAATTAATAGTTTTTTGTTCATAGTGGTAATATATGTAGTAGGCTTTATCTTATGAAACTGTGATTAGTTTTATAAGTAAAATTAAGAATATAAATAAGAGCATTGAGACTATTGTATAATGCTCCTAATACGTCTTTTTTATTATTATTATTATTATTATTATTATTATTACAAGGACGTAGAAGACCACATCAAAACCTGCCATCCATGCCAAATCACTGGGAAACCTGAACGACCTGAACCTGTACGTCCCACCAAACTACCAGATGCCTGTTGGACCCATCTCGCAATTGATGTATGCGGACCATTTCCAACTGGAGCATCTGTAGTTGTTCTAACAGATCACTACTAAAGGTGGCCGGAAATTAAAATCTTGAAATCCGTAACATCAGCAGCTATACTTCAATGGGTCGATGCATGGTTATCCCGAAGAGATAAAGTCTGACAACGCATCATATTTCATATCAAAAGAATTCTGCAGAACACTCAAGTCCTGGGGAGTAAAACTGAACACCGTTACCAAATACTGGCCTCAAGCCAACGGCCAGATAGAACGATTTAATCAAGTCCTTCTGAAGCATGTATTAACATCTAGAGCAGCCAACAAAGACTGGCGTTCCACATTGCCAACGATGCTACGAAACTACAGGACAACACCACATCAAGTTACCAAAGAAACTCCTGCGAAACTCCTGATGAGAAGAGAGTTACATACCAAGATTCCAAGTATCGTGAATGACAAACCGGTAGACGACACCGAGCCGCGAGAAACTGATGGTGCAACTAAAGAGAAATACGAGCAGTATGCAGACACAATGAGGAAATCGAAGGAAAAAGATCTAAAACCAGGACATTTTGTACTATTGCAACAGAAGCAAATACTCCAGCACATTCGGACCTGACCCTCGAAATTATTCAAGTCAACGGCTCTCAAATCATCATGAAAGATAAGTGGTAACACTTGCCGTCGAAACTCATCTCATGTTAAGAAATTTCTGAAACCAGAGGAGAAGCAAGCAATGATGAAAAAGAAGAAGCAAGTACTGACGAAGAAGACGCAGAACTTCCAGAGAAGAAACCTATAACCTACGTCCATCACAAACAGTACCACAACAACAACCAATACCACAACCACAACATATGCAGACCCAAATTCCCACCAATGAAAATCCAACAGCAACACCATCTATGGTTCCCCTCCGAAGATCAGAAAGACTAAACAAGAAATTGAACACCACAAAGAAGAAAGTTAAGAAATGAACTGTTAAATAGTAAAGCTGAACAATCAAAGCTAAGTAAATTACCAAGTAAAGTAGATAGATATATAAATTAGTTTTAGTAATATTTGGGAAGGGATGTCATATCCTAATAAGGAACATGTCAATCATAGGACAAGAACACGAGATGTTGAGATTATAGTTACAGTATAGTTAGTCTATTATAAAATAACCGGAAGTAAATGAGTGAGAACACGCTCTCTGATTGGTTACTGAGCTCAAAAACCGTGCATTATAACTCAATAAAGCATAAGCTGACGTGATTCCTCGCGTAGATTTTGTCATTTTTGACGGATTTTAAGTAGTTTAAATCACAAAAGAAAGTCAAAGAATACCTGGATACAAAGCTAATCAAGGTACTAACACAACAGAATGTTTTAACTGCAACGTTGAGTGCATTTTCATCGCTAAAATCGCCAACGTGTTTTCATTAAAGGCTTCCTAGCAACACACATAACAACGCCTCTTATAACAGGTAAATCTACATTTTTCATAGCTTTATTGTTGATAATAATGGTGTTCTTTTATAAAAGAAATAAAAAACTTTGTCTCGTGTGATTATCGAGTTATAATGGCACTCGAGAAGCTAGTAAAACACTCGGCTATCGCCTCGTGTTTTACACGCATCTCTCGTGCCATTATAACTCGATAATCACACGCGACACGTTTTTTATTTCTTAAATAAAGAATCAATAAACGATATTACACCACCCCAACAATTTTTCTGGAATAACTAATAAGATAATTTCATTGCATTAAAAAATACAAATTTCCGACACTTGCCAACAAGTGTCGCAATAACAGAACAAAATTTATAGATATCTTTAGAGTTCATCTATAAATAAACACATTTTCCAATAATTCCCTTCACGCAGATATCGTTCCTTCGATGGGAAGTGCCCGGCAAGGGGCAAAGACAGTCAGATATTTAAACTATAACTACATTAACGATATTTATAATTATATTTTCAAAACATGTTTCATAAGTCCTCTTTTATGGCACGACCAATGGCAGCTCGATCAAAACAAGAATGCAAGATTTTCGCGGGAAAGTTGAAACATGCCGCATTGAAAAAATCCGACAAAGAAACATTTCCTTCTTGTCTAAGTCAACGGCCGCGCAAGATTAAAGGATAAAAGTAGCGATGCCTCCTCAAGGCATCTTCGACTATGACATAATACTCGGTTCTCGTTCAACATCGTCGCCCGAAAAACGATCCTCCACAAGCACATCTCCGGTCTTCTCCGAAAGGTAGCCATTCTCCTTTCGATGGATATGTTCAAGCTGGGCTCGTTCTACCGATTCCAAATCAACAACGCTGTCCACTAACGCTTTGCAAACGCTACCGACGGGGGTTTGAGTTCCATTGGTTTGAGGTCCGTTGGTTTGAATTTGAGTTCCAGGGGTCTGAGCTCCAGAGTCTTGCCCGCCCTGGATGGGTTCCACGTCGGTAACACAATTCCATGTAACCTTCGTACCGAGTTGATCGACTGCGTGAAGTGAAGCATCTTCAACCTTGCGCACGTCATCTTCAACTGCACTGCTTCTTTCAACCCCCTCTACATCGCTTTGTCTTCCACCAACCTCAGAGGGCGCCCCGTTGAGAATGTGCTTAACTTCAGGGTCAACAACATTGCCTTTCATTTCATCTCTCGCTGGAAATTCACCGCCATTTTTATCACCATCAAAAAGTTCACGAGTCCTGGGTTCACTGGTCTCCTTTTTACCTCTCTCTTCACCAAAGGCTTCTCGTTCTTCTAATGTGAGAACTGTGTCCCCCGTCGAAGTATCTCCTTCTGCAACGACTTCACCTTCGCTGCTACGCTCAGTTTCACCACCTCCTAATAACTCTGCAGTTTCACCACCACCACCTGCTAACACTGGTGTTTCACCACCTCCTGATAACTCTGCAGTTTCATCATCTCCTGATAACTCTACATTCCCACCACCACCTGATAACTCTCCGGTTTCACCTTCATGCTCCACCATAGCGCATCTCAAGGAGTTCATCATGGCTTCATCGGTAACTTCGACAATCTCCTCGATGATTTCCTCGATCTCCTCGATGATCTCCTCGATGATCTCCTCAATATCCTGTGGATATTGCTCGAGACTACGCTGATCGCAATCCTTGATATCTTTTTCTAGTTTCCGCACAACAGACGCAGCCATGACTACGCTAAACTCGACATTATCTTCTCCGACAGTGTCACCACCAATGGTTCCTGCATTTGAAAACTTGCTTTCTTCCTCGGGTTCTCCCGCATTATCATCAGCGGTGTTACGATTTCCAGGACTAGCGGTGTTACGATTTCCAGGACTAGCGGTGTTACGATCTCCAGGACTTGTGGTGCCCACGAAACTCTCCCCATCGAGACCAGCAACCTTTTCTAAGATCTCATTGAGTATGCCAAGAACACAGGTGGGAGTTTCAATCTCAATATTCTAGGAAAAATCAAATAAGATGGTGCCATTAATGTACGATACATGGACGATCGTCAAGTTCAAATCCTTAGAAAATGTTTCCGAGTCCCGAACTTGTAACCTTCCGATTGCTGGTGAGACACACTCTAATCATTGAGCTACCGAGACTCAGATGGAGAGCGAAGGTTACAATGATGTACTGATTCGATTGATATATATATATATGTACTACCTATGCGACAGTCACTATATATCAGTAATGCTTCGGTGTGTTACATATTTTGCTGTAGTAAATGTGGGAGCTTGGAGTAAGCTCAAATCCTAAAAAAATGTTTCAGAGTACCGGATATGGATAATCATTGAGCTTGGTTTCATTACGGTTAAGAATTCACAGCTTGACTTTTTGAGCATTCAGACTTCTCCAATAGATTAGCCATAGACCTCTTTCACAATGGCGGCCAATCTAAATATTCTTTTATACGCATGCAAATTAGCCTTTCTGGTCTCGTTACAAAGCAAAGATTCTTTGGAATTACAGACACACGAACGAGGTCAGAAAGGCTAATTTATTTAATTTGGGTGCCATTATGAAAGAGGTCTATGCCAAGCTTTAAGAGTTTACAGTTCCAAGACATTTTCCGTGAACGCTCGTGCCGCTGCACTCGATATTTACTATTCCGAAGTTGATCTCGTAATGACAAGGTTACATGGCCTCATGGGACTGTTTTGAGGGACGGAAACAAAAAGCCCTTCCCCCAAACAGTCCGATGATGCATGTCAACCTCGTTATTACCAGGTCTCTTGCGCAACTTCGGAATGGCGAATTCGAGATGAAAGCGTGATTAACGATGGACATTGGCAACAAAAGTAACTACTTTTTATATCGAAGTATACGACTTAGCAAGACGGAGTAGTTTGGCGTTACGAAAATGCTCGTTACACATTCAAAAAAAACCATTCTCTTTGGACCCAATTTTGAATACGATCGTGACTTTCATGTGCTTACCAGCGTTGTATTGCATATTGTTGTGATATCTTCTATCGTTGAGCCATGTATTGCCAAGTTCTGGTTGTAATAGCGATTACGAGATTGAGAAGAAGCTTAAAGTGCCAACCTCAACATTTTTTATTGTCTTATTTGGAAGAACTTTTAAAATGATAAAGTAACTTCTTTAATTAAAGTAATTTTCTTGAAAATTTTCGTTTCTTCGCTTTCTTTTTGAGATATATGAGTTTGTTTAATACGCAAATGTCCGGAATTTACGTCATACATGCATGAGTGATTAGAGAATGTTATATATCTTTGCGTTCATCAAATAAAAACACTAAAGTGTGAATAACACGTGTGCGTGTTTCTCACACAACTCCAAACTTCTCGATTTTAAAGGATTTCGTTCGAGAATGAAGAGATACATACATTTCTCCAATAAGTCATTATGCATGTGTGACATAAATTCTGGACATTTGCATATCAAACAAACTGATATATCTCAAAAAGAAAGCGAAGAAACGAAAATTTTCAAAAGAAGTTACTTTATCATTTTAAAAGTTCTTCCAAATAAGACAATAAAAAATTTTGAGGTTAGGGGCACTTTAATAGACCCTTTCAAGGTTTTTTCGCCATATTGCAATAGGTGCAAAAATATTGGGGCAAGCGCGCGGTCACCTATGGCGTCCTATGTTTTCCTTGTGGTCAAAATGTTATTTGCTGCGAACATTTCGGGGTATCGTGAAATTTCTGTTTTTTCTTGATCGCTTGTCTGTTGGTGTTATTTGGTCAGATCATGTTTATCAGTCAACCTGAGAAATTGGAATACGACGATTTCGTCGACTGGAAGGTGGCGTCGCTTTACATAAGTATTTCCTTGCTGTTTGTGGCTGAAGTTTACGCAGGGGAAAATCTTTGAAAAAATAAAGAATCGAGACGGTTAACGGCAAGTAGTATCAAGCGCGACATCTAATAGACTAATACTAGTCTAATAGCAACGAATACTCGAGACCCCAACATGGAGTCTCGAATATTCGTTCTTTATTTTTTCGAAGATTTGCTCTTGCGTAAAGTTCTTTGTAGTACATACAAGTTCAGCCTTTTCCCGCAGTCTGTCTTAAGCCACCAACAGCAAGGAAATACTTATTTAAAGCGACACCACCATCTAGCGACGACATCGACGTATTCCAGTTATTCCTCAGATTGATAAGGTAGCCATGCCTGACCAAATAACACCAACAAGCAAGCGATCAAGAAAAACATAGAAATTTCACGACACCTTGAATAAAACAGCCGAAATGTTCGCAGCTAATAACAGTTTGACCACGGGAAAACATAGGGCGCCATAAGTGACCGCGCGCTCGCCCCAATGTTTTCGCACCTATTGCAATATGGCGGAAAAACCTTGAAAGGGTACCACTTTTCCCAGCACAGACGTCACAAGTCATTTGGCAGACAACTCCAATTGATCTTTAATACACATTATGAGCATTCTTACAACTTTAACTATTATATTCCGGCTATTTAAGTCAATATTTTGATATAAAATGTACTTATTTTTTGTTGCCAATGTCCTTTAATATAATATAAATTATGTTACTTTAGCATAAAATGTTTTTAAAAATTAGACCAAGCTTTCGAACTGCGTGTCAATCGTTGGGGTAAAATGGATTAAAATGAACTAAATCCGCTTTTCTCCTTCGATTTGCACGGTATTGATATTGTCGCAATTCGTTCTCAGTGACTGTAATGTGGAGTACATTGGAGAAACGGTGGTTTGGGAAGAAGAAAGAAGGAACGCCACAGAAGTGTAAGGTTAGCAAAGACGGAACACTCGCCGCTTGCGGAACATCTTGTGTAAAATCTTGTGTAAGCAGAACATATGGTCACAAAGAAAATGGAAAAATAGACCGGTTGATTGCGAACAGAGATAACGGGAGATCTCCCAGAATTATATGAACCAAATGAATTGATCGAGTAACCTCTTTTAAATATTTAGGAGTAACCTTAAACGAAGACCTCATTGGAATGACCATATTCATAACCTAACATCAAAGATAAAGCAGCGCCTTGCCATCTTGAGAAGGGTTAAGCATTTACTACCATCTGATGATCGCCTCACTTTATTCAACGTACTTATTCTCCCTCTTTTTGATTATGCAGATGTTATATGGGGTGATAAGAACAAATTAAATCTAATGAATTCTCTACAAATCCAACAAAACAAGTCAGCCTATCTAATCATTAATAAACCCATAACGCTCTTCTGCTACTCAAGCCTTGGAAACCCTAAATTGGAAAGGTAGACAACGACCATCGCTGTATTTTTATTTTCAAATGTTTGTACAACATTTTCGACTCAAACTTTGAACTACTGCCAAATAGCCATTTCCACAAATACCTGCCAAGAGTGAAGACAAACTGGGAAAAACATAAAATAACTTACCAAGCTTTGAACGATTGTAACAATTTAACTACTAAACTCTGTAGCAATAAGTCACTGTATTATTATTATTATTATTATTATTATTATTATTATTATTTGTTTTTAGCCGTTTACTTGTAAATTTGCATATTTTAGTTGTATATAATTTTTGTCAGCGGATTTAGTTCATTTTAATCCTTTTTACCCTAACGATGGTAGTACGAAAGCTTGGTCTAGTTAAAAAAAAGAATAATGCTAGACGAGTAACATACTTTATATTTTATTATGAAACTACCTAGAAACATAACAATATTTTATTATACTTATCCAAATAATGTACTTACCCAAACCACCATATTATATGTACACACAGGTTAAAAACTCGACACAATAATTCTGTATCAACTCAATGTTAGTGGTTAGTGAAAAGATATAATTTCATAAAAATATAGAAAAATATAGAAAAATATATTTCAGAAAAATATATATTTAATTGCATTAGTCATGTTAGTTCAGGTTAGTTTAAGGCTACATAATACAAAATAGTCAATACTATAGAATATCTGATATTATCGTTGGTAAGTACTCCAAGAAAACTACACGAAACAAAAATTAAATCCGAATTACTGGTTTAAAAACATCCACAAAGGCGACTTGTGGGGAAAATGTGATCAACAAATTTCTCTATAATATGTTGTCTCACAACATTGTTGCGTTGTAAGTTGCAGCGTGAAGTTGCACGTTTTAAGGACTTTAAAGGCCCCGTTACACCTAGCTGTTTTTCGTGCAACTTGTGTCGCAAAAAGCAAAGTTCAGGTTCCACGAGCAATTTGGGGGATGTCACACGTTAAAAATGCAAGTGTAACTTGAGTTGTTTTTTTTGCGACGCAAGTTGCACGAAAAAAAGCTACGTGTAACGGGGCCTTAAGATTTACAACGCGGCAACCTCTACGACGCAGCAACCTCGACAACGCGGCCCTCAAAACGTTAAGAAGCCATCGTAAATTGACTGCCGTATATGAGGTTTGAAGTTTGTTTTATGACCTCCAAACCGCTCCAGTAAAACGATTGTAGTGTTTGAGCTGAAGTCAACATTAAGAAACAGCTCTCACCTCTCAGTGAGTTCACGTCGTCCTGAAGACGTGAAAATGCTCAGAGTTGCATTGAGAATACTCTTGGGACTACAAATTATTCATTCTCTTTGTTTCGCATGAAGAATTATTTCGTTTTGAAGTCCGTGTCGTCGAGGTTGCCACGTTGTAGATCTTAAAGTCCCTATTACTACCTTTCGTGCAAGTTGCGGCCAAATGTTGCGAAAAAAGTTGACTTCTGCCAACCTGCAACAAGATAGCTGTTGCAAGGCACGTTGATTGTAATACGTTCAACATTGTGAGCAACTTAAACACAATATGGTTGTGAGATGAGTTGCATGTTGATTGTAATGCGTTCAACATTGTGAGCAACTTAAACACAACATGGTTGTGAGATAAGTTGCATGTTGGTTGTAATTCGTTCAACATTGTGAGCAACTTAAACACAACATGGTTGTGAGATAAGTTGCACGTTGATTGTAATACGTTCAACATTGTGAGCAAGTTTGTGATAAAACTGATATCACCGAGTCACGAATGTGATAACCTGTTTATCACATACTTGTGCCTTTATCAGGGTCTGAATTGTGGCAATATACCAGAGGGAAAACGTAATTTAAAGATAAATATTAGAGTCGAGCAAATGACTTTGAGCTGCAAGCAACGAAACGTTAGCAATTAAATCTCTTTTATTATCTTGTCTCAAAGTCATTTGCTGGGCTCTAATATTTATCTTTACAATTAGGGTCTAAGTTGGTACAATTAGAATAATCAATCAACAATAAGTATTAAAAATAGAGATATCGTTTTTATCGGGACATATCGTTTCATCAGCGGGACATATCGTTTTTATCGCCCGCTGTTATCACCCTGATAAAGGCACAAGTATGTGATAAATATATATATATATATATATATAGTAAGTTTTAAATTGCTCAAGTACTTAAAGGGATATGGCAATATAAATTAACTTTGTCTCATTTGAAAGAACTCGTAAAAACATTTACAATTTTTCTGTATCTTTCTTGGTTTTTGAAATATTTCAGATAATTATGACAAAAGACAGTCTACAATCCGCCATCTTGTTGTAATATTTGACCTAATTAACTAGGAAATTGGTGACGTCACAAGCAGGGTAAACCTGATGAAACTACTCCATAGGTGACCGAATTTCCGCGGAAGGCTTTTTAAAATGTTGTGGGCCAATTGAAAATGGAGCAACATAATCGAGTTTCTGGCTCATAATGTCGTAAGGTTGGCAAGATAAAAATTTCACTTTACCCTACTTATGACGTCACATGCATATCGAAAATAATTCCAAGATGGCGGACAGCACGCTGTCATTCGTCAAATTATTTCGAAAACCAAAAAAGATAAGGGAAAATTGTAAAAGGTCTTGTTATACCATTTCACGAGTTCTTTCAAATGAGACAAAGTTAATTTATATTGCCATATCCCTTTAATTGATATGGCAACCATATTACGTCATTCCCACGGACCACATTAATTACGTAACTCCACACCGGCCTATCTTTAAATGTTCACCTGGTCAACTGAAGGCGAAATACGCATCTGCCGGTCATCATTGTCAGCGGGCTCAGAGACTAAAAAAATAAATGATTGAATCAGTGAATGAATGAAAAGATGGAAAGATTCCTAGATGGAAGAATGAGTGAATGGATGAATAAATGGAAAAATTCAGATGGGAGGATGAGTGAGTGAATGAATAGATGGATGGACGATTCATAGACGGAAGGATAAACGAGTGAATGGATGAATAAATGAATGAATTTATAGATGGGAGGATGCATGCTAAAATCTGGAATAGAAGTGCCAAAGATATTACATGATTGTAATTTTTAGATAAGAATTTATTTTCAAATTTATGGAAATATATACTAGTTATATATGTGGGAAAGCGCATGGACAGACTTTTTATGCGAATTTTAGTTTTTATATAAGTATTCTTACTTGGTTTCTAGAACAACTTTACTTTTTTCTTATATTTTTAAATTGTAAACACGGCCTAATGAAAAGCAGCCATTTTCTTATATTTTATACTAATTGGGCTGATTAGTTACCGTGTCAAAAGAATTTTAAATAAATAAATAAATGGAATAATGGGTGAGTGAATGATAGACGAATAACTATAGGTCCCCTGGACAGTGCAAAGTTTTATAGAATTATGTATCGTATTAAATAAAACAGTAGCATAATAAGTTTAATACCATGCAGGATTTTAGATCGCTTGCTTATAAAGGTGCAGTATTATTGATAGTTAATATACTGTTAGTTAGAAAAACAATTCTCAATCTTTTATTATTTTAATCACGATGTTGATAAGAACATTATGGCAACTATGTCTAAGGATAAAATTTCATAATGCCCTGTGATTATTGGGAACAAACACAAAATCCTAATGAGAGAGTTATTGCTGCAAAATAAATTACAGTAAACAATAAACATTATAAAAGTAAATTTTAGTATCCAGACGAGAAAAAAACGACAAAAATTAATGCTAGTCCGGTGTTTTGACGACGTTAAAGGAAGCGAAGTCCGAAGAAAAAGAAATACAAGATTGATTTTGTAATAAATTTTGCCATATAATGGATTACTTAATAACCTTGACCGTTCGGTCTTTACAGTAAAATACCAAACCTTGGCCACTATTGCTCGGCCAATACAGCGAGATCTTGGTTAGATATTTTACCATAAAGACCTAAATAGTGTGTGGGAGGTCTAACGTTACGAGCGAAGGCACTACGAGAGTGAAACGTGAAGTGATGAAAATATGGATGTAAGGATGCATGAATGAATGAGCGAATGGATGGAAGAATGGACTAAATAAGCAATAATCGTATCGCTTGGTATGAAGAACAATCAAGGAAAGCAAAACTTGTCGATGATGGAACGAGTGGTAGTGTAGTTCTCAAACAATACCATCAGATAACCACCTTGTTATTCTAGGAAATAGCGCAAACCGACAGAGTCAACAACGTAATAACCCATCAGTGCATTGCGTTTCCAGCGAACTAGTCCAATATATGTAAATAATTATAATTACTATTATTCAAATAATATTTCGAACATTTATCTGAATGCCCCGACCAGAAATCGAGCGCAAGGTGTCTCTGGTTTAAGTCTTTAAGATTGGGAAAATAACGGCGTTGAAAATCTCCGAGTGTTCAGACCCGTGTGTCTCAATAGCTCAATGGTCAGAGACCTTGGGTTCGATTCCCAGTCAGATGAATTTTCAAATATTACTCTCAATTATGTAAATCCTCTCTCAGTTAAATATTGATATAATAATTATTATGATATAATATAATATTATGATAAAATAATTATTATGATATAATAATTATAACTATTATGATATAATAATTATAATAACTATAATGATATAATAATTATTAATTATATGTTTCTCAATTATTCATAATCATTAAAGAAATACCTAATTGTTTCCGTGTTTGGATGGCCTGATCCAAACACGCAAGATGTTGCGAGACTTGAGAAAAGCATAAAGAAACACGAGCTGCTAGGCGAGTGTTTTTAGCTTTTCGAAAGTCGAGCAACATCCCAAGCGTTTGGACACTGGAAAACCATTAGGTATTTATTTTATAAAATAATACGAACGAACGAGCAATACAAACTTGAGTAAACTTTTGGCGGGAAATTTCCGTGTTTGGATGGCCTGATCCAAACACGAGCTTGCGTAGCATACCTGTTATTTTATAAATGTGTATACCAACTTGGAACATACACCACTAACAGATCACAACAATTACCGACACCATACAAAAGACTTCTTCGCACGCACCAATACAACCACGCTTAACGCATGACACAACACCCACTCACACTGATTATGACACAAACAAACGATGACGTAATGAACCAGACGTATATATAGGCAAACCTGACAAACACGCTTTACTTGACTCTGAAGATGACCACCGCTGAGGCCGTCGAAACGTCAGTCACCAACAATAGTCTTTCTTAAGACTACAACAACCTGGACGATCAACTTCACACACTATTATATGTTTCGTAATTATATGTTTTAATTACAATAGTTATTAGATTATCATAATATATAATTATTCATAATATATGTTTCACCCTGTACCTTTATGATCTTCAGTTGAGCCGTTGTTACCATTCGAGTCCCGTCCCTGTAAAAGCAACATGTGATATAGATATATCTATCTATATATAATATATCTATATATAATCTATCTATATATAATATATCTATATCTATAATATATAATAGGGGAGCGTAGATAAGACCCTGGGTAGGTAAGACGGTGTAGGGTGAGAAATAAGCAAATTAAAATAGCCAAATATTGAACATAGCATCAAAAAAGGCAATGAATTATCATCTCACAGAAATTGAGAGCGACTAATCTAATTGTTTTAATATTTACTGAGTCCCATCTTACCTCATCGGATTCCGAATCTCTGCCGGTGACGTTGGCCAATTTTAGATCAACCAGAAGTTTATTGACGAAGTCCGCATCGTCGTTGTCCGGATCCCGAAGGTAAATATTGTACTTCTTGTGATGGTGCGAACGGATGATGGCCTCAAGGTTCTTGCCCGTGCAAACCTCTCTCATCTTCGTGACCGCCTCAACTGACCACGCTGAGTTCTCAGGCTCAAGATCAACTAACGAACAATGGAGGGCTTGACGAGGGATAGTCGTCACCAAGTCTCCTGGGATCACTCGGAGTTTTCCGAAGGGAATCAAGGCCGTGCTTCCGAAGTCGACGAACGAGACGTTAGCGTCATCTTCGTGAATCTTCGTGACTACAGCGCGGTACCATTTGTTGTCTTTCGGGGACTGGACACAACATGGTCTGCCGACAGTAGGTGTGTCAAGGGTAGGTTGGTCAACGATGTTTGTGTCAAGAGTATTTGTGTCAAGGGTAGGTGTGTCGTCGGTGGGTTCAACGTATGTGGCCTGGATGGTGTACATAAGCTCGTCAAGTTGATGCGATGTTCTGGAGAGTCGACAGAAAAAACTGGAAGGTGACTGAATGTGAGATATTTGAACCTTGTGGATATCACCAAGTTTAATTTCGGGAGAGGCGAAGGTCAGTTGGACATCACTGTCGTCAAGTCCTTCCACTTCGCTTTCGCCAACCTCCGAGGTTATCTGTTGTGTGCCGGTAGCCTTGAGTTCACAAACGTCGGAACTTGCAAAGGTTTCTACTTCAATGCTGTTGACGTCAACCCCTGCGTACTGTGGTACATCAAGCGTTGTACTACTCTCGGACTCTGTGCTCGAGTCATCATTCCCACTGAGCACCCGGTCTATCAGGTCACAAATAGCCTGGGCTTCGCTCACTTCGTCCTCTGATGTTTGTATCTTAGAAACATCATCAGTTTCGTCAGATCGACTATCGGGTCTTGTGAAACTCGACGATTCATCGCTAATCATCTTGGGGACGGCAGTTGTTGAGAGTTGGTTATCTTCTATTGTCGTACTGACCGATTGATCAACCTCAGATAAATGTACAAAATATTCTTCGGCAGCACCTGAACATACTTCTCTTACTTCTTCCTCGACAATGACTCTTTGCTTTTCCTCCTGCATCTCATTCGTTCTGCTGGATGCACAAGGAGGCGTATCGTCATCCCCCGTGATATCCTCAGATGATACCTCTGCTAGGTCGTTACTCTGTGATTGGACGGAGGGGGCTTCTCCGATTGGAACATTTGCGAGTATTTCTCCGGGGACTTCAAAGGTCGTATCAAACGCAGGTCCAGTCTCCAACGAGTTCTGAGGAGCTTCGTCAGACATTGAGAATGCTTCTTGTGAAGGAGCGGCCTCTATTTAAAGGAAAAAGTCGAAAATGTGGCTCTCTATGAGGCGATAGCTAACTCAGGCTTCGTCCTCGTTAACTATCACCTCGTAGAAATTTTGAGCTCCTATTAAGGTGGCAAATACGTGGTCGGCACTAGATCATGGTCGAGATACGTACAAATGTGCGGCTGCTAGCATAAAGTACAGCGGACAACTTTGGCAGGACGATCGTGAGAGTCGCGCATGCGTATAACAGTCAATTACTATCCCACATGCTTAGTATCTCTCATTAGTCTATTAATCTAGCACCTCAAGTAGGGGAATGGATACGTGGACGGGGAAAACGGGGAAAATACTGCCGGGGGGTTAGGGTTAGGCTCTTTGTGTTGGGTTCTAATATTGGATGAATCTCAGGTGAGAGGAGTCAGAGGACAACCTGGGAATTGTTAAAGCATTGTAAGCAGTAAAATCAACCCCAAAACAACAAAGATCCTGACCCCCTAATAATTTACTGCTTGGCTTACAACGTGAGGAACGGGTGTTCGAAGAAAGATAGATATGTTATGTATTACCTAGTCGTTCTTTTAAAAAGCCCGCTTAACTTTCTGAATAAAAACCAAAATTTAAAGCGGGTTTTTTTATAGAACGGAGATAATACATAACATCTATTTCGAAGGCACCTACCAAAGTTGTCCGCTGTACTGTAAGCTAGCAGCCGCACATTATACAGTATTATACACCATGATCTAGTGCCGACCACAATGCATGGGTACAATACACAATTTACATTAAGCTACATTCAAGTTACATTCATGTAGATTATGATAAAACATGAATTGATAGCAGAGTGTATACCAGTTAGCAGCTAGTTAATCATTTAAAGTGCCCCTAACCTCAACATTTTTTATTGTCTTATTTGGAAGAACTTTTAAAATGATAAAGTAACTTATTTTGAAGATTTTCACTTCTTCGCTTTCTTTTTGAGATATATCAGTTTGTTTGGTATGCAAATATCTGGAATTTCGTCACACATACACAATGATTTATCAGAGAATGTTATATATCTTTGCGTTCATGAAATAAAAACACTAAAGTGTGAATAACACGTGTGTCAGTTTCTCCCACAACACCAAACTTCTTGATTTTAAAGGATTTCGTTCGAGAATGAAAGAGATATACACATTTCTCCAATAAGTCATTATGCATGTGCGACGAAATTCCAGACATTTGCATATCAAACAAACTGATATATCTCAAAAAGAAAGCAAAGAAACGAAAATCTTCAAAAGAAGTTACTTTATCATTTTAAAAGTTCTTACAAACAAGACAATAAAAATGTTTGAGGTTATGGGCACTTGAATAGCTTACACAATGAGTACATATGATCAGGTACCAATGGGAAAACAGTGATATATCAACCAAAACTAGTTCGAATGATACGAAACTTGGTAAAACATCTAACCAAAGACAGATCTGTGTTCTGTAGTAAAATCAGAAACTTATCTCCAGGGTAAGTACCGACCACAACCTGTTTGTGAATCAAATAATAATAGAAAATTTGATTTTTTAAATATCTCACCATAACCCCTGATTTTACTACAGAACACAGATCTGTCTTTGGTTAGATGTTTTACCAAGTTTCGTGTCATTAGAACTAGTTTTGTTGACATATCACTGTTTTCCCATCGGTACCTGATATGTACATGATCATATGTAAGCTATTAAATAATTAACTAGCTGCTAACTGGTATACACTCTGCTATCAATTCATGTTTTATCGTAATCTACACGAATGTAGCTTTCATTTAATAGCATATATAGCGGTGTATTACATAGCATAAATTGTGTATTATACCCATGTATTGTTTTTATACATATCGGCCAAATTTTAGCCCATTTTCACGTATTTGCCACTTAATAATAATAGACACTTCTCGAATTTGTTTCAATGAACATGAATAATGGATTAAGATCGAGGTTGGGTATGAAAGAGAACAGTGAATGCTGATTACGATCTCATTGCCAACCTCAACTTGGTGCCATTGTTTTGTGGGCAGCGAAGGAAATTCAAGAAAGGTCTCTTATTTGTAAATTTAGGTTCTTCCCATGTATGTTGTAGATTACCTTCGATGATTTCACTTGCACCGACACTTCTAGTAGGTACCGCTGACGAATTCTTCGTAGAAACGTGTTCGACTTTAGAAATTTCTTCCACTGTAGGCATGTCATCCTGGAATTTGGTGTCATCCTGGCATTTGGTGTTATCGGTGTCCTCAGGGAGCGTGACTGTGTCCTCAGGGAGCGTGACTGTGTCCTCAGGGAGCTCGGTGTCCTCAGGGAGCTCGGTGTCCTCAGGGAGCTCGGTGTCCTCAGGGAGCTCGGTGTCCTCAGGGAGCTTGGTGTCCTCAGGGAGCTCGGTGTCCTCAGGGAGCTCGGTGTCCTCAGGGAGCTCGGTGTCCTCAGGGAGCTCGGTGTCCTCAGGGAGCTCGGTGTCCTCAGGGAGCTCGGTGTCCTCAGGGAGCTCGGTGTCCTCAGGGAGCTCGGTGTCCTCAGGGAGCTCGGTGTCCTCAGGGAGCTCGGTGTCCTCAGGGAGCTCGGTGTCCTCAGGGAGCTCGGTGTCCTCAGGGAACACGGTGTCGTCAGGGAACACGGTGTCCTCAGGGAGCTTGATGTTCTCAGGGAGCACGGTGTCCTCAGGGAGCTCAATGTCCTCAGGGAGCTTGACGTCCTCAGGGAGCTCGGTGTCCTCAGGGAGCTTGACGTCCTCAGGGAGCACCATGTCCTCAAGGGGCTCGGTGTCCTCAGGGAGCTTGACGTCCTCAGGGAGCACCATGTCCTCAAGGGGCTCGGTATCCTCAGGGAGTTCAGTGTCTTCCGGGAGCGTTACGGGCGTCGAGTCCTCCACTGGTGTTTCCGATGATTTAATCACAAGGCCGGCTTGAGCGAGCTCGTCAAGTAGCGATATTTTAGATTCTTGATTGAGCAAAGAAACCTGGAGTATGTCTTCCCTTATTCCAAGAACTGTACCAACGTAGCATTTCTCAGAACAAATCTCCTCCATCTGGTCTTTCTTTTCGTCCGTCCATCCTTCCAGTACTTCATGTGAAACACCTGATAGGGAACACAGCACGGCTTGTTTAGGTAACACCAGCAACTCAGGTTCAAGTCGTTTCATTCCAGACACAGGAAGTTCTTCACAATTCCCATAATCCACAAAACGAACCAAAATGTTCTCAGAAACATCAAGGATTTCGCCGCGGTACCACGAATAATCTTCGGAGAACTGGGCACTACATACCGCACCGATCGCAGGCGCATACAACTGAGATTCCCCTGGAGCTAAGCTGTTATAGAAGGCGCCAACGGACTCCATGAGATCCAATAGATCAGCCTCGGTGTCGGACAGCTGACACCAGATGCTCGCCGGAGAGTCCGCTGACACGTAGAACAGATTCACCTTGTCGCCAACTTCGAAGGAGGTCTTTCGGTACATCAGGTCAGTGGTCACCTCGGAATTCCGAGAAATGGTGGGTTCCGTATCCACAACGGACTCGGTTTCAATGGCGACGGCTTCGGGCTGGCTGGATTCAAGGGTTTTAATAGCAAATCCTTTTTCGACGAGCAGGTCATTCAAAGACACTTCCTCTCCATCAACAACTCCGTACATCATTCCATCTGCTGAGATGTCCGAGAAATGTTCAATGACCGCAATAAGAGGATTCTCCGAAACAAATTCCTCGACCAGGGCGATAGCATCCGGGCTCCACTCTTCCCCCACCGCCTGCACACCATTGGCTACAAACGAAAACGCTTGGCGAGGCATGTCTGAGAATTCCGCCATCAAGTTCCAGACCCTAGACCTTGGGAGGACCTCCGCGTTTCCATAATCAACGTAGCGCACCTCGACACCTTCATGGTGATTTCCGAGAATCTCAGCGCGGTACCAGCCATCGTCTTCTAGGAATTGCCCACAGCACGCCGTCCCTGGGGCAAAGCTCGTCACCAGGCTCTCCTCTGCGCAGAGCGCACTGTACGCAGAATCCAAGCGATCCATGAGTTCGTTCAAGATCCCTTCGTCTTCGACATGTTGGCACCAGAGTTTCCCAGGGGAATCCACGTGGGAACACGTGACTTCCTTCCTCTCGCCTTCTTTAAGAGTCTTGCAAGTATACACAGGTAGCACTGCAGTAATAGTCGTCGTATCTCCATTCTATAAATCAAAATGAAAAAATATTCTTGTATTTAATTCTCTAAAGTACCTGTAACCCCAATTCTTTATTATTTATAAATATTCTATATAAGGCAAATAGTTGAACAGTGAAATATTTCTTTGATTTGATATTCCTTTCGATACTTTATACAGGTTTCTGTTTTCTAGTATTATTATTATTATTACCAACCTCAGTAACGAATTCAGCTTTTAATGGCAAGTTTTGAGCAAGAAGTAATACATCTTCACCCTCGCAATACAACTTCACAAAAACCTTCCCAGAATCCTCGGCGAAGACCTTGCAGCTAAGTTCGTTTTCACCGTATCGTTCCATCAATTGCTCACCGGATGTTTCTCCCCAGGTATTACTATCTCGAGCACCTTGCAGCGCGCACTCGACGCAAACCTCCGGAAGGGTACACAACTCCCAGGTGATTGGCGCAAGTCGGTCTTCAGACAGCCACTCCTCGTTGCCGTAGTCGACATAACGAACCCGTGTTCGGTCAGCCGTTGTCTCTAAGATCCTCGCTCGGTACCACGCCTCGTCTTCGGTGAATCGCCCAAGGCAGGCTACTCCGACTTCGGCTTCAGCACAGGGAAGGTTACCTTGAGGCGGATTATCTGCTATATCTGACATCAGGGCTTCCAGTTGGGTCACATGGGAAGCTAACTGGAGTATGACATCATCAGGCGAGCGCACGCTGACTAAATAAACCGGATACTCATCGGCATGAGATAGCTTTGGTTTGGTGAGCTGTGGTCTTTCGCTGGTGCTCGTCGAAGTTGTAACTGGTAACTGGTTGAGGAACGTCACTCCGTCGCTAAGGGTTACCATCCAGGTATCGTCATCGAGGGTGTTAAAGGTGGCTTGTAGCGGTTTATCCAGTGCGGCAGCTTCAAAGGCAGAAGTCTGCGCAGCAGTCCAAGAGGACTGAGCCAGACTACATTTGATGGCTTGACAAGTTGAAGCGCCAACTTCAGGTGTAAGGTGTCTGAGGTCCGACGCCAGGTTGACTACATCTGAGTTGCCATGGTCGACAAACATAACATTGGCAGTCTGGTTCGGTAGATCAAGGCTGGTGATTTGAGTTCTGTACCATAAACTATCTTCAGAAAATCGAGCACAGCAAAACATACCCTGAAAAATAAAGCCAAATTACTTGAGTATCCTTCAGATGACCAGTTTGTTGCTCTAACCATTGAGATACATGAGCAAAAGTTACATATGTGTACAACAACCTGTAACCTGATGATGACCAATAAGATGCTCGAACTATTGAGCTACCTTGACCAAGATGGCAAAGCAAAGGTTACATATGTGTACAACCTGTAACTGTCTGTCCTTCTGGTGACTAGTGAGATGCTTTAACTATTGAGCTACATGGACTAAGATGCAAAACTTGTAACCTTCTGATGACTAGTGAGATGCTCTAACCATTGACCTACACTATATATACTGCATAAACTACATCGCACCTTTTCAGGATTTTCCATAACGTACTCATTACCAGTCTCCACGTCGTAGGTCTCGGCACAAAGCGTCGCCACATTTTCAAGTTCAACCTCACTTCCGCTGAACTGTACATAAAACTCCCCAGGGTTCACCAAATGGCTAACATACACCTCGGCCGTCTGCTTTTGAGTGATGGGAAATAGCGAGAGAATGACTGCAGCAATCTATAAAAAGACAAAACAGAGCTGAGCTAGTTTTCAGGTGCGTACGCAAAATACCGAAAGAAGACTCTGTCCTCACCCCTCCCCCCCCCTGGTGGATGAGAAGAGAGTCTGCGACCAATCGAAGATAATGCGGTACAGTGACGTAATAAATATTAGCATAATTTATGCAATAAATAATTTCCCAACGCAACCAGGTGATAAGTTGGCTTATATTAGTTATAAGTTTGCTTTAAAGAGCTTTTTAACGTAACTTTAAAAGTTACTGTCCATGGCCCAACGTTTCGACACTCCAATCTAGTGTCTTCATCAGGGGTGATCGTTGTAAAGTTAGGATCCCTATTTATACCCTCATAGAACCGATGATGACGTTATCTATTAACAAGATGTAAATAAGCTTCTGGTAATAAACTACCGTCATCGCGATTCAATGGGGCGTGGGCGCTGTTGATATGCCAAGTCTCCAGACAACGTCACTTATTGTAGCCTGTGTACAGCCTGAATATACACCTGCAATACAGTCTGTGAAAATTCGCACGATAGCTTGTCGTGGTTTCCATATGATCGCTACGATCGCTCAATTTTAAAACCGGCGATCGCAGCGATCGCGGCGATCGTCATGTTTCCATATAATCGCTACGATCGCTCAATTTTAAAACCGGCGATCGTAGCGATCGTGGCGATTGAAGCGATCGTTATGGACGAAGTAAACAAAGACAACTTTCTTTTACTATCGCAAGCACAGCTTTTTATTCTAGTTGCTCTTATCAGTAAGGCCTATTTCAAACGTCGAATTTATCATGTGTCGAATCTAATACACATTAGGTTCGACAAAATTCGACGTCGGTTTCAAACATCGAATTTATCATGTGTCTACACTGTTATTTTCAAGGAGTTAAATAACTCCCCTGTTACCCGAAGGTCTTGTTAAGCGAGGGTCTTATAAATTATTCATGTGTCTTGTGTTCGTTGGTACTATATGATCCCAAAGACCGATATTCTGTTAGTGGAAGAAGCTATGGTTAGGAGGGTTATGGTTAGGGCGTGACCGGACGTTTGGCCGACAGACATTTGACTGACAGACACAAGACCGTAAACCAGCGATGACTGAAACTTTTGAAACTGTCTCACTCTACTGTAAACGAATTTGAGTAAGAATTTGAATGGCGCATTGAAATGGATTTAAATAGCACTGACTTGCCGAGGTTTAAAAAACAAAGTATCAGAGTATCACAGCTCATTCTTAATAACTGTATATAACTGTATATAAAGACGGTATCAGCCATCAGGGAACGCGCGCTTGAATCAGAAGCAGGGGTGGAAAATGTATCGGACCACGGGACCATTGGTCCCAGAAAATTTTTGGGTTCCCAGAGAATATTTCAAGTTCCAGTATAGCACTGTAACAGAGAAAGAAAATGTGAAGAAAATTTTGATAAAAGTGAAAGAAATTTCGCCAGGAAAGTAGAACATGTTATAGCCCATTAAGGCGCAAAAATAACAAATTAGGGCGCACCATGATCCAGTGGATGACGGTACCAGGACAAATTTGAATTATTTTGAAAATAAATAATTAGCCCATACTTATAAAAAACAATGTTAATCATGTAACATATCATTACATATTGGTTAAAAGAGCTTCTATCTATCTC
Source organism: Chrysogorgia sp. JL179-B06 (assembly GCA_035772405.1). Taxonomy (NCBI): domain Eukaryota; kingdom Metazoa; phylum Cnidaria; class Anthozoa; order Scleralcyonacea; family Chrysogorgiidae; genus Chrysogorgia; species Chrysogorgia sp. JL179-B06. The sequence continues at coordinate 3,800,647 of JAYKKM010000096.1, read as the reverse complement.
ACTCTAGTTCGGTAGTCCTAATTTTTTATAATTGCTAAATTCCATTGCTAAAAAGAACATGAACTGGCAGAAAATGTTTTGGTTTTGGGTCTACGGTCCCAGAAAGAAAAATATTTTTTCCACCCATGATCAGAAGAAACGACAAGTACGATCATTCAAAACTGCGTACAGAACTTTCCATTGACTGCTGCTGGGCTTTTGTTCATGTAATATTTAAAGGCCAAGAAAGAGGACTCAAGTACGAGGATTTGTTCCAGTCCGAGGCGAAGCCGAGGACTGGAACAAATCCGAGTACTTGAAAACCCGGTCTAGTCCGATTTCGAGGCCTTTGAATGACTTCTCAAAATCAAAACAGGCGTGTTAAAATGCATTGAAATTCACTTGTTTTTCATGCTCGATTAGTTCTTGACGTCATATTCGCAGCACCGGACTGTAAATATTATTTCTTGTCCTTGGACTGGAAAAAATATTTCTAGTCCTCTGCCCAGTACTTTACTGGCATTTCTAGTGTCATCATGTGGTTCAATTTAGAAGATCTGATTGAATAATTTGCTCATGAATTATTGAGTTTGAGAAAGTTATTTCAAGACGTTTTGTCAAATACTTGAAATGTCGGTGAAATGTCCTGTCGGCCAAATGTCTTGTCGGTGAAATGTCCTGTCGGCAAAACGTCCGTCGGCCAAATGTCTGTCGGCCAATTGTCTGTCGGCCAAACGTCCGCGCACCTGGTTAGGGTTATTTAGGGTTATTTGTTAATGTAGACATCATACATTCACAGCGACATGTTACCAATATAGACTGTATACGTTAACTAGGTGGAGACTGGGTTTGTCTAGTCTGGTTGCTGAGAGGTCCGGAATCCTACGATATTGATCACTCAGCCAATACTCTGCGAAGATCACAGCGAACGATTGGTACGTATTGGCGGGAAGATTTCTGAGTTGATTTGAATAACGATTTTAGAGTTACATATCTTCATTGAAAAATACCAAGCATTAGTATAATTTCTGAGCTTCGACGAGTTCTTACTGGCCAGTAACTCTGCGACGTAGACAGAGAAGAAAATGAACCAAAAGCCATATAATAAATTCCTTATGAACATCGTTTACTCGGTATGTATGGGAAAGTATCCGCCTTCGTCTAACCATAGCTTTGTTATAAACGTACATGGAGGTTTAAATTACTCACTGTATCTTTTTTCACATTTTTTTCGTCAGTCCCCCGCAATACCCCATCAAAGGCGTCGTTCACCAACGATCCCTCCTCGTCCCTCAATGTCACGATGAGTCTATCATCCAGCACTTTTCCAACTCTCATCTTTAAACACTTGTCGGTGGTAAGCACCTCGAACATTGCGTTGGTTTCTGCGTTCCAGGCCAGAGGTTTCTTCACTTCCAAGCAGCAACGCAAGGCCTGCGCGGGGAGCTCGAGTAGATTGGGATCTAGTTCCTTCAATCTTTAAGCAAAAGGACAAATAAGATTATTTAAGGTGGCCACTAGATCTGTACCGATGAGGTAAGTGTGTGGAGACTGTATTTGAGGACAATGATTTGGGTTAGAAATCATCATACTCTGTTCCACTCTCTACACGGTTACCTAATCTCAATAAGCAAGGATGTACTTCTAGTACGTATTCCATATAAGGAAGTGGCCGACGAGCACATAGAAGGCATTGACGAGCAAATAGAAGGCATTGACGAGCAAATACATGGCGCTCGTACCAGCCCAGTGGATGTGGGATTGTTAACACGTTACAATATGTTCGATTATCCGTTCTTTTTAAGAAAACTACATTCGCTAGCCTGCTAAGCTGTATGCAAGTTGTAAACAGATAATTTATCTTTGTTTTAATATATATTGTAGCTTTGGGAGTTGATTATTTCTCAAGAAAACGTTCGTCGAAGACAGCCGAAAGTTCGTGTTTTTGTTTACAAGATGGTATCCGTATTGCCAAAATTATATTTTTAAGCATGTTCGATTATCCGCGCTTTTAAAGAGAACTAAGTTAGCTACCGGGATAAAGCTGTACGTATGTTGTAAATAGATCATTTTATAACTTTCCTTTGATATATTCTATACGTGTAGATATATTGGTACGAGGTTTCAACGTGTCAGCTATTTGCTCGTTAATTCACTCTATTTGCTCGTCAAACCCCTATCAAGGGTTGTGGCTAGATGGAATAATCGCAGTTGAGGTGACAGCGAGGTACTAGGTCTGAATCGTCTTCTGGACGATCTTTTTTAGTATCCGCGAGAGGTTGGACGAAATTAGAGATTGTACTGCTATCATACGATTCGGACATGCCTGTATGATGAAATACATCATGGAACTGCTAACCCCAAAACAACTTAGATCCTAATCCTACCCCCCGCCTAATGGTTTTCTAACCCACCCGTCTAATTGTTTTCTAATACTAACCTTAATACTAATACTAATAAAAGGATCGTCCAGAAGACGACTCAGACACAGTACCTCACGGTCACCTCAACTGCGAGAATTTCATCTAACCACGACCGTGGGCAAGCCAAGTTCTTGAATACCAAGTTCGAGAATTATCATCCCCATAATCACCACCATCATCATTATCCCCATAATCACCATTTATGATGGTGATTGTGGGGATATTATATACCATCATAATCACTAGCATAATTATCATCATGCCCATAATCACCATCAGCAATCATCATCATCATTATCAGCAATATCATAATGACCATCATTACATAATTACCTTTCTTTGGGTAATACTTCGCTGTTACCATAATCAACAAACATCACTTCATAACCATCTGGTCCAACCACCTGGCCGACTCTGCCTCGGTACCACGCGTCGTCAACAGTAAATTGAGCAGCGCAAAGCGTGTCGGTGTTGATGTTCACCAAAAATCCGCGAGTCCCCTCTTCACAGCTTCGATGGAGGTCATCCATAACTAAGTCAGACAATGAGAAAAATACCTTTTTATCAAATGATCTCAAAGTTATTACCACAATAATTTGTAATCATGCGAAATTTCATTCTTTGAGAAAAATGTTGTATTTTACGTGTAAAAAAAGGACATTGGCAACAAAAATTAAGTTTGTCTAATATGAAAGAAACTTGAAGATGGAACTAATATTTTAATGAGTGAAAATTCTCTACCCTGCACCATAGGACCTTTCTGTTTTTTTCTGTTTTTTATTTTTCGTTAGGTTATGGATAGCTACGGTTAGGGCTAGGTTTAAGATTAGGATCAAGGTTAGGATCAAGGTTATGGTTGGGGTTAGGATTAGGATTGAGATTAGGGTTAGGATTAGTAGATCTAAAAAATGTAAAGGTCCTTTTGAGTCATCCCTTTTAGCCTTCACCGCATCCATCATCTTCATAGACTTTTTTTATGTTAAAGTTCACGGAAATGACGTCATAGCGCGGGAATCAGAGGTTTTCATGTGGCAGATGCGTGCTTTGACATCGGGAGTCACTATATGTACAGCGTCACAATTTTCGACACTATTTGGTTATTTTCTAGGTACAAAACTAACCCTTACCCAAACCGTAGTCACTAGAATTATATGAGTCTGGAAACGCGGCCAAAGTCTTTGTTCTATGTTTTTGTTCAGTTTGTGCACTTTCATGGTTACTGAACACATTGTATTTTCTGTATAATGAAGTAGTTATCCAATAGCAACGTTTGGGTTTAATGTTGTTTAAATATTAATAAACCTAAAACAAAGGATTTGTGCACCTTCATGTCCCTCTCAACACGAATCACAGTTCTATTGCTAGCCCCTTTGACGTTTTCCGCGTTTCCAGACCATATATTGCCATTGACTATGCCCAAACCAAACCCTGATCCCAACCCTAACCGTCATCCTAATCTTAACCCTAGCCTTATTTCAGTTTAAAGTCGAACAATTCGAGATGGTATTTTGACGTCACAATGTGACGTCACGTCACGGTGGTTTATCTATATGAAATGATATATTCCATATCACTATTACCCTTATTACTTGGTTGTTTTATAAATGAGATATTCCATATCACTATTACCCTTATTACTTGGTTGTTTTATAAATGAGATATTCCATATCACTATTACCCTTATTACTTGGTTGTTTTATAAATGAGATATTCCATATCACTATTACCCTTATTACTTGGTTGTTTTATAAATGAGATATTCCATATCACTATTACCCTTATTACTTGGTTGTTTTATAAATGAGATATTCCATATCACTATTACCCTTATTACTTGGTTGTTTTATAAATGAGATATTCCATATCACTATTACCCTTATTACTTGGTTGTTTTATAAATGAGATATTCCATATCACTATTACCCTTATTACTTGGTTGTTTTATAAATGAGATATTCCATATCACTATTACCCTTATTACTTGGTTGTTTTATAAATGAGATATTCCATATCACTATTACCCTTATTACTTGGTTGTTTTATAAATGAGATATTCCATATCACTATTACCCTTATTACTTGGTTGTTTTATAAATGAGATATTTCGATCGCTATTACCCTTGTTACAAATATGGTTAAATATTATTTATCTTTGGCTGGTTTCAACAACTGTATTATAATTTCATCTTACCCTTATTACCAATAATAAGAAAACATTTGGAAAGTGTCCGTCTTATTTAGTACATAAAAATGCAAACTTTACACATAAGATACAACTATTATCTAAAAGCGATAACCAAGTGCTCTTCCAACTTCTCAAGTGCAGCCATAACTCGACAGAGCACGCTAAAACATGAAACATTTCTTTTATGTGTATGGAGCACGCATATGTTATACTAACCTTTATCCAACGCCACTGCATTCACCGTTTGCTGAACATAGAACTGCTCTGGATTCACGACGAAGCTGACATAGACATCACACGATGTCCCCTCTTCTACCTCAAGTTCATAATAATCCTCTTGTACCACCTCAGGATCTGTCACTCTAGCTGTCAGTAATCCCTCTTGTTTCATCCAGTCATGAATATTGCCACATAAGTCGCCTTCCAAATTCACGCAATACGGTTCTTCTTTGTCCGAGTTCATCTTCGCTCGGAAACCTTTCCCGACAACATACCGAACAAACGCTTCGTGGGCGCGCGGGCTCCACGAAAACCGCTCACCATCCTTGCTCACGCGGGACAGCGCGCACTCGACTCCGCGCATCGCGGGATACCGGAGCAGCTCATCGGTGAGAGATTTCACCCTCCGGGGAAATTCTGCCGGGGGGATCATTTCCTTATTACCGTAGTCAATGAACGTTACCTCAACACTCCCGTCGGACTTCTTGCCCGAGACCAAAGCCCGGTACCACATCTCATCATCGGCGAACATCGCCGCGACCAGGTCACCAACTTCCAGAGGCCCGTTGACTCCCCTGGGGATGTTGTCGCCGTAGTATATCTCGTGCAGCATGTCAGCGATGGTATCGAGGTCGTTGTCGAAGCGGGAAAGTTGACATACAAAGCTATCTAAGGATTCAGCACTTTCAACCAGCACGCATTCCACGCTTTTCAGCTCGAGTTTAGGAAGAGCGTCGAGTTTTGCGAGGTTCTTGCTTGGTTGACTGGACAACTTAGCTGTACCAGTTTTGCTAGCGAGAACGGTAAGGATGTTCAAGTCGTCCGGACCTCTCGTGTCATGCAGGTCAACGGAAAGCAGTTTGGAGCTCTTGTCTGAAATGGTGGTTCAGAAAATGCTTGGGTTCAACATGTTGTTCTCATTCACTCTCGTCGACTCTCATCGACTTTCAGCTACTCTCATCAACTCTCATAAACTATCATGCACTCTCATGCATTCCAATGCACTCTTATCAACTCTCGTGTACTCTTATATCTCAACTCTCATCAACTCTCATGTACTCTCATCAACTCTCATGTACTCTCATCAACTCTCATGTACTCTAATCAACTCTCATGTATTCTACTATATTAACTATCATCAGTTCTAATCTACTTTGAACCGTTTCAAATTTTAGTGAGGAATATTCTAGCGGAGTACTCTCATACAGCTCAACTCTCAACCTCAACCAGCTGTTGTTCTGACCTGGGAGACCCCCAGGTCTGACCACCACTCAGGGTCTTAAAATAATTGAGGAGAAGGTGCTGCCTTTGCAACAACACCAGCAAATGGTAGGACTTTCGGGTCTTTTAAATCGTAGGCCCTCGGAATCCCTATCAGTTGGATTTTCCGTTCACCTAAGAGTGATAAACTGAATAGTCGAGCGCTTAAAACACGAGCCTCTGGCTCGGATAAATAGGGTAACCTTATCCTGCATGATCGACTCTAAATAAATAATACTCATATACTTATACTCATACAAAGTCTTGTCTATCGACTCCCAACTCTTGTTTATCAACTTTCATTCTCGTTTGATTAAGGATTCAAAAAGGATCTTACCGACGGACTTAACATCAGCTATTAAGTGTTGTTCCACTGTGAGAATCTCAAAAGCCTCACATTCATTTTGGTTCCAGTTCGGCTTGGCGCCATTGAGGCAGCACTGCAGGGCCTGGACAGGCGCGTGGTGGAAGTCTGGGGAGAGGGTCTTGACTCTCTCCAGCGAAAGGTATTCTTTATTACCAAAGTCAATGAAAGTAACTTCAATCTGGTTTGGTGAAGGGATGTTGGTCACTTGGGCTCTGTACCAACCATCATCCTCTAGAAACAGATGATCAAAATAAATTAATACTAAATGACGTCACAGCGTGTAACCGCTGCTATGATTTTGCAGCTCTAAGAATTAATGGCGGACCAATAGACCTCTTTCGTAATACTAATGGCGGCCAGTTTAATTCATATACATGCAAATTAGCCTTTCTGGGAATTCTGGCCTCGTTACAAAGCAAAGATTCTTTGAAATTACAGAGTAACAATGTTTTTAGCTCGAACGTGGCCGAGTCAAAAGTATGTCAAAGGCGCTACGACCCATGTCTGACCACGGAGCACAGCTATGATCTGAAGTGTTGATTGAGGGAGGAAAACCCTCTAAGCACGGGAGAGATCAACTAATAACTCTACTCACATGAGTTCAAGCTCGCGAATCAACACGAGGTTATTCCCAGATGGTCACCCATCCAAGTACTAACCCCATCCGACCGGGCTTGACTTAGCGGTGAGTGGCAGCGCCCTAATAGCACAAGCCACCCGTGCTTCCATATGCAGTAAAAACTTCACTTTTGCAGTAAAGCTGTTACAAGCAGTGGTTATAAGGGAAGACTTATGTGTGAAACTTATAAAAATCAGACCCAGGGCATAAGTTGCACCATCTATTGCCACCACGTTTACAAGATTTACATCATGGTTCATGTAATACAAGATCAGATAATAATCAAATTTACAACTATCAATTTAAGACAGAACGTCTTAGAAATAGCCCGATCGTTTATGCCATTTCTAAATTTAATTCAAGTGTGTGTTGTTTTAATTAAGTTTTTAATGCTTATTTTATTTTTTAAATAGCTAAGACAATTTTTACGTTGTAATTAGTTTTTGACTTTGTAAATTTAGGTAATTATTTCCTCCTTTAATATTGTATCGTAATATAATGCCACAAATTACGAATTAAAACCAACTATTATAAGCCTTATAGGTTGTGTTTTTGGCTGCAGTAAGCGAGAAACAACGTGAAAGGGGACGAGATTACATCTCGCAGTGGCCACACTAATATGACCACCGCGAGTAAATTCTGGAGCAGTATTAAATGTTGCCCATACGAAAAAAGTATACAGTACCAGTAAACTTAGCTGCGCAATACATTCCCACAACTGCATCGACAATGGCTTGGTCTGTGGGACGAAGGCTTGAGTACATTTGTTCCAGGTCAGTCATTATTTTCTTAAGATCATCACGAGTATTAACCAAATGACAGTAGAAGAGATTGGGAGATTCACAGTGAGATGCACACACGTCCAACTTGTCCCCAGGTGATACGCTGTTCACCTCCATGTAATCTGTTGGGAAAAGATGGGTTTGTTATATACTTGTCCTAATAATCAGCACCATCAAATTATCATGATCATCGTCACATCTTCGTCATCACTATCATCAATATGATTACCATCATCAATAGCATCATCACCATTACAATCACAATTCACCACTATCATCATGATAAGCAATGTCACCATTATCGTCAAATGTAAATGTATTGTTGGAACTTATAAGAGCATTGAGACTGTTGAGACTATTATCATTATGATTATTATAACTATTAAAGGCGGATTTCTAGTCCTCGCACGAGCACGCGCAAGCTCGCTGCGAGTGTTTTAGCCCTCGTGGCAGATACCTGTAGTTGGAAATTTTGAACTATTTTTTACTCGCGGCAAGTACTCACAGTAAATATAACCAATTTATATCAACATTTCAAATCGTTAGTAATTCATGGCAAAACTGCACAAAGGAAATCATTACCGTGTCGATGGTTAACTTGCATAGATATATTGAAGGAAGAAATTACATAAATTAATCAAAATTTCATCTCGATTTTCTCGTGAATACCGATTTGTTTGAGGTGCTATATATCTGAAACATTCAGAAGAGTGCTTCATCGGGATATCTAAACACCTCCAAATTTGTTAAAAAAAACTCGGCTATCGCTTCATCAGTCTTGAAACCCCGCGAGTTATCGCAACGCGCTGCATGTGGTGGAAATACAGTGGAAACTATGCGAGTACCCGCAGCGAGCTGCGAGTTGCTTAATACCATGACATGAGGGAAATTAGTGAATAAATGCCCCGAAAGCCGAGCGAGGATTGTGGAAGTCCTAAGTGCGACGCCTGAGGGACTTCCACAAATCCTCCCGAGGCTTGAGCGGCATTTAATCACTAATTTCCCAACATGTCATGGTATTAGTTTGTAATACCATGATTGACGAGGTAAATCAATTTGTAATGCACTGTTAGAAGTATTGACGTGAAACAATTGTTTAATGTTGAGTGAAAATGTAAAAGTAAATATTAATGTTTGCATGATTGTTGCAATTGTCTCTTATTACTTAATGCATTTATTCGTTGTGTAAAAGAGTATTGTTTGGATGTTTGCTCAATGCTCGTGCATGTTAATGCGGGCAAAATTAGAAATTTGCCCGGTTAGAGGGCGAATTAAAGATTAAATCGCCCGGTGAGAACAAAAGAAACCGAGGCAATCATGTTATTCTAATTCTAATTCTAATTCTAATTCTAATTCTAATTCTAATTCTTATTCCTATTCTAATTCTTACTCGGGCTACTGTGGTAGCACTTAGTCTAGGTTTTGGCAGCCTTTCTTTGTTATTTTCCTTTCTATGTCGCGATAATGGCTGACTAAGCAGTTATAACTTATTGCGTCATAGTTCCCTGCGCAGGCTAAAGTAGTCCGCGTAAACGCCTAGCGGGCGTCATGTTATTATTATAACTAGAAATTACTATCGCAAGGAAGTGCTGCCTGAAAGCGACAGATTGGAAACATGGCATTTGGCGGTAGTGTTGGGGAAAATAGAGAACATTTTAGTCTGTGTACAGCCTTAATTACACAGAATTACACACCGGCTTGAAAACATATATTGTGCGCCCAAGATTTTCTTCGACATACACATTATAACATGACATTTGAGTGAACGACACTATTACTTGACTTAAACTTTGACAATGTTCTGTTATAATAATACAGAGGGAAATGTTTCTCGATTGTGATTGGCTGATTCGACTGCAGTTAATCCCAAACAATAATGTCAAAATATGTAATCACAGTGCAAAAAAATATGTAATCACAGTGCAAAAAAACATGTTATCACAGTGCAAAAACTTGTTATCAGTGTAAAAACTTGTTATCACAGTGCAAAAACTTGTTATCACAGTGCAAAAAAACATGTTATCACAGTGCAAAAAAACATGTTATCACAGTGCAAAAACTTGTTATCACAGTGCAAAAACTTGTTATCACAGTGCAAAAACTTGTTATCACAGTGCAAAAAACGTGTTATCACAGTGCAAAAAACGTGTTATCACAGTGCAAAAACACATGTTATCACAGTGCAAAAAAACATGTTATCACAGTGCAAAAACCTGTTATCACAGTGCAAAAACTTGTTATCACAGTGCAAAAACTTGTTATCACAGTGCAAAAACTTGTTATCACAGTGTAAAAACTTGTTATCACAGTGCAAAAACTTGTTATCACAGTGCAAAAACTTGTTATCACAGTGCAAAAAAACATGTTATCACAGTGCAAAAACTTGTCATCACAGTGCAAAAACTTGTTATCACAGTGCAAAAAAACATGTTATCACAGTGCAAAAAAACATGTTATCACAGTGCAAAAACTTGTTATCACAGTGCAAAAAAACGTGTTATCACAGTGCAAAAACTTGTTATCACAGTGCAAAAACTTGTCATCACAGTGAAAAAACTTGTTATCAAAGTGCAAAAACTTGTTATCACAGTGCAAAAAATATGTTATCACAGTGCAAAAACTTGTTATCACAGTGCAAAAACTTGTTATCACAGTGCAAAAACTTGTTATCACAGTGCAAAAATTTGTTATCACAGTGCATAAACTTGTTATCACAGTGCAAAAACTTGTTATCAAAGTGCAAAAACTTGTTATCACAGTGCAAAAAACATGTTATCACAGTGCAAAAACTTGTTATCACAGTGCAAAAACATGTTATCACAGCGCAAAAACTTGTTAGCACAGTGCAGTCTCGAACATTTTCCTGTATATTATAAATAAGTAATAGTATGGTTTCTTGTGCAATTTGAAAAAAAACATGCACTCGTACAAAGATCCCAAATCACTCGTCCTTCGGACTCAATCATACTATTACCTAATACCTATACTTATCATGATCAACAACATCATCAACATCGATACATGGACCAAGCTCTCCCACATTCACTACAGCAGTGTGTGTATATTAACACATCATCAACATCATTATCACCATAAAACACCATCATCATCATCATCATCATCATCATAATAATCATCATCATGATTGTATATAGTATTAAAAAAGACAAATAAAAGAACTTCAATCTGTCGAAAAATACTTACGTATTTCGAAAAGTACTTACGTACTTACGTATTTCGTGTCCTTCAGGTCAGATGTGTCCTTCTCCAGGCAGATTAACCATGGTCAGATGGAAGACACATCATCTGATCATCACTACCACATTATCACCATTACCATCACATTACCATAACAACCATCATTTTCATAATCACCACATAATATTTCATCCAATATCTTAATCATACCTTTAATAGTGACAGATGTTTTTCCCGCAGTACTCTCTTCCGAAACAAACAATTGTATGCCATTCGCATCATAAACCTCCACTTCATAAACCCCACCATCGCTTCGGCCAACAACTTTCACCATAAGCTCCTTTTCACCAACAGCGGCGTTGAACTCAGACATACCAACGACGACACCACCACGGGTGAGACCAGCTTTGAAACCATGAGCTGTGTGTGCCTCAGCAAAACTTGGTAGCAAACGTTTCACTTCGGATAACGGTATCTCCTCGCAGTTGCCATAGTCCAAATAACACACATCAACCATCTCGCCAGTAGCCTTGGTAACCACAGCTCGGTACCACCCGTCGTCTTCAGTGAACATTGCACAGCAGGCTTCACCGATCTTCGGATCATCAAAGGTCTCTTCGTTTTTGCCAAGCGGGCGATAAAACTCTTCAATCTTGTTCATTAGATCATCCAGCTGTAACGCGTTTTTGGCCAGTTGACAGAAGAAGTTCTCTGAATTTGTCACAGCAGTGATGTAAACCTGTTCTTTGATCCCCACTGAAATGTTTGGTTCATTCACCTTGCAAAACTCTCGTGCTGTGGCTGCTTAAAGAAAATTTAAGACGTTAAGCATCAAATTCGATCAATTTGTTAAAAAATCTCTCACAGAGACTGGGTCTGTTTATCATCTCTTGTTTCAAAATTTCGATTACATGGCAACCGAGCTGGCACGCTTTGCCCGGTTAAGCGAGTTGAAAATTTCACCTTTTCCCCATGTAATCGGATTTTTGCCGAGTTGGCCCGGCAAAGCGGGCTGAAAAACTGTTTGGTTCGTTCTGTCGCGCGTTTGTTTACTTGATTGTGTGAATAAATATAGCTGAAATGAACTCAGATAGAGCATCAAAACCTTGTTTGTGCGTTAAATTAATTAGTCTTCGTGAAGACGTTTTCGCGAGTTAGTCAAGAAAATAACAATCGTTTTATCAACGATACTTACAAAACATTTCACCCAGCGGGCACACGACGTTGTTTCGACGTCGATTTTCGGTCGAAATCGGGTCGCGACGTCGATCAACCACATATGGACGTCGATACAACGTCGCTTTGTCGACGTGTTATCGACGTCGGAAACAGACGTTGTTTCGACGTTGAATCGACGTCGATATCGAGTCGTTGAATTTCACGTCGATTCACGACCAAACATCGACGTTGTTTCGACGTCTGCTTTTCGACGTTTTATCGACGTCGGAAACAGACGTTGTTTCAACGTTGAATTGACGTCGATATCGAGTCGTTATAGTTTCGACGTCTGCTTTTCGATGCACTTAACGACCAAGCATTGGCCAAGCAAGTTACTTATATAATCCCCTCGCCCGGCGCGAAGCGCCGGCCGAAGGCCGAAGGCCTGAGGGTGCTAATATCGACCGGCGTTTAGTCCCTTATCACGCGAGATCCAAGCGAATCCTAATCTCGGATCGGATTTATAGGTATATATATATATATATATATATATATATATATATATATATATATATATATATATATATATATATATATATATTATATATATATATAATCTCGGATCGGATTTATAGGTATATATATATGTATATATATATATATATATATATATATATATATATATATATATATATATATATTTTCGCTTACCTCAAAACTGGTCTGCTACAACTTGTTTCATCTGTAAAAGAATCTTCAGGCAGTGACAATATCGAAAGGGATGACCGCTTATTTATAGGCTTTCTGCCGGAAAGTGGGGGCGTATGTGGGGGACAAAGCATGAGGTCATGGCTTTGTTTGCGTTGATTACGCGAAATTTATTACGATGACGACACTGTGAAATTATTTCCGCTCTTTTGTTGAGTAAACTATTCTTATTTTTTTCTTTTAAAATACAAAATTTTTCTTCTAAACATAAATTGCATCGTTTTGATCCTCCTGTGTACGAAATAGAATGTTTTAGAATTTGCCAATTAATACTGAAATCTTTATTGTTTTCTTTCAATGTCCAAATATATTTCGAAAGTTCGGTGTCATTTTCATGCTTTTTATGTTGAAAAGATTTAGTGTGGTTGGCCAATCGCTCTTTGAATGTGGTTGCAGTCATACCAATGTAGTGTTTTATTTCGTTTGTGATGTTTACTGTCACTGTTGCTTTGTATACTATGTCTCTAGTCATGCATTGTTCTTGAAGCGGGCAAATGGTGTTCTCTCTACAACTGCAATTAGTAGCGTCCCTATCCTGCGGTTTGATGTTCCTAGCTATGCGTGCATTGTGCTTAGTGATTATTGACTTAACATTGTTCATGCAGCTGTAACTTACTTTAACTGTATTTCTGTTAAAAATCTTATGGAGCTTGTGGTGCGGAGGGAAATGTTTGTCAATTAGGCTAAGGAAATTACGTCCTATGTTAGTGCTGACACTCTTGTTAAATGGTGGGTTGAACCAAATGATATTGCGTTGCCTATTCCTACGTGGTCGTTGCGGTGTATCATGAGTGTAGCTAAGTTCATGATTAAAGTTGCTGTGCTTAAGCGCGTTCTGATATAAGGGTGCAGATTCCTGAAAAGTTTGCTCATCTGACGAAAGGAGTTTAATGCGTTTGTTAATTGATGCAGGTAGTTGCCTTGTTATGCTTGGTGGATGGTTAGAGTGCATATTTATGTATAGCGGATCGTCATTGGGCTTCCTATAGGGCCTATAGTTTCCATTGTTAAGGTCGAAAGTTACATCTAAAAAGTTTACTATACGTAAATTTGATTCGGCGGTGATTTTTAGGTCAAATTGCTCGAAAATTTTGTGGAGATCTTTTCTTGTTTTGTCTGCTAAACGTGCTGATTTACTTTTTAAGATAGCCAAACCGTCATCTCTATATAGGCCGATGCTTTCTTTGCCAAATTTCTTACTTAGGTGGTTTAAAATGAAAAGGCCTACGAGCTCACAAATTTCCGCGCCGTCGAAACTGCCCATGGTAACGTCGAACAAATTCTTGCTATCTTTTTTTATCCATGAAATTCCGCTATTGAAAAGGAGAGATTTTCTAGCGTGTTTTATTATTGAAATGTTGTTTTGAGGTATAGTAGCCAAATTTGAAGCCCAGGACAGAGCTTGGTCCAATAGTTTTTCAGAAATAGATGGATAGAAATCGACAATGTCAAATGAAATGAAACTGTGTCTGTCCTTATCTTTTATATTGCCAAACCACTCAATAACTTGTTTTGTATTTCTCCATTGATTTAAATTCAGTTTTTGTCTCAAATTAGAATTAATTTTGTCCAAAATAGCTTTGCTTAGTTTTCCGGATTCGCTTTTGGCGGGGTTAATTAATCGACATTTTGGGTTGTTTTCGAAATTTTCTTTGTGGTCTTTTAAAGATATAAATGCTTCGCGTTTTTTCATTTTTTCAATTCTGTCGCCGATTCCTAAATTGTTCGAAATGTCTTTTAGTTCTGAGTCAATTTCATCTATAGAGTCCTCGGATCCATGCTTATATGTTTTTGTGATGTTGTCATGTAAGAGATTGTTGTATATGTCGGGCGGGGTTTCATAAATATTCATAAATATGCACTCTAACCATCCACCAAGCATAACAAGGCAACTACCTGCATCAATTAACAAACGCATTAAACTCCTTTCGTCAGATGAGCAAACTTTTCAGGAATCTGCACCCTTATATCAGAACGCGCTTAAGCACAGCAACTTTAATCATGAACTTAGCTACACTCATGATACACCGCAACGACCACGTAGGAATAGGCAACGCAATATCATTTGGTTCAACCCACCATTTAACAAGAGTGTCAGCACTAACATAGGACGTAATTTCCTTAGCCTAATTGACAAACATTTCCCTCCGCACCACAAGCTCCATAAGATTTTTAACAGAAATACAGTTAAAGTAAGTTACAGCTGCATGAACAATGTTAAGTCAATAATCACTAAGCACAATGCACGCATAGCTAGGAACATCAAACCGCAGGATAGGGACGCTACTAATTGCAGTTGTAGAGAGAACACCATTTGCCCGCTTCAAGAACAATGCATGACTAGAGACATAGTATACAAAGCAACAGTGACAGTAAACATCACAAACGAAATAAAACACTACATTGGTATGACTGCAACCACATTCAAAGAGCGATTGGCCAACCACACTAAATCTTTTCAACATAAAAAGCATGAAAATGACACCGAACTTTCGAAATATATTTGGACATTGAAAGAAAACAATAAAGATTTCAGTATTAATTGGCAAATTCTAAAACATTCTATTTCGTACACAGGAGGATCAAAACGATGCAATTTATGTTTAGAAGAAAAATTTTGTATTTTAAAAGAAAAAAATAAGAATAGTTTACTCAACAAAAGAGCGGAAATAATTTCACAGTGTCGTCATCGTAATAAATTTCGCGTAATCAACGCAAACAAAGCCATGACCTCATGCTTTGTCCCCCACATACGCCCCCACTTTCCGGCAGAAAGCCTATAAATAAGCGGTCATCCCTTTCGATATTGTCACTGCCTGAAGATTCTTTTACAGATGAAACAAGTTGTAGCAGACCAGTTTTGAGGTAAGCGAAAATCTATTATTTGCTCTAACTATATGTTGTTGAGCACTCTTTGCATTTCGTAGACCAAAACCTACACGTATATATATATATATATATATATATATATATATATATATATATATATATATATATATATATATATATATATATATATATATATATATATATATATATATATATATAGATTTTCGCTTACCTCAAAACTGGTCTGCTACAACTTGTTTCATCTGTAAAAGAATCTTCAGGCACTGCCTGAAGATTCTTTTACAGATGAAACAAGTTGTAGCAGACCAGTTTTGAGGTAAGCGAAAATCTATATATATATATATATATATATATATATATATATATATATATATATATATACATATATATATATATATATATACATATATATATATATATATATATATATATATATATATATATATATATATATATATATATATATATATATATATATATATATATATATATATATATGTATGTATATATATATATGTATATATATATATGTATATATATATATATGTATATGTATATATATATATATATATATATATATATATATATATATATATATATATATATATATATATATATATATATATATATATATATATATTATATATATATATATATATATATATATATATATATATATATATATATATATATATATATATATATATATATATATATATATATATATATATATATATATGATCAACCGTCCTCATGCGCGGCATCGGAAATTTGGCCCTGGATTATCAGCTGATTTCAAGCCGAAACCGTAGTGTTGAAGGACAAGATAATCAAAGACAGACACAAGTAAAAGGTAAAAGGACTATTATAATTATGTATATTGTGATTGTCAGCGACTCACCGGTCTGTGTTGAGCAATTAATTTGCCTTTTCTGCATAGTTTTTTTTGGTTAGGGTTAGCAATTTGGTTAGGATTAGGGTTAGGTTTAGGATTAGGTTTAGGATTTTGGTGATATTTACTTGCATTTCGTTGAATTCTATTAAGAGACTATAGCGTCGTACGGCTACCGTACGAATAGCCATTACCTTCAGTTCAGTGCTTCACTTTATCGTTTATTAAACTTTTTGACTTGACTCGCTAATAAACACGTGCTGCGAGTTTATTAAACGGCTTCAAATGACCCATTTGATAAGTTCATTGGCGTAGTAATTTTGAAAATCGATGTTGTCTAAGCCGAGAAAATCAAAGATAAAGTTTATGTAAATCAGGACGAATCTTTATCACATTTAAAACCACGATACGGTCGTGATCTTTTGTCTTTTCCTCATGAATTATTAATGAGTGTTTGAATGTAATTTAAATAATTGTACACTATGTATTTGCTCCAAGCTCCGAAATCTAATAGACACATTTTGAAATACTTAACAGAGAGATTTGGGGAAATTTGAAGGTGTGTAATGTTTTGAATTTTCAAAACATATATGTATAATATATTGACAGTTGGCAGTATGTTTATTATTTGATTAAAATTATAAATACTATCTGCTTGATAATTAGCCCATATATACAGTAGTTTAGGGTGAAAAAACATGCATACTATTGCTGTGTTTATATGACCTGGGCCTGGCCTACAATTTTGTAGCAATAAACAAGTATTACTATGTATACTTGTCAGTGTTAATACTTAATATATATACTGCTGTAGTGAATAAGGGAGAGCTCGGGGGGAAACAGACGATACAGTACATGGATGATTGTCAAGCAAGCTCATATCCTCAGAAAAAGTATTCTGTGTCCCGGACAGGGATAACTTTCTGATTTCCAGTGAGATGCTCTGACCATTGAGCTACCAAGACTCAGATGGTGAGTGAACGTTACATTGATGTACTGATTCTATTGATATAACAGCAGTGTATATATTAACACACCCAATCATTAGTCATTACTGAAATATATAGTAACTGCTGTGCATAGGCAGTACATATATCATTAGAACCAGTGCATCATTGTAACCTCTCGATGGCTCAATGGTTAGAGGGCGTCACTGGCAATAAGAAGGTTATAATTTTTTCAACCAGGAATATTATGTTTCTGACGATATCATCTTGACGTCCATGTTTTGTATACTGGGTATAGGTGCGTATTGCGTACCTACCAGTAACACGAAGTACCCGTTCATCTCAACACTTTACCCAATTCCACTGGCTAAAAGCATTTATAATACATTCAAAATTCATTCTCGTTTCCTATTGGTCAATTCCAGTGAATTCTTAATCTCTGGCAGGTGCGACCTCATTTCTGTTGAATACTGTGAATTATTGCACGGAGGTGTCCAAAACAAAAATTATTTAACACTGATGACGTCACTAGGACCAAACGTGCAAAAATTACAAATTAAAAAACGCCTGTAGTAGATTTGTTTGTATATTTTTATAGTAAGACTATCTTGAACAATGTACAATAAAACAATTATTGGGTTCGGCTTATGCATGATATTTAAGAGTTATCCAGACCTCGGTCAAAGTTATCTGCTTTGGCAGGTAACATTGACCTCGGTCTGGATAATTCTTGATATCATGATGCTCAACCTCATCCAATAATTGTATATTATGCTGTACTGTTACTACCATACAATAACATTATAAAGGTATGAGGTGTCTAAAAATATATACTTGCAATTAAGGGATCATTCATACATCTCATGGAAATTTATGGGAGGGGTACACATGTCAGTCCTGGGGCCCGAGTTTTGCTCTTGTGTGAGACAATTGCTGTAATTTCTTTCTTAGTGATTTATGGTAGAAACAGCAGTAAACTTCCCCACTATTCTGTTCAGTGCAGGTGCCAGGTACTGCACCCAAACATTTAAAAAGTTCACGCTATTTAGTTTGATGTCCTATGGAAGAATTAAATTCAAACAACACAAAGCTCTCAGAGATATTGTCCACTGCAAATTTATTCAGTTTTGCAAATAAATGGGCTAATACCTATACCTAATTCAAGTAAAAGAACTACAGTACTGTATTACAGTAGTAAATTAGCAACTACGCTATAAAAGTTTCAAACATTACAGTATAAGCGGGCGAGGGGTGTTGCGTATAACGTATTTCTAGTTGGTGATAAAATATTTTCGTTTCGACATCATATATTGTCCATCATCATTGTCCAGACGAGTCAAAATGCTATAGTTTCTTACTTTATTTTGTATGTATAAAAGCAACCTACTTTATATCAACTCAGACATGCGATGCAGCGACAGAAAAAAAGCCAGTGATGACGGAAAGATATTCAGGGTACCTATAGATTACTGTAACTGTAGTTAGATTTGAAGTGTCCTTCGGTTCGAAGACTTTGTCGGCACTATGCGTCAAGAACCCATTTGTTTTTGAAGAAACCTGTCTTCCTGTCAACAAGAATGTTTGGCATATAGCCGCCGCTTTTAAGTCTGAATACCGTACTTATTGGCTTTTTTTACCTTCTTTGTAAAATCGTATTATTGCCTTTTTTACTATCTTTGTGAATCGTCGAGTACTGTCCAAGTTATTAAACATATATTTTATGTCTAGTTGAGAAAAGTTTTGTTCTGTTCTTAACTTGTAATACTGCAGTCTGCATGCTCAACAAATTTGTAAATCTTCGAAATCAGATTGTTTAAAATTTATTACAAGTAATATACAATATTATATAATATTAAAACTTAGCCGGTTAAAAATTTGAAAACGAAAATAATAGCCATCACAGTTCGTAAGTGATTTTGCTAATTCATTATATACGATAAATATTACCATATATTTAAGAGGGGCGGGGTAGCGCAGCGGGTTAGTCGCGGAACTAGGTTAAGTAAGTTAAGTTAAATTAAGTTAAGCAAGCGCGGGTGGGTAGGTACAGGTCACCGGTTGGTCTTCCGAAAGTGGAATCTCATTCCTAAACACTCAGGGATGGTAGTTAGTCATGGGTTGGTTTTACTCCAAGAAACGGGGTAATTTTTACTCCGAAAAACGGACGGTTTTGAACCATTTTTGTGCCTCCAATAACTGAAATTGACGTTGAATCGACGTCGATTTCACGTTGAAACAACGTCGTGAAAACAACGTCGATCCAATTTGCGTTTTCAACCTTTTTTCAACGTCAAATCGACGTCGTTTCAACGTCGTGAATTGACGTCGAATTGACGTTGAATCGACGTCGATTTCACGTCGTTCAACGAAGAAGGTAATCAGTGACCGCATTTTTACGGGGGTGCGAGGGTCCTCCCCGGGAAAATTTTGAAATCTAGAAGCTCGGAAAGACAATTTGAGCATACTTTTTCATGAATTTCATCTAATTCTATAGCGAGCATAGTTCAAATGAATCCAAGCTTACCTGTTACCTGTTACCTCTTACCATGTGACGCCATTTTTTGTGCCTAGTACTGACAGAAGAGTCTGGGAACCAATATAACTCTTGCGTGGCAAGGGTTTAGGGGTTGGCTAACACATCATGTAAAAATCTTGTGTAAATGAAGCCCGTAAGTAGATTACCTTAAGTATAGCTACTCTCTTAGGAGGGGGACATTGGGATTCGCGGTATTGTGGTATCGGCCTATTTTTTGGGCGGTATTGCGGTGAAAACTTGTAGTTTGCGGTGTTGCGGTGAACTCAAATGCTGCGGTGTGCGGGATTTTGTTTTTTTGGCTGCGGTATTGCGGGAAAAATATCTAAAATGGCGGTATCAAGTTCTGCGGTGTGCGGGATTTCCCATTTAAAATTTGGGGGGCTGAAGCCCCCCAGCCCCCCGGTTCCTACGCCTATGGGTATTTTTAAAAAAGGTCAAGCGATTCGGTAACTAGTGTTGTTAGGAGCGCCAGAAACGCAATATCTTCCACCTTGTTTTGTAGCTTTCTCACTAATTTCTGCTATCTTTACACTACTTGCAAACACCTTGACGTCACACCAACAAGTCACGTGGTATTTAGCCTAAGTATAGCCGTACCGTACTAGTGTAAATGTGGCCTTAGAGAAACACTGTACAGATTATGCAATGCTTGCTAATAAAGCTTGTCTTCAATCAGAAATGGTCTGATTTTAAGGATGGTGCCGTGAAGTCCGTTTTGTGCATGTCCACGTTTCTGTTTACATCGTTTGTTTACATACAACATAACTGATCTTATTGTACACAGAAAATACAAAACAAGAAAGAAAATATCGTTTTTTTGTCAATCTCTAAAAAAAGATTGTTTTTACTGGTTAACCGATTAACTGCTCCAGCCTAGTTAAAGGTGCCGTCAAGTCCGTTCTGCGCATGTGTGATATTTCAAACGTGGGACTCCATATTATGTCATCAAACTTTAACGCAATAGATTTGCGACTGTTCGAAAGCGAGTATTCGTCAAAGGTGGCGAAGGCGCGAGTTGTAGTTTGATATATTATCAACATTCAGGAACAGAACAGCTTCTTATAACAGGCTTTTTAGGCGGAAAAGCTCAAGCGTGTGAAAAAAATCCGCAGTACTTCATATTCAATGTTTATATAAAGCTGTTTCTGGTGAAGGTTTTCACTTTTATTTCTTATTTATATAT
The DNA here is from genome assembly GCA_035772405.1 of Chrysogorgia sp. JL179-B06. Classification (NCBI taxonomy): domain Eukaryota; kingdom Metazoa; phylum Cnidaria; class Anthozoa; order Scleralcyonacea; family Chrysogorgiidae; genus Chrysogorgia; species Chrysogorgia sp. JL179-B06. Next base: position 3,779,281 of record JAYKKM010000096.1, on the reverse strand, counting down.
TATATTTCTTTTTCGCCTCAGCTTAAGGTAGCAAGATCCCTCTGAATACATTTTTAATACTATACAATATAACAATTAACCCTTACAACCATTTGATAGAACATATGACAAATAATATTTCCACACAAAAAGTTTGCATAAATTATGCTAATTAGCTGACGAAATGGCCGCCGATTGGTCAAAATCGGGATATACTTCAAACAAGATTTCTCAGGCAGTTTTAGAGATAAGGTCCTGAACGTTTCTGAGTTTATAGCTTATATACTAAGGCATATTCTGGTTAAAAACTTTCAGCTATTTTCTGACATGCTTTTTTCTTTTTTTTTCAATTTCCACCACCTAAATTATATTAATTATGTCAGATAATTCAACAAGTATGAATCAGATTCAAAATTCCTACCACCATTCCCTAGATATTCCTGTTTGGAAAATTCCTAGAAATAGTGTTTGGAAAATGGCAAATTTGTTTGAAGTATATCCCGATTTTGACCAATCGGCGGCCATTTCGTCAGCTAATTAGCATAATTTTGCAAACTTTTTGTGTGGAAATATTATTTGTCATATGTTCTATCAAATGGTTGTAAGGGTTAATTGTTATATTGTATGGTATTAAAAATGTATTCAGAGGGATCTTGCTACCTTAACGCTATACACAAGTCTTGACAGTTGAATGAAACCCTCGCTGCTTACCTTGCTCATCCTTTGCAACAAATAACTTCGTGCCATCAAGCCCAGAAAGTTCAACCTCATAAACCCCATCACCTTTACTCTTCACAATCTTTGCATTCAACTCTTTCTCCATAACCCTTGCTTCAAAATCGGACACATCATCACCAGAAGCGACACTTAAACTGGCACCGAACCCTTGTGCTGGCGGGACGGTGAATTTCGACTGTAGCACCTTTGTTCTCGATAGAGAAATCGTCTCTGAGTTACCGTAGTCTAGGTAATACACCCCAATGGTATCACCTGCAGTAATGCTGGTCACCCTTGCCCGGTACCATCCATCATCTTCAGTAAACATAGCACAGCATGCCTCGCCGACACAAGGTTCGACGTACGGGTCTTCGTCTCCGAGGGGCCGATAGTACTCCTCGATTTCGTTCATCAAATTCTCAAGTAGCTCCGACGTCCTGGTTTGTTGACAGAAGAAGTCCTCAGTGCCGCCGCTGCTGACAAAGGTAACACGCACTCTCTCTACCCTAGCAACGGCTATGGTTGGCTCAGTTACTTTACAAACTTCGCGAGCACTGGCTCCTAAAATAGAAAATAAATGTGAGTGAAGAACAAATATGGAGCAATAAAATGCACATAACACGCTTTTCGTTAAAGTGCCTATGAAATGAAAATTAAGTTTCTCTTATTTTAATGAACTCCGAAAATGATTAGGAATGGTAATTTACTAATTTAGAGCTCTTTCATATCTAACGTCGTTCTTGAGATAATTAGACTTTAGTATGCGTTATGCAAAATCACTTGAAACTTTGCACATTACGACACTTCGTGACACCTACTATAACATTATTACATGAAAATAGTGATGCCAAATTAATTTACTATTTCTAATTTCTTGATTTCCTAAAAATGTGTAAAGCTCTTTACGTCATAGGTTATTTCATTTGCATATCACAATGTATAGGTTATATACCGTGACCGAGGTATATCGCTTAAACACCGAGGTCTAAGATATATAACCGCCTTATATCACCATTGGTGAAGTTTAGTATTTATGAAGTTGATAACTACTTATCAACCTCATGAATAATTTTATGAGCTTGCTATCAGAGATAATGGCCACTAGAGAACAAAGGAAACTGAACCAATGGTGATATAAGTCTAAATATCTCAAGAACTACGTGAGATATGAAAGAGCTCTAAATTACCATTCCTAATCATTTTCGGAGTTCATTAAATAACACAAACTTAATTTTCGTTTCATAGGCACTTTAAAGTTATTCATCTACAAGCACAGGAAATAAATCTTTAATAATATAAGCCATATCAGAGTTAAGCAATAAGACATATCAGAATAAAATGTGATGCTGATGTCTGATTAAATTTTCTCTGTTACCTTGTTCACTGCCTTCTTCTTCAGATAAAAAGAGTGGTACACCATCATCTCTCAAGAGTTCTACCACATACGTCCCACCATCTTCCCTCTTAACGATCTTCGCATTCCATTCCTTGTTGGCCACCTCCTCTTCAAACCTAGATGGGATGCCATCACAAACCATCTTCGCATTGAAAGCATGTGCTGGTAACCCAGTGAATGTCAAATTCAACATCTTTACCCTCGCCAAGGGCAAATCCTCAGAGTTACCGTAGTCCAGATAACACACACCCACTGTATCACCCATCATCTCGGTAACAACTGCTCTGTACCATCCATCATCCTCGGTAAACATCGCACAGCATGCTTCACCAACTCGTGGGTTGACGTAGGCTTCGTCACTGGCCGCAAGAGGTCGGTAATACTCTTCGATTTGGTTCATTAAGTCATCGAGTTGGTGGGAGGTCTTGGCCAGTTGACAGAAGAAATTCTCGGCACTCGTAATGGAAGTGATAAAGATGCGTTCTTCGCCGCCGGTGGTAATGTTTGGTTCTTTCACTTTGCAAATGCTCTTTGGTGAAATTTCTGCAAGAATGAAAATACAGTAAATAGTACTAAATACCTGCTACAATAGTAATAAGAACCTTCCACCTATAAGACCCTTCCACCTCCTATAAGAACCTTCCACCTATAAGACCCTTCCACCTCCTATAAGAACCTTCTACCTATAAAAACCTTCCATCTATATGATGTTGTACAGTTATTCAAAAGTGAAATACAAAGAGAGTTTGTTCTGAACTTTAAACAGATCTGTTTAGACTTGAAGAACCGTCCACCTTAGTATCAATCTCGTACCCAGAGCCTGCGTTCCTTTTGGCCTGCGCCAAGAAACGGAGGCTCTGGGGAACTCGAATGAAACTTGTCATTTGATTGGTTGATGATGAACTCTCGCACCAGTTTCTTTACGAGTTATTGCTCGCGAAGTTGCGATCACATGCCATTGGGGAGAGACCTGCTCCGGCTTCTCATTGGTCTATATTTATAGTAACACTGCGGTGACGTACTTAGATTTCGAGACGTACTTAGATTTCGATACGCTCTCAGATTTCGAGTCGCTTGGTTCCAATACCGCGCTATCACAATCTGTCATCAGATCGTTGATCGCACTTTATATGAATTCGCAATAATAAGGATTAATTTATAACGTAACAAGGTTTTATTTGAAAAGAAATACCATGAGAAAATCTTAGTAATCAGTTTTAAAACTATCCATATAGCGACCTTTTTGTATCTAGTATCGCACAGATGCCAACTACAGAATACACTTCACACTATGCACTTAGGGGATATCACAGAAGAAATGATGCGCACTAACTTCATTTCTATTGATTTAAAATTGAATGCATTTTACGCTCAGACGCGCAGGGTCTTTTCTAAAAGCTATTTTCTCAGCAGTGAGGAAAAATTCTCACTTACCTCTGCCTCTGAAGCACGCTTTTGGGACGACAAATTAGTTTACCGTTTTGGATACTTTTCAACTCTGTTGCTGTGAAAGACCAATATCGCGCGTAGATTATACAGTGCTGATCTGCTTTTGTGAGTTTTTTTGGTAAGTAAGATGCCAGTAAATACTTATAGAATACACGCGCAAATCACACGAAATCCATAACCGATACATCACTCGATTTTTTGCGACACTACCGAAACAACTAAAAAGACACTCGACCTCATGTAGCAAGCGATAAACAAAGTCACAAAATCATTCTTAACACAAATTAATGTACGGTACAGGACCGGTATACACTATTGATACGAAAACGCCATGTTTAACGCTCACACTGCTTATGACATCACCGCAGTGTTACTATATTTATCGACCAATGAGAAGCCGCAGCAGGTAGAGCCCCAATGGCACGTCCAACCACCCGCCTAAATATTTTTTGGGAAAAGGCAAAGAAAGAAAGATTCACAGAGCTTATTTTCGAATATAAATATGGACTTGTTTCTATCGATATGAGCGATGGTTGTAGTAACAAAATTGGCAAGGTATGCTTCTCAAAAATAAAGCGCATTGAAAAATTGATTGGTGAGAAGGGTCGAGGGAAGACATGAAATCAAACACAGCTGGTAAAAGTTGGTAAATCAAGATTTACGAAACCATGTCGGCAAAATGACAAGGCAGTCTGCCAGTCCCTATTGTCAACAACAATAGCCTTCAGCGCTTCGTACTGCTGCTCCTTCAACATCACATTCTCTCTCCCAAGAACGTGCAACGCTTTATCTAAAATTATCTAGCTTCGTGAAATAAATTAATTTCATCCATCTTCGAAATCGAAAGTATAAACTTGTTCTATTTAGCGTTTCGAAACTTAGGCGGCCTGGGACGAGGTTGTGAGGGCTCTGCGAACGAAAGACTCAATTTTGTGGACTTTTTCATCGGAGTTCCCCAGAGCCTCTGTTTCTTGGCGCAGGCCAAAAGGAACGCAGGCTCTGGGTACGAGATTGCCTTAGTAACAAAAGTGAAATACTGTACAAAGAACTTTGTTCTGAACTTTAAAGTGGCCCTAACCTCAAACTTTTGTATTGTCTTATTTGGAAGAACTTTTAAAATGATAAAGTAACTTCTTTTGAAGATTTTCACTTCTTCGCTTTCTTTTTGAAATATATCAGTTTGTTTGATATGCAAATATCTGGAATTGCGTCACACATGCATAATGAGTTATCAGAGAATGTTATATATCTTTGCGTTCATGAAATAAAAACACTAAAGTGTGAATAACACGTTTCTCCCACATGTGTGACGAAATTCCAGACATGTGCATATCAAACAAACTGATATATCTCAAAAAGAAAGCAAAGAAACGAAAATCTTCAAAAGAAGTTACTTTATCATTTTAAAAGTTCTTCCAAACAAGACAATAAAATATTTTGAGGTTATGGGCACTTTAAACAGGCCTGTTTAGAAAAGAAAGGGACAAAAGAAATTTATTGACATTTTGAAGGAGTTAAGCGGCAAAACTTGATGAAGATACTAAGCTAGCGAAATCTGAACTTAGACACACGGCTGCTTAAAAATAAATTCAATTTTTTGGACTACAGTACTGTATTTTTTTACTTGTCATGTCTTGACAAACGTGGTTCGAGTTATCGAGGGTAAAATTATATAGAAAATGACCTGAAGGGAACCGAAAATTGTTTCGAGTTAGCGGGAGGTTCGAGTTTCGGGAGTCGACTGTATTAAAAACTCAAATATGAGATAAATATTTTAAGCTCCTTATAAACAACCTCTTAGTGGTGTGAGCTGCTCTACGTACCACCATCTGAACTTCCTCTCCTTCCTCCACCAGAGATATAAGCTGCCAACTCCTCATTAATATTTGTCCCATCTCCGGCACTCGAGTCTATGATCAGAACAAGACAGATGCTGTCTTTTCCGCATTCTTCAACTCTACACACCAGTTCTTTGCCAATCACCATGTTCTGAAACTTCTTGATAAATTTGTCCTTGTTTTTGTCAGGGTGAGTGATGGTGGCTAGACTGCAATGAATGGCTTGGACAGGTAGTAGGAGGAACTCAGGATTTATGACTGCAACACTATAAAAGGAGAATAGTGTATCAATTATGGATGAATTAATTAGCAAATGAACAAATTAGTCGATGGATGAATGAACCAGCAAATAGACCTTACCCATTATGACATGTTAATCTATTAGTGTCTACTACTACCATAATTCATTGTGAGATTTCCTTTCTTATTATGTTAATGTTAAAGGGACACTCCAGCCCCAAAGCACGTTTCATTGAAACGAAAGAAATATGTAAACTTTCTTCAGAATGAGTATTAGTTTCCTTCAAATCTTTTTAGTTTTGGAGAAATTTGACTTTGTTTGTCGTAATTTTCGCACATTGGGTACCGCCATTGTTGCTTTTCTTGCGGGCGAAAGCGGTAGTTTCCATTAGCGTTTTGACGTCTTGTGTTCTTCGTGACAGCGTGGTTTGATTCTAAACGTAAATATTCTTGGTTTATCGTTCAATACTTTCTACAATGCCGCATTACATGGTACCCGATTGCAGAAATAATTCACGCAAGACTGCGGGAATAAGTTACCATCGAATTCCTGCAGAAAGTAAACTGCGACAAGCGTAGCTGGCCAGAATTCGCCGAAATAATCCAAGTGCACGCAACCGCACGCAACAACTCGTTTGTTTGTTCGGAACATTTTACGCCTGATTGCTTCGAGGAAAGCATGCGTAAATTAGTGCCTGCATGGCCACCAAAACAGGAGAAAACTTAAGGCTAATTCAGTACCGTCTACATTTCCACGAAGATTAAAAATCTAGACGCTGAGGCTGACTAGCGAACGAAGAAACCTTAGACGCTGTAGACATGCAAGAGGTACTCGTAGCTAAATATTATTTTGCAGCTAAATAATATTTAGCTTCAAAATAATATTTAGCTACTATTAAACCTCTTGTCTACAGCGTCTAAGGTTTCTTCGTTCGCTAGTGCGTCTCGATTTTTTGCCGGGATATATTCCTGGAAATGTAGATGGTACTGAATTATCCTTAAGTTTTCTCCTGTTTTGGTGGCCACGCACTAATTTACGCACGCTTTCCTCGAAGCAACCAGGTGTAAAATGTGCCGAACAAACAAACGAGTTGTTACGTGCACATGAATTATTTCGGCGAATTCTGGCCAGCCACGCTTGTCGCAGTTTACTTTCTGCAGGAATTCGATTGTAAATTATTCCCGCAGTCTTGCGTGAATTATTTGTACAGTCGGGCACCTGTAGAAAGTATTGAACGACAAACCAAGAATATTTACGTTTAGACAGAAAACCACGCTGTCGATGAATATTTGTTTCTATCACTCAATGACGTCAAAACGCTAATAGGAACGACCGCTTTCGCCCGCAAGCAAAGCAACAATGGCGGTACCCAATGTGCGAAAATTACGACAAACAAAGTCAAATTTCTCCAAAACTAAAAATATTTGAAGTAAATTAATACTCATTCTGAAGTAAGTTTACATAGTTCTTTCGTTTGAGTAAAACTTGCTTTGGGGCTGGAGTGTCCCTTTAAACTCCCTCTGGGAGACGTGCTCGACTTAACATCACAAAATGCGTCATATATTCATAATGGGAAGGTCTATTGACCAACTAAAGAAGCAATAAACCAACAAATCAATAAAACAAACTAAGGAAATGGCTAAAAGGGATGACTCAAAAGGACCTTTCTGTTTTTGTCTGGTATTTATTTTTCGTTAGGTTAGGGTTAGCTACGGTTAGGGTTAGGTTTAAGGAGCAACCGAATAATTATATATGACAATGTTTTTACAAAATACAGATCCGTAAGAGAAGCAACTTCAAACACTCGTAAAGAGTTGTTCCTCTAATCTCAAAACACCTCAAAGCTGGTTAAAAAACACTCTGCTTCACCTCATTTTTTCAACTCTTCTTGAAATTCGGGGGAACACCTCTTACTAGTGTTTGAACTATTACTTCTTGTCACAAGGCAATCATACCTGGTTTCTGGAAGTACTTCAGAGTTTCCGTAATCAACAAATTGCACATTAAATCGATGGTTGGGAATCTTCTCATCAACCCTACCACGATACCAAAGGTTATCATCAGCGAAACGTGCACAACAAGGACTGCCTATAAACAATTGAAAGGACCCAGTTTTCTCACTGTACTTATAAGTAATACCATAAAAAGAAGTGCATTAGCTATTAACTCTTTCCTGATCAAGGGCTCAAAAACATCCTAAATTGAAACACCTCTTTGTTCTATTGATATCTTTAGGAATAACCATAACTGTTGCGAAAGCTATACATTTCTGAAAGCCCAATAAACCGGCTGTTACCTTAAGGCGCTGTTACACTGTGCAATTTTTCATGCAACTTGTCTCGCAACACTGATCTAGAGGCATGCTAAGTAAAAAGTGTAAATGCAAGCATGGGCCCACGTTGCACTCTGCTGACCTTTTTCTTACTTAACATGCCTCCAGATCAGTGTTGCGAGACAAGTTGCATGAAAAATTGCACAGTAACAGCACCTTTACCAATGCTATTAAATTTCCCAAACAAGACAATTATGTTAATATAAATTAGCATTAATTATCATAAATCAGGTTGAAAAACTTCCATTTTTCTAGAAAAGGCCATCTTGCACGCCCGCGTAGCATCATGAAAATTCAAAATGTCACCAATCGCAGAGTTGCTTATGAAATCAAATCAAACTTGGCGTGTGAGTGGATCTCAGGTGCTGGGTGCTTGTCGAGTTTCAATTTTTACTCTTACATTATCGTGCGTCATGTTTTTCGATTCACGATTTGGTCAGACTTATACGACCGATTTTGACTATGCCAGACAGTAAAGATTTAAATCTCCTGCTCAATTCGAGTCATTTAGTAAAATACTCAAGGGCCAAAGGACCTCGGGAATTTTATTAAATGACCTGAATCGAGTGGGAGGTTTCATAGCTAATATACAACAACAAAACAACAGACGTTTTACGGCCGTTTTCCCCGCTTACGCAGGGGTTGGCCGGTGGTTCCCCACGACAGTTTCCTCCACGATCATGTGCATCTTCTCTCTTCAGCCCACTCTCTCTCATATCCCTCTCCACTACCTGGCTCCATGTCATCCTTGGCCTTCCTCTTCCTCTTGCACCGTCAACCTCAAGCGACATACACCTCTTCACCCAGTCACCATCATCTTTCCGCAGCACATGTCCCAGCCACCTTAATCGGCTCCTCTTTACCACGTCAGACACCGATTCAATACCCATTCTTTCCCTCAGTTCCTCACTAGACACTCTATCCCTCAGCGATACGCCACACATCCACCGCACCATCCGCATCTCTGTCCTCTCCAGTCTATTATTCAGCTCCACAGTCATGGCCCACGTCTCACTTCCATACACCATAGCACTCCTCACACAGGCCACATACACCTTCCCCTTCAGCTTTAGCAACACTTCCTTCCTTGTCAGGATCCCAGTGAGCTCTTTAAACTTTCCCCATGCACAACGTAACCCCCATTCAGCATATCCCCCAGGTAACAAAACTTTTTTTTCAGGTAACAATTCTCTAAATGCACCCCATTACCCAGATCCATGCTCTCATCTACGTCACTCTCATCTACGTCACTATCCTCTCCATCCTCTGCTCTTTCACACACCTTACAAACAAACGTATCCACAACTCTAGCCAGTGAGCCCTTCACGCCTGAGCACCACTTGTGTACCCATCCACTACAGCCTGTGCATCGAATACAATTATTTCCAACACCCTTCCCGCATATACTACACGGCCACTTCCCTAACTTTTCAACATGACCACTATTCTTCCTTGACACCATCACCTTAGTCTTACCAGTGTTCATCTTCAAACCCTTTGCCTCCATGCATTCTTTCCATCGCATCACTTTCTCCTTAAGCTCCTCAATGCTCTCAGCCATCAAAACCAGATCATCGGCATACAACAACTCCCATGGCATACCCTCTCTAACTTCTTGCGTCAGCGCCTCCATCACGCATGCAAACAGCAATGGACTCAGGACCGACCCCTGATGGACCCCAACCTTCACCTCAAACTCTTCACTATTCCCATGCTTCGTTCTCACCACAGTTCTTGCTTTCTCATACATTGTCATCACTGCTTTCACCAACCATTCTTCAACCCCCAGCTTTCTCAACGCCCACCTAACCACCTCCCTGGGAATTCTGTCAAATGCTTTCTCCAGATCCACAAATGCATAATATAGTGCTCTATTCTTAGCCACAAATTTATCCTGCATCTGCCGAACCATAAAGATTGCATCTGTCGTTCCCTTTCCAGGCATAAACCCAAACTGCATGCCATCTATATTCGCTTTATCTCTCAGCTTTCTCTCCAGAACCCTCTCCAATACCTTCATCCCATGTTCCAGCAACTTTATAGCCCGATGTTCCCCACACTCCATTGGGTCACCTTTCCCCTTGTATATAGGTAAAAAGGGTACTTAGCTCCCAATCCTTCGGTATCTTTTCCTCCTCCACAACCATATTGCAGATTTCCGTCATTTTCTTCACACCTACCTGACCAGCTGCACTAATAATTTCGCCCACCAATTCCGTTGGCCCACCTGCCTTCCCACTTTTCATCTTCCCTATTGCTTTCTCTACTTCCATCTTTGTGATGTGCTCTCTTGGTCCTTCAACTACCCCACATTCTACATTCCCATCCCACTCATTCTCTACATTCAGTAACTGCTCCATATACTCCCTCCCATCTCTTTTTCATCATCTCTGGTTGCACAACTATATTTCCTCTCTCATCCTTCACGCAGTTCACTCCAACCACATCCTGCCTTTCCTTAGCCATCTGCTTCGCTATCTTGTACACAGATCTCTGCCCTTCTTCTGTATTAAGCTTCTCTCCTACTCTATTTCTTTCCTCCTGCTGAGCCTGAGCAACTGCCTTCTTTGCAATCTTCTTCGCCGTCACATACTCCTCCAACAGCGCCTTTTCCTCAGCTGTACCCTTTGCCTGACACCATGCCTTAAACTTCTTCTCACCCACCTTCTTCCCAACCTCTTCATTCCACCACCATGTTTGCACATGCCTTGGTGGGCCTTTTGTCCATCCACATGCCTCACTTGCTGCCTTCAATAACCCATCTCTCGCCTTCTCCCATACCTCATTCACATCACCTTCTCCAACCTCTTCCAGAACCAGTTTAGCTTGGAAATGCAATCGCACATTTTCATCTTTCAGCCTCCACACCCTTCTCCTCGGGCAGAATTTCTTCCGGCGAGCTTTCGCTATACCCTTCACTTTCATGTCGACCAATATCAGATGGTGTTGTGATACTGCCTCCTCTCCAGGAATTGCTTTCGCATTCTGGAGACATTTCCTGTCCCGTTTACGTGTCATCAGCTGGTCAACCGTTGTAGTCGATCCACCTGATGAATATGTAATCAACTTATTGTCATCCTTCTTAAACTGGGTTCCACACACAATCATCTCCATTGCATCTCCAAACTCCAATATCTGTTCACCTCTACATTTCTCACACCATAGCCAAACCCTCCATGCACTCCTTCATACCCATCACTTTCCTGGCCAACGTGCCCATTCAAATCTCCGCCAAGAACCACCGCTAATATGCACTTCTTTTTATTGTATTCCCGTGTTTGAGATACTTTGAGTCCATTGACGTCAAATCAGGTTGTATTAGAATTAATATAACTCGGTTTGAGGTCAGTAGAGATTGTATTAGTGGAAATGAATTTTAATGAGGTATATTAGTTGTTAATGGACATATAAAAACAAAAGAAATTCAGGCAAACATGGTATTGTCTGTCTAATCACAGAGGGCAAAATATGTTTGGCTAATGAGGGCATTTTTTCTAAATTCAGGGCAAAATTACTTGTACCTGATTGGTTGCGGGAAACACTTAAGTTATTATGTTGTTTTACTTATAAACCCCATGGCCGTTGCTAAAATGTACAATTACAAAGGGGCATCAAGATTATGAAACACTTTGATATAAACGTCGGTTTATAAAAAAACGTATCTTGGAACCCAAGCTTTTGCAATGAAAATTGGATAAGCTACCAAAACATTGTGCTTATAATCGGTCATATAATATTGCGTTTATCACTTTGACTTCTTCGTCTTGACATGGTAAAAAACATAAAACACTTGTTTGTAGGATTTTAAAGGGGGGCGCGCGCCGCCTGCATGTGCCCCTCCCTGGATCCGCCACTGCTATTACTGGTGCTAAACTAGAAGATAGTTTCTCACTAAGTTGTCACAATATACTGCAGAATGAGAGAAAACATTTTAAACATTTTTGGAAATTATAAGTTTATTCAAATCATAGGCTGAAATCGTATTTCTTTCATTGTTATATCTACGAAAGTTTAGCAAAGGTGTAGATCATGTTTGAGTAACTCAAACACGTTTGTTTAGGATATAATATGACAAATATTACGTAAGCCGATTATTTGGAGGCCGATTAATAATAATAATAATAATAATTTATTTCTATAGCGCTAATTCCTTAAAAGTCCAACAGCACTTCACATCTACACATGTCTAAATATATTACATATAAATAATCGAATAATTACTCTAAAAATACAGAAATCTAAAAATCAAGTTAAAAAGTTAAGCCAAGTTAAAAAAGTTAAAAATATTAATAAGTTTCCTTCCGTCATATTACGTCATATCTTACAGTTTAAAATACAATTTTAAAATGATACAATTGTAACAAGCGTTAAAAATCTAGACCTTGATTGCATTAGATATTATAAAACTATTTTTAAATCTATTGGTACGAAAATTTAAACTAAAAGTGCGATTCTTCCTTAACACTCTGGTGTTGATTCTCGGCGGCAAAAGGCTTCGCAGTTTATGTTTTTCATTTGACATAATATCCATGACTACAGTACCTCAATTGAAGATCCTGTCACGATTTTTAATGTTACTAACACTTGTTACGGATATGTGGTAACATGTCACATGAAAAATCATCCAGTTTGACAAAAATTGACATGTACAGTATACGGATTAAAAATCGTCACTTTTATGATTGGGACAGTCAGATTTCATTGTGAAATAAAGACTATTGTGTTCATGCTTATGAAGTCACAGACTCATGGCACATTGTTTGCAAAAAAGTTAATGCACCAATTATTTTGCCGATTATTATTCAACAATTGGCCAAGTAATCGACTTTACCGATTAGTTTCCAATTAATAGGCTCATCTCTAATGATAACTGTATTTAGCTTACTGGTAAATTGTGACCAAGAATGATTGAATAATAGATTAAAAACACAATGATATGAATTTACTCAGTGGCGGATCCAGGGTTGTTCGAAAGGGGGGGGGGGCACACATGAAGAATCAGCACATTGTGGTGTATGTTACAGAAGTGTTTTTCCAGCAATTTCTGATAAGAATTTTTGCGAAATTAGGGCACCACGCTGTTTCTAAAAATGCACGATTACAAAGGGGCATCAAGATTATGAAACACTTTAATATAAATTCAGAAGTTCTCAGAAAAACTCAGAAGTAGCTAACCATTGACATGGTAAAAAACAGAAAACACTTGTTGGCGGGATTTTAAAGGGGGTGAGCGCCGCGTACGCCCCTCCCTGGACCCGCCACTGTTACTGATATACTGTAGATTTACCAAATAGACATAATACCACTCACCTTTACAAAATGACTTTGAATCTGTACTCTTAGGTGGATTTGCCTCATAATATTCTTGTAGTCGTGCCATCAAACCCTCCATTTCTTCATTTGATGTCAAGAGGTGGCACCAAAACCTGTCAAGATTGTCAACCTTTGTCACTTCAACATCAATATAGTTTCCAACGATGGCATTGGAAGGTTGATAGTCACACAAACCAGCTTCAACTGCAACACCAGGGTGTGCTTGGTCAGCCATTGCAAAACCTTAAATAAATGAAATTATAACATAGATTATAAAATATCGATGTGATTTACATACCACATGTCAATCAGTTTTCGCAGCAGAACTTTTTATTAGATTTACGTTCCTTAATTGACAATAGCAAAACAATCAGAAGTATCATTTCATGCTTGCAACTGTTACTTGCATACAGCACACAAGTTCAACTTGTGTCAAGTTTAGAATAACAAATGAAATAACTATAGATGAGCCAATCGCCAAAAATTACCAATTAGCCGATTCGATTAATCGGTGGCTGATGACACATAATCGGCCTATTAATTGGCCAAAGCCGATTAATTCCATGTTAAAAATTACCAATCTGGCTGCTGCTCGACTCTGCAAGAATATGTTATTTAACACTTATTTATAGACTAAAAAGATATGTTGCTAATACTTTGATTGTATTTAAATTTTGGTTGCCATTTTGTCCTGAACAAAACTTGTGTGTTTGTGTGTGAAAATGACTTGTCTCCAGGTCAGACACATTTTGGACAATCTACAGTTTTCTACGGCGGTTTTTGTATGCTTAGTGGTAAAAACAAGATGACGTAGATTTTAAAGTATTTTTATAAGAACTTGTACATAAGGCCACACCAATTTTATTTTGTGTTTCACGGGCAGAAACCCATTTTTTTCAGGATCGGAGGCGGGGAAAAAAATAAAAATAAAATTGTATTGATGAGTCATGAATGTTCAAATTCATCAGAAGAAATTTATATATCACAAGTAAAGACTAAACACAATATAATATTGATATACATTTGCCTAATTAATTCAGATCAATAAAGACACAAGAGTTACTTAGCAAGAGGAATTTTGCAGTGTCTACAGGATCTGTTTGCTTTCAATAAATATAAATGTACCTGACATGTATTCGAAAAAATGTAGTACACTATATAAAATAACCATAAAATTCATGTTCTGGCCACGCTAAAAGAAATCTGAACAATTACAAGTAACTTCAATATACTACAGACGCATTCTGAGCACTATTGAAGAGATCATTACAGGCATATATACAATATTAAATGTCACTTTAAAGCCATTGCTTGAGAGCACACAGATCGTCTTGCAGAACAGTGTGCATGTGCACGCTATAATTGTAAAGAGGACTGGAGCCTACAGGCTACCGTTCCGGACTTCCGGTTCATGAATATTGCTCAATGCTGTCCTCAATGCGATCCAAAAAAGATGTGCAAAACTTCAGGATTTTTAGCGTGTCTTTACAATTCGAATTTGCCATAAAAATGAGCTTCGGCAAACACGGAACTATAGATTTTTATTATTTTGGACTCTTGACTTATTTATTATTTTATTTTAAAAATAAAAGGTAAGATTTCAATTTTATTTTTATTCTGTTTTTCGGATTTTTAGCGTCGGCGGGCCCGTGAAACACAAAATAAAATTGGTGTGGCCTAAGCGTGAATAAACCGATTAATTGGCTCATCTCTAAAAATAACAACATACAGTACCTTTTTGAACCAACTGTTTATTGATGCTGTATTCACTATTACCAACATTTTCCAACAGGCTGACGCTGTACCTCTGACTTTCACTCTGCGAGACAATATGAATTGTTAGGACCTTGTCTGAAACGACAGTTTGGAACTCTTCAATTGCGTCCTCCATCCACGTTGGAGCGTTTGGGCTGATTCCATATAAATTGCAAGGGATAGCTTGCTGAGGCAGCATTGTGAACTGTTGCTTGATTTCTTTAAGCCGTTGCATCGATAAGATCTCACTGTTTCCATAATCAACATACAGCACCTCAACTTCTCTGCTAGCAATGTCTGCAGCGGTTATCAAAGCTCGATACCAAGCATTGTCTTCTGTGTACTTGGCACAGCACAACATCCCAGGCTGTGGTAGTGCTATGGCATCATCGATCTCTATGGTCTCTTCGTAGTACTCCGCTATACTGTTCATCAAGTTGTCCAATTCACCAGAGTGCTTTAGTAATTGACAATAAAACTCAGACGGTGATAATGCACTGGTCACCAGGACGTCTTCTCTACTATTTGGGACAAGATTAATGATACCAAATGAGGACTTTCGCCTGCGACTTCCCGCACATTTGTAATCATCAAGAGGTTTTGTTGCCACAGCATTATTGCTGTCAACCATTAACTGACCAAAGTTTACATCCTTTTGTTCATCAGATGTATCAACCAAATAGACTTCTGCCAGATTGTCTTTGTACTTGTTCACATAAGTCACAAGATGTTTATCCTGGATAAGGTTGGTAAACTGATCGATGGCAGCACTTGACCATTCCTTGCTGGAGTTTGGTTCTATACCATATAGACTGCACTCCACAGCCTGTAGAGGCAACTCCCAGAATTTCATATCCAGTTCCTTGAGATTGGAAAGATGGACATTTTCTGAATTGCCATAATCAACAAATTGCACTTCAATCATCCCAGAGGCTGATGGACTTTCACCAGTTATCAGAGCACGATACCACATGTTGTCTACAGAATATCGTGCACAGCATGGGTTGTCTTGGCAACACGATGTCAGCGGGTAGTCATCTTCAGTGGCTTCTCCATACGTGACATTGAGGTCTTCCATAAGATTTGACAATGCTGTTGAGTTGCTCAGAAGTTGGCAGTAATATTTCCCCGGATTCTCCATATGCGTGATACAAACATCATGGTATGATGTCTCATCAAGAACCATGTAACTGTAGGTTGTAGCCTTCTCCAAGTCATGACTAAAGGCACAGGTTTCGCCCGTTTTCTCTGCATAACCAGCAGCAACAAGTTCATCGGCAACCAGCGAGCTCCTGCTTGCATCTTGAAAAAGCCGTAGTACTATGACGTTGTTGGTTTTAAGAGAGACAGCCTCGGCTGATAAGATTTGGTCGATAAGGAGTTCTCCTAATCTGGTGAATGCTTCACCACCCCAGTGACCATCAACAGGTCCGACATCAGCAAGTTCGCACTCAAAGCACTGTGGCGGTAAGCTAAGGAACTTATTTGGTGCTACGAAAATGTCCTTCGCATCTATAACGTCGCTATTCCCGTAATCTGGGAAGAAAACTTGATAGCGACGACCATTTGGGTCCACTCCTAATATTCTTGCACGATACCAGATATTGTCCTCATATTTGGCCAAACATACCTCCCCTACGTTAAGGATTCTCTGTCTTGCATCGCCGCTAACTTCCAGCACATAATTCCCGATGTTTTCCATGAGTTCGTCCAGTTTTGCGCTGTCGGAGTTATGAAGCTGGACGAAGAAATTTCCAGTGGTTTCTTCCACGTGCGTTGCCACCACTTCGACAAATTCACCAAACGGAAAGGGAATTTGCCACGCCATGGCGCGAAAAACGATTCGGGTGGCTGCTTGGTAATCCTTTCGTCTTCTCTGGTTCGATTTTTAGACAACAGGTTGTTTATGTAGTTGCTAGAACAGTCTTTCTTGCAGACACATGCCACTGAGCGACTCACGAAGAGCGACAAGACCACTGACTGGACAGATTGTCAAGCCAAGCTCACAGATCAAATAACACATTGCCAGTAAATATCATCTACCAAACGTAGGTCGTCGCGTGAGGGAGTCTGGAACTAATAATTTCTTCTGGTCATTTGAACAAGACCGGCATTTCTTTGCTAATAATTTCTTCGAAATTTTTCCAATTTCCGATAATTAAGAGAAAACACACAGAATAAGTTCATAACATCATCGTGATTATGTTAGGGTTAGAAAATAACCCTAAGAAACAACGCCTAAGTGTGCTTAGGCGGGGGTTATGGTTAGGATGACACTTTAGATGGCAATCTTGACCAATCAAGTTGCATCATTTAGATCAGGAAAATATCAAATGGAGAAGCTATATAACCAGACAATTTTAGTATTGGTACCCAGCCACCGCAATACAGATTTGCTTCCGCCCAATCTCGTTCCCAGAGCCTGCGTTCCCCACGATGATAACCTCAACGATCGACGTCATTCCAAAAATAATCATGCGAAACAAAGAGAATGAATAATTCTTATAATTAGTCCTATAAGAATAATCTCAACACCATCCTCCTTCTCGGGACATTTTGTTGCGGGAACTGACCAGCTGGAAATCGCAGGAAATTTTTAAGAGGGTCCTGAAGGGTAAAATGGGAACTGGGATTTGTCCATTTTTAGCACTGGGAACTGACTGGGAATGGGATTAAAATGCAACTAGGAATGGGAAAGTTTTAATAAAGAGAGCACGTGATTTGGATTTTAAAATGTGTTGTTAATGACAGTGGCCGAATATTGCAATGTCAGCATAATATTGTCCCGACAAGGCGGAACGGAGTATATATTTATATGGCATATTTTGCATATTTTGATTTCAACTTATGCTTATGCCAACAGTTACCATGGTCACCAAGATATACCAGCGCGCAGCGATTTTGTTAAGAGCGCGCGGGCTACCAGCCACCAAACTGCAGACTCCGTCATTATGGAGCCTAGTCCAAAAAGATTACGTCAAGCGTCATTAAAGAAAGAATCCGTCAAGCGCGAACCGGCGAACGTGCGGTATAAATAACTGCTTCTGCATGATTTTGTGATTCAGTAGCTGAAATAAGATGACTCCACGTAGAATATACACGAATCTAAACATTACTATCCATACCAGAATATAAGGATACTCCATAGTAGCAGTGATTAGCACACTGCAGACATGTTTTGACATTATAAACTTACAAGACGTACTCTTTACTAGATAAGTAGGAATAGAGAACATACCAGACACATGTGGCGTTCTGTCTTGTTGATATAGCGGGCAACAAAATAAACAATCACCTCACATGTATTTGGTGCGACTGTTTATAGCGCATGGGAATACACGAAACTTAATTTCGTTAACAATGGTCTTGTTTATCTTAAAAAAGTCTAAATATTACCAGACCTTACAGATAATTTTTTTCAGAATGTTCCTAGCTGAAATCGCCGGAAATGCGTCCTGGAGAATTTAATTTTTTCTGGGAGGCATGCACCCAAATCCCCCCAGAGATGTTCGCGGATTTGTCATAACTGCCCCCTGGAAAAATAATCCTGTACGGCTATGTATGGAGTTAGGAAGGGGACATAATTCACAACTGGTATCGTAGAGCCGATTCGTGATGCGGAAACGCGTTTCATTTAAGTCCATCTCGTGTTGTTTAGTGGTATGGGTTCGCTATATCCTGTCAGATGAAGTACTTACCCAACTGTCGAAAAAGCCGCTGACCACTACATACCGTAAGGTTCGACACGACAACCTACGTCTTTAACCGAGTGGGGACTAGGACTAGTTGCTAAATTATATTTCTGCTGCCAGGTTATCTTGACTCTTAGATTACCAATAATCGCCAATTGTCAAATACTCTTAGATTACCAATAATGGGTAATTCCACAACAATATATGTATTGTAGAATTCTAGAACTAAACCCCAACACAACACCAATCCTAACCCAACCAAGTGGGGACTACGACTAGTTGCTAAATTATTCAAGTTTCTTAATTTTTTAAAACACACAGGTTGGGAGTTAGGGTTACAATGAAGTTGAAGGCGGGGATTGGGCGGGGGGTTAGGGTTAGGAAGAAACTTAAGGCTGGGGGTTAGGGTTAGGATTTGTGTTGTGTTGGGGTTGGGTTCTAGAATCCTACAATTTACTGTTGTGCAATTACCCATTATTGGTAATCTAAAAGCATTTGACAATTGCCGATTATTGGTCTTTAATCATGTACTCCTAAAAACAGTTCAAAACAGTCAAAAACAGTTGGTAATATAGTAACTAGTCCTAGTCCCCACTCGGTGAAAGACCCTCGGTGGATTGCCTCTAGTGCTACGCGCATCGACAAGATGAAACGCGAATCGACAACAGGAGATGGACTAAATGAAACGCGTTTCCACATCACGAATCGGCCCTACCAGCCCCCCAGAAATTCTGAAGTGGAGGGCTCAGCCCCCCTATTAATTAGTATACACGTGTGATGACTCAGAGAAATATCCAATCTTTCTTTTCTCGGACTCCAATGCGTGCGTTAACTGAAGAAGGTAAATTTAAATTTTCTGTTGAGTGGTACTATGTGTTTAATTCCTGCTAAAATAGTACAGATCCGCGGGCGATTCAGATTCATTTACTGTTCATTTAGCGTCTCAGCCACTTATTCTTGCTGTATGTTCATACAGCACGTACAGAAGCCCTTGATCTTGTGTCTGTAATTGCCAAAGAATTAGCGACTGCAAACAGCAGCCGGCAAAACTTAACTATTTCGCGGACAGTTTTAAGCTTTATATTATATTAAATACAGCAAATTTTCTACCGCACTTATGGAGGCCTCGCATTTTTTACAATTTCCTCTGGTAATGAATTTCAGAGTTTTGCAGCTGTGGCAACCGAGATGTTCTGTCTCCATGGGTATTCGTTTTGGGCACAAATATGTTGCCGGAGATCCAAAGATCAATGCTTTTCTTTTTCTCTCTATCTACAACTGCGCTCTTCTCAACCTTCGTTCCAGCTCCTCAGTTTCTTTGACTGTTCATTGTCTCTGCGGCTTTCGATTCAACAATGTTTTGCCCGAGCACGAAGGATCCGAACGGGGGATTGTGAGCGTTTTTCCCTTCGCGGCGCTCGGCCAAAAGCAAGATCGCAGCCAAAACATTGTTGAAAGCCGCCGTTTGGGAAGAGTCGACACAGAGTTGCCTGCTGAGGAGGCTATATTGTCTTGTGCATTGTCGCCTTCAGATTGCGTTGTGGTCGCGTCGTCACAGACTTGTGTGCTGCATGATGTTCCTTTCGCAAAGAGTGTCAGGGTCATGCATTGCGGGTGTTTGTTATTGTTTTCATATAGATCAATACGGAAGTTTACAACAAATAGCAATACAAATATTTAGTCTACTATATTTTCATTTTGGAAATCGACAAACTAACACGTTTAATGAAAGGATTGCAAAGATATCGACGGATTAGAAAACGGACTCGACAACAAATTAAATGGCCGCCATACGAATGTGAGCGCGCAATGCATGACCATGACACTCACACGGTGGTTTTGGTTGACTTTTAAGGTGCGCACTAGATATAGTAGTCGCCAGAACCATATGTTGAGCCCGCCAACACCACTAACCCAGCGGTGACATGTTCGTCGAACGCTCGTAAATTTCAAAATAATTATGTAAATATTTTGTATCTTTATACGCGCACGTGGAGAAGAGCGTTCATGCAGAAGAATACATGACAAACTCTCAATCCTAGACATCGATAGTCAAAACGGATATGTAGATACTTTCCAAAGGCAAACAACGTCATTCGGGATTTCGAAATATCTGTCGCAACAACGTATGCATGCTGCGAGGTTTCAAAATATATTTGTGGACTGACAAAATATATTTGTGGACTGACAAAATATATTTGTGGACTGGCAAAATATATTTGTGGACTGCCAAAATATATTTTTCGACTGACAAAATATATTTGTCGACTGACAAATATATCAACCTCGTACCCAGGCTTTTCACACGCTGACTCTGCTGAAGGTAACCCTTATGCCGTAACCTCTCGTTGAGGGGTGTAGGGGGGAGCACAGAAGGGGGTTCATTTTTTCTCACTGACCATTTTTTTGCTTTGTTAAACTGTATTTACATTGATTATTTTCAATTCAACAGATGATAAACTGCTTTTTCTTCGATTATTTTCAATTTACCTGTTGTTGCTTATTAACTCTTTCCCGACGGCTGAAAGACATCCAAAATTGAACCACCTCTTTGTTCTATTGATATCTCTTGAAATAACCATAACTGTTGCGAAAGCTATACATTTTCTGAAAGCCCAATAAACCGGCTTTTACTTGTGCTTTTAAATTTCCCGAACAAAACACATCATATTAATATAAATTAGCATTAATTATCATAAATCAGGTTGAAAACTTTACATTTTTCTAGAAAAAGGCCATCTTGCACGCCCGCGTAGCATCTTGAAAACTCAAAATGCCACCAATCGCAGAGTTGTTTATGAAATCAAATCAAACTTGGCGTGTGCGTGGATCTCATGTTCCTGGCGCTTGTCGAATTTCAATTTTTAATCTTACCGTGTGCCGTGTTTTTCGATTGACGACTTTGCGGGTCTTCTAAGACCCGTTTTGACTGCGCCGGTCAGGAAAGAGTTAAAGACGGGTTTGTTACAGTACCCGTCTTCTCGAAACAAACTCGTCTTTGAAACCAAACCACTCTTGAAACAAACCCGTGGTCTTCTTCTCGAAAAAACCCAAAAACAACCAAGATGCAGACTTGAGGGCCTGAGGCAAGTATTAGTATTTCACTAGTTCACTTTCCGAGTTCCGAACTTCCGACCGTTTGGCGAAATGGTTCATAATATTTACGACGAACATGTTACCGCTGGGTTAGTGGTGTTGGCGGGCTCAACATGGTAAACTATCTAGTGCGCACCGACTTTTAAAGTCATTGAGGGGATTAAAGCGTTATCACACACTATTACGGTAGAGTTATACAGTTCACGACATGAGTCATCTGAAGGATGTGATATAATTAAGACTACATAACAACCTCAGGCTGAAATTAGGGATGTTGTGCCCCTCTCAATAAGAACCTGTTTTTGAGCCTGATATTTGAAATAGGTTCTTACAATGTATGTCACAAAATCAATTTATAATTCCACTGTAGCAAAGTCGCAAATGAGAATGACACCAACATCTGGTTGCAGTTCCTTATCTACAATAATGTACAAATGCATTTACATGTTGACGTAGATCTCAAAATTCTAGTTCGGTACATCCAGTATTTCAGATCACAATATATAAATTATAGCCTGTTCAGTTTGCAGATGCTTACTGTTTTCTTATAGGAATTAAACAAACCATATAATTAAAGAGATAAAGTACTACAGTATACACATATTTCAGACATTACTAGTCTTATCATCTACAAAGAAAACTGAAAGTACTGTTTTCTCCAGTTTTTTTGCATGGTAAAATAATTACAAACCAATTTATAAGAACCTAACACCCTGATTTTTTGTTAGATATCAAATGTGTAAGAACCTATCCCAGGCTGGTTTGGAAAAATGTAGGTCCTTCATAGTGGGTGTTTACTGTATTAGTTATATACTAGATACAACAAATACAGGGTGTATCAAAAAAACCGCTACCCTTAGAAAATGAATTAGCATTCTTAAAGAGACCTAGCGCTGCGTTAATCAAGAAGAGAGAAAGCAGTTTTCAATACGAATGCAATCCAAGTTATTTTTTACGCATTCGTTGCTCAGAGGTGTCTAAGCCTTCAAACTATTACAATGGGTTCTTTGAAAAAAATGCTAATTCACAGTTGCTTCCGGTAGCGGTTTTTTTTATACACCGCGTGTAAATTCAACCTCGTACCCAGGGTCTTCTCATTAAAAATAATAGTCATAGTCTGACTGTACGTCTGTATTAAAATTGTAAATTCGAACTGTTCTGGCGTTGATCATAGGGACTTTAAGATCTACGACGGCAACATAGGACGGCGACGGCAGTAAAATCAATACAAATTTTAGCATTTGAATGAAACCACGGTCGATTGACTAGCGTATTTAACACTCCAAGCTTGTTTTATGATCTCCAAAACGCTTCAATATTTCTGAAACGATGATAGTGTCTGTGTTTAAGTCAGTCTTAAGTCACATCTCTCATCTCTCCGCGAGTTACCGTCGTCCTAAAGACGTGAAAATGCTCTCAGTGGCGTTGTATTAACAGAACGAGAACGGCGTTGAAATTACTCTTGGGAATAAAAATTATTCATATTGTTTCGCATGAAGATTCTTTTGTTTGAACGACGTCCCCATCCTAGGTAGTCTCCTTTGCAGCCGTCGTGACGATCTCGTCCTAAAATTTAGGACGAGATCGTCACGACGGCTGCAAAGGAGACTACCGTTAGTGGGGGGCGAGTTTAGGACGAGATCGTCACGACGGCTGCAAAGGAGACTACATCCTAGGTTGCCGTCGTAGATCTTAAAGCAACACATGTCCGTAAATCAACGCATTTTTCGAAGTAATCCACCATCTTTCAACTTCTGTCTGCAGTCCGTACTGTCTTTCCAATAAATTGTATTTTTAAATTACCATATACTGTATATACTTTCAATTATAGAAGTTTGTGATATGTTTTCACAGCGATCCGGCCCCCCGGATGATATAAGCGAGAATAAGCCAGGTTACAAAATAATCCAATATCCTTGGAGTCACGTGACCAGCCTTTACCAGTCCAGTTATATAGGTCAGTGGAAGACCCTGCGGGTACCCCTCAGAAAAATGTCCCCAAAATGTTTTTCAAGATGGCCGATTTATGGGTCCTATTCATGGTAGCGACCACTGACCACTGATCTTTTTAGGGTTTTTATAAACACTTTGTTGGGGACACTTTCCGTAACATAAAGTTAATAGGAGCACGCAGTCCAGTTATATATAGGTCAGTGCATGGGGTCTTCTCTTCCCTCGCTCCACTCCCCTCCCATCCCGGGCGCTCCCTCCCCGGGCACTGAGAAGACCCTGGGTACGAGGTTGGTGTAAATTTAGAATAAGAAATAGAAAGGTTAGTCATACTGTATTAACAACGTTCGTTACTAATCCACGACACATTGATCAGTATTCGTAATGCAACGTTGTTTACTAGATTTAATTGCTAATTATATTTGCGCCCATGCTGCTTTTCTTTAAATCTCGTCAAGAAACTCACGGAACACTTTTACTCTGCACGGAATAGTTTCAAACAACCTGCTATATAACTACTCGATCGATATTTGATGTATGGGACTAAAACATCGCTATATAGTTTGAGTCGTTTTTATACTGTTAAGTGTTAATCCCGTCGCAAGCAAGGTGATAATCTCGTCGCGGCAGGGATCCATGCCTTTATCAGGGTGATATAAACAGCGGGCGATAAAAACGATATGTCCCGCTGAAAAACGATATCTCCTGCTATGTCTATTTTTAGTACTTGTCAGTTGATTGATTATCACATTCTCAGTTTTATCGCTTTCAGGAGGATATCATAGTTGTCCCTCGTTCGCTGCGCTCACTCGTGACAATTACGATATCGTCCCTCAAGCGATAAAACTGATATCACCTCACCCCTCATGTGATAACCTATACATATATATATTATATATATATATCAACTATATTCCAGGCGTCGTTCTATAAGCAAGAAAATCTGCAATAAAATTAAAATCTGAAGTAAATTAAGATGGGAGCTTCACCACGAGTATTAACTCGATTCAGGTAACGCTCAGCGTGTCGTAAACTAATACTGGCTGAGAGTCAAATATCACAGCTTGTCAGGTAGAAGTATTTTACATAATATTTTACTTAGCTGTACCTTACCTAGGGTTACAAGTCGCGGAATCTGCAAAGAGAACATTGATTTGTGTCTATTCTATTGTATGTTTTACAAAACAAGATTAACCGCAAGTAACCCGAGTTAACGTCTAGCGGGCGTCTTGTTATTCATAAGATGCATAGTTGCATACTATACATGGTTACCACACACATGTCTATGAGCTGGGAGACACAGGTTCAAATCCTGGGTCGGACCTTTTCGGGTCTTCTCGGATAACGACCTTAAATCGTAGGCCCTCGGAACCCCTATCAATTGGGCTTCTAGCCTGTTGGGGTATTCCGTTCACCAAAGAGTGATAAATCTAATAAACTAAACTATAAACTAACAGTACATGGTTGCCACGGTGACACGTTCGCATAAAGGAAATTAAATTTCCCCGGAGTGTGTGCTCACCCGAAGGGAACATGTAGTTCTACGAGAACCTTCGAAGAATGATAGGAGCAATACTGGTGGTCTCGAACTCACTACATTTTTTGACATGCGCACTAACCTTCCTCTTATTGATGATAGCCTGCGAGCAGGCGCAGGTTATCTTATATATTGAATGACTGCTATTTACGGTAATGACAGGGTATGGACGAGACTGCCTCCTCCGCAGGCTCTTCTTAATCCGCAAAAATGTTCCCGCTGGTGCCGAGGTATTTTGTTTAAGGGAACTATATGTACTAAGGAATCACGAAAGTTTTTATTACGGCGAAAAGATACCAAAGGGTTATCGGTGAAAATGGCTGGCGTCTCAGGATCATTTTGTAAAATGTGAAAATTCCGATTGATAATATTTTTAACTTTAAAATTGAAAGGATGAAATGCTAGCACTAAAGTGAATTTTGTAGTTTGAAACTTGGTCTAAAGGTGGTTCAAGGTCTAAACGGGGAACGAGAAAAAATTTCTGAACGGTGAGGTCGTTGAACAAAAATATCTCATTTCCATTGCTTTGGCTTGAAAATCTTGGTTGTCGCCACATAAGCGGCGAAGACGCAAGAATTTAGAATAAGGGTGGATTGTTTCAGTGGCGCATCCAGTGTTGCACAAACAAGTGTTTTCTGTTTTTTTACCATGTCAAGACGAAGAAGTCGAAGTGATAAACGCAATATTATATGACCGATTATAAGCACAATGTTTTGGTAGCTTATCCAATTTTCATTGCAAAAGCCAGTTAGCATGCAACATAGCTATAAAGTGTATATATTGGATCCGTACTACATCTGAGTTTATATTAAATTGATGCCTCTTTGTAATCGTGCATCTTTAGCAACGGTGTGGTGCCCTAATTTCGCAAAAATTCTTATCAGAAATCGCCGAAAAAGCACTTCTGGGCTTTACAAAATTAAAACTTTTCCTGGGCGTACATGCCCCCATGAGATAACCGCGAACATAAATTAAACAACAACATGCTGATTCTTCATGTGCGCCCCCCTTTCTAACAACCTTGGATCCGCCACTGACACACTGTGTTTAGTGTGGTTGGGTGATGAGAGGAAGAAAATAGAAGATAACTATGGGAGTCAGTAAGGCTTGTATACGAGACAGACGTTTTGATCGAATCACCATTAATCCAAATTAAAATATCAAGAAACGACACATACAGGTCTCGCTGACTAGTCCCACGTGAATTTCAGAGCAGGATGAACATCATCAACAAAGTTGATGAACTGCTCTAAAAGGACACGTGAGCATGACGCTGTCCCTAAACAGTCATCGATAAATCTGCCGAAGAAATCAGGCAAGGGACCTGTGTATCGTTCAAAGACCTGTTTTTCAACATAACCAACAAATTATAAGTTGGCATAGTTTGGACACATTTTGGTGCCCATCGCAACACCACTTATTTGTTGATAATGTTCATCATCAAACGAAAAAGTGTTAAGTAGTATTTAAAACACGAGAAGGAGCGTTTTTTTAGATATGATAAAACGCGAGTTCGAGTGTTTTAAATAGCTTCAAAAACAATTGATTGTAATCACTAGGGATTGTAATCACTAGGGAGTGGTAGTGAGTTCGCTATATCGCTGCAAGATGAAGTAGTTATCGGCCGGTCAGAGCACTGCGCTGACATCGCAGGGTCGCGGGCTAATCAATAATAATAATATTTAATGAGCACTACTTCGCATTAAAAATGAATTACAATGTGCTTTACATTCGGACATTAACTAGGAATATAATAACTAAGCTACAAAATATCTTAAAACAAGCTCTTACATCAAATAATGTATAAAACCTACGAATCAATGGGGCTAGTCATAAAAAATACAAATATATAATGACCAATATAATTAACTAATTAACCGATCTTAACCTTGAAATGGTACTATTGGTCCCGGTTTGGTCGTCTTAAAATGTATATATTCTAACACTCGAAATTTGCCTTTACCATAAATCCTTAGAACGTGCAGTTTAATCGAGTGAAATGCCAAATATTACTTGTAATGTATTATATAATAGACAGTTTTTTATTGATGGTTCCGCCAGTAATAAAACTGATAATCACACATGTGCGATTATTTATGGTAATCACACATGTGTTGATTATCGTGTTTTAAAATGTTTGTAAAATCGCATTACACTCTTGTGCTCTAATTTTGTTGATAATTATTTATATAATAAACAGAAAAATACATGAATGCTTGGAAATACAGGGCTGCAAATAAATATTTTTTCTTGACAGGACATGTGTCTGACCAATTTCCCATTTTGTCGGACAGAACTTAAATTTGGTCGGACATAAAACTATTATCACATGCATTTTGTCGGACAATTTTTCGTAACAATTTTTTCAATTAACATATTTTGTCCAGGAGGAGAAGGGGGGTATCGTCACCCGAGGAGGGAATTTACGGGAGTCAGTGTTTTTGGTCAAGTTTGGTGCGCTGATTTCAAAAATCGATGTTATACGGGGAATTAACGGGGTCTTCAGCCTCGTTTTCACGAATTTAGCCTCGTTTTGGTGCAAATTGAAAAAACAGCAAAACAGCATTGTTACTACATGGTAAATGTGACAAAAGTTACCAATTGCAATAAATTATAGGACACTGAATCCAAATTGAAAATCAGGTGGAAAATTTGGGCATTTTAAACCTCGTTTTGGTGTAAAGCCTCGTTTTGGTGTTAAGTAGCACCCTCGCAACCTACAACGTTTGGATCTGAGATTCAGCATAAATACTTGTTAAAACACTCAAACGACGTTCTGAGAGCGCTTATTATCTCATTTGGGTCCAGCTAACGTTACAACTTCGTATCCATGGCCTGCCAGCCCGATATTTTCAAGATGGCGGCGGTACCGGCATCTTGGGAAAAACAGCAATAAATCAAACGCTTTAGAATAACTATGGTAAGTTTGTCATACCGTTTTTAAAAATTCACTGATGTCTTCGATCTCGACATCGATATCATCTTCGAATTCGAATTCATCACATTCAAACTCCTCACTTTCTTCATTAAGAAGCAACTCGTTTCATGTCATCTGGATAAGAGACGTCACCGCCCAAACCACTTTTCCATCTGCGTCCCATTCATGTCTTTCGGGGCTCTCTAAATTAATTACCAGGTGGTCTGCCTGCAACATAATTTGCTCTCATGATGTGGCAACGCAGGTTGCTTTCACAAATGGCATCAGGCTAATGTCTACGATTTTATGATCCTTGTTGAATTTCTGCCAGAAGACCTTCCGACGAGCGTCGTTGACTGACGTCAGCTGCGTGGATGGTCATAAAGAGAGCAGACAAACCTTTCTAATCCAATTGCACTAATTCACTGTTTGGCTCGACTTCGTCACCAGAGAAGCAAATAGATTGACAAACGCGTTATTCTTCAGTACCGCTTTCCAGATTATACTTGCTTTCCCTTTCGAAAAAAGTAAGAAACATAGTCATTCCCGGAAAAGGCATGCATTCCCAATAGTGCTTTTCTCTGCTTCGTGGACAACTCGGAAGATGTTACATCGATTATTTTCCTGCTTTTCCCATTGCCATTGTCAATCAAAATCTGCACATCGAGGAAGTCGTGTCCCAGAAACAAGGCAATAATGTCGATGTCACCAGATGGTGACCGTACCATGATAGATTGGCCAGGTTGCAGTGGACTTGCACGAACAAACGCAACGAGTTTGGTGTCAGCTTCCTCGTGATCACTCTTCAGCTGATGCGATACAACTGCGTCATGTTGGGTAATTTTCTTACATTCGATCTTGTTTGAAAAGTAAACCACTTTTTCACCAAGGCTCTTCTTGTCTTCCTCAATTGACTGATCTACCCAACATGACGCAGTTGTATCGCATCAGCTGAAGAGTGATCACGAGGAAGCTGACACCAAAAATTCGTTGCGTTTGTTCGTGCAAGTCCACTGCAACCTGGTCAATCTGTCATGTGGTGACATCGACATTATTGCCTTGTTTCTGGGACACGACTTCCTCGATGTGCAGATTTTGATTGACAATGGCAATGGGAAAAGCAGGAAAATAATCGATGTAACATCTTCCGAGTTGTCCACGAAGCAGAGAAAAGCACTGATTGGGAATGCATGCCTTTTCCGGGAATGACGAAAGGGAAAGCAAGTAATCTGGAAAGTGGTACTAAAGAATAACACGTTTCTCAATCTATTTGCTTCTCTCGGTGACGAAGTCGCGCCAAACAGTGTATTAGTGCAAGGATTAGAAAGGTTTGTCTGCTCTCTTTATGGCCATCCACGCCTGACGTCAGTCAACTACGCTCGACGGAAAGTCTTCTGGCAGAAATTCAACAAGGATCACAAAATCGTAGACCTTAGCCTGATGCCTCCATGTGAAAGCAACCTGCGTTACCACATGAGAGCAAATTATGTTGCCTTCCTCTTTCAACAGGCAGACCACCTGGTAATTAATTTAGAGAGCCCGGAGAGACATGGATGGGACGCAGATGGAAAAGTGGTTTGGAAGCGACGTCTCTTATCCAGATGACATGAACGAGCTGCTTCTTAATGAAGAAAGTGAGGAGTTTGAATGTGATGAATTTGAATTCGAAGATGATATGGATGTCGAGATCGAAGATATCAGTGAATTTTGAAAAACGGTATGACAAACTTACCATAGTTATTCTAAACTGTTTGATTTATTGCTGGGTTTTTTCAAGATGCCGGTACCGCCGCCATCTTGAAAATATCGGGCTGGCAGGCCATCGATACGAAGTTGTAACGTTAGCTGGACCCAAATGAGATAATAAGCGCTCTCAGAACGTCGTTTGAGTGTTTTAAAAAGTATTTATGCTGAATCTCAGATCCAAACGTTGTAGGTTGCGAGGGCGCTACTTAACACCAAAACGAGGCTTTACACAAAAACGAGGTTTAAAATGCCCAAATTTCCCACCTGATTTTCAATTTGGATTCAGTGTCCTATAATTTATTGCAATTGGTAACATTCATCACATTTACCATGTAGTAACAATGCTGTTTTGTTGTTTTCTCAATTTGCACCAAAACGAGGCTAAATTCGTGAAAACGAGGCTGAATGCCCCGTTAATTCCCCGTATAACATCGATTTTTGAAATCAGCGCACCAAACTTGACCAAAAACACTAACTCCCGTAAATTCCCTCCTCGGGTGACGATACCCCCTTCTCCTCCTGGACTAATTCTTGTTACGACGTTTCGTTTGGCCCAAACCTAATTCTTCAGTATTTATAACGAATTCTTGATAGATTCATCAATCCTTTTGTTTATAATTATATCCAGTTCAGTTTAGCCTGCGTTTAAAGTGGGCTGCGACACAAGACTAGAGTTTCCCTTGCGTTCGTCTGTTCAGCGTCGCGCGTGTGTTAAAGATTGTTTAAGCAGAATTTCTTGTTGATTAGACAATATATTTTATTTGGACGGACATCATTGTCCGATCACAATTTGGTTTTGTTCTGATATTTGCCAAATTTTGTCGGACATTGTCCAATGACCGACAGTAATTTGCAGCCCTAGGATATCTCACTCGTTCGATATCCTGGTCAACACTCGAAATAAATTTCATATTTCCGCACATCCATGTATTATTCTCTATACACATATTATAGTTAACTGTATGAACTATAACGTTGTTCACTCGAAACATTTCGACCTCCTAGTGTATTGCATTATTTCGGCAGTATATATACACCAACTTCTATTTGTGTTTCATCTGCACTATATTTCAAAATGACGATAGATCACAGTTAACTGAACTAGAATGCGACCAGCTATCCTTATAATTTCGAAACATTTCATAACTTCAATGGATTGCATTATTTCTCCGCTGCTGCCGTGGAGGACCCAGGTCAATGTACCAACCACGAAGGCCGAAAAGAGGCACGAAAACACGAGTTGATTGTGTTCTCCGCCCTGTGATTCCTCGTGTGTCAATTCCGCTGGCTTGGAGTAGATTGGCTCGTTGGGGAAGTACTCTGGATCGCCTTTAACCCGATCTTTTCCGCTGCGTTTCGTTAGCAAGAAGATGACCACGAGAAGAGCAGCGAGAGAAAACGAGACCATCGCGTAGATATAGTACCCAAAAGCCTTGAAACGCCCCAGATAAGCCACCATGATTTTCTCGTTCAACAAACTCGTATCATCAGACGAGGCGAATATATAGGCGGCGAGGATAAAGGAAGCACACCAAGCAACGATACTAAGGGAGACGCATGAGTGCTTTGTAATGACCGGCGGCGATTGGGTTTGTCTGGTTGAACAGTCGTTCAAACCCTTCTCTACCATTTCGAAGATTATGTGTAGAACGGTGGAGATATTGAATAACATGTATACAGCATACATAGCTCGACAAGTGTACGACAACTTAGTTTCAAGGGAATCGCAGTGCAGGAATAACGGTGTTGTTGCTAACTCATATGCAACGTCTGAAACGGCTAAACTGATTAACACGATGTTTCCGCTGGCTTTCTTGCGGAGAGGTTTCTCGGTTAGGAGGAAATAAATGATGACCAGATTAATGACTACGACGACTGAAGCACAGACGATGTAAATGGACTGAGATCGCAATTGGAAATACGCCAGAATTTCTTCATATTGGAATGTCGCGTGAGATATTGCCATTGTCGAAGCAGCTTCCGTGAAGAGAAAACATAGTTTTACTTGGTTATACAAATCAAATACTTTAAAAAATCAAATCAAATCAAATACGTGTAACCTATATTTAAGCGTTTCGTATTGACTTTAAAAAGGTTTAAACCTCATT
Source organism: Chrysogorgia sp. JL179-B06 (assembly GCA_035772405.1). Classification (NCBI taxonomy): domain Eukaryota; kingdom Metazoa; phylum Cnidaria; class Anthozoa; order Scleralcyonacea; family Chrysogorgiidae; genus Chrysogorgia; species Chrysogorgia sp. JL179-B06. The sequence continues at coordinate 3,747,215 of JAYKKM010000096.1, read as the reverse complement.
GTCTGGTGTATTCTACAGGAAGTCGAGAATAAATAATTCATGTTTTATCAAAGTTCGAATTGGACCAAAAAACTTGAAAATGAAAAATGTTTCATAAAAACATGTTTGAAACATTAAAAGAAATGCTCAAAAGTGCTGTCAGATCGCGGGAAATGCCATTTCAGAGACCCAAATTCAAAAATTTTCCCCCTATAAAAATTCCTAGATCTGCCCCGCTGTTCACGAATACACCCCGGTGATCACGAATACTAATAATATCACGAATACTAATAATATCACGAATACGAACAACAAGACGTTTCAAAACGTACGTTTCTAGACATTTCAAGACAGCATTCAAGATTGTTTCGGTATAATATATCATTTATGACCCTCCGCTCGGGGAATTCGTCGAATATGATTTATATCACCGGAGGGGCCGGTAACATTTACGTCGAATTCCCCTCGCTCCGGATTAATAAATGATAAGAATCTTCACTCATAATATTAGACTCCTGCACATTTCCTACACACTATTTCGACAGTACACCAACCTTTTAGAGTATTTGATAAACAAAACAAGAAACAGTGGTGCGCGGAAAATAGAGGAGGAAGGAAAGACGATGGACTTCGCTTGAAATGTTATTGTTTCGTTCCTTATATACTTTGCCGGTTACACTTGAAGTCATGCAACGTATCAGGTAAACGTGAAAAGGTGGTGAACTGACGTTTCCAGCGTACCCACTTTCTTTTCTCTTTACTTTATCCACACTGCCTCCACACTGCCTACACAGCACTCTAGCTACATTTTTATAGTATAACCTTTGAAATAAAATCAAAAGTTTTCGGTTATACACCATGTTTAGTTTGTTGAGCTTAATGTAATTGTAAATGTAATAAACATGGTGTATAACCGCAAACTTTTGATTTTATTTCATTAAACATCGCCATGCCAAGCTTCAAAACTTTGATAGTATAACCTTTGTTAATACAGCGATAGTATTATAAATATATATTAATATTGTATCACGTTAGTAATCACTCACCAAGAACCAACTAGGGACTTTAAGGAAACACAACGGGTAGACTTGCTCCAGGACTGCCTCTTGATTCTTTAATTACGGTTTGTTTAATCTGTGGTTTAAATGAGGTTAGTCATAAGTGAGTGTAATTATTTATGAGGAGGGGGGTTGGTAAATGGGAGGGGGGAGCAAACAAAGTTTCACTTCCATTTATGGGGGGGGGGGGGGGGGGGGGGGGGTCAAAAAGGTTTTACTCTATGGAAGGGGGGGGGGGGTCAAAAAGGTTCGAGGCTTAGAATCGTGAAAGCACGACATGCATTTGTAAATACTGAATATCACACGAGCGGTATGTTTTTTGTATATAAACATATTAAAGAACAAAAAAGCAAATCGTATATTTTCTTAAATTTAGGGGCTTTCCTGGCCAGTTGACGCCATTTTACGTCATTCATGATCTTCATACTTTCATAAATACTTGGAGACCAGCCAATCGGAGCACGCCAACTTATTTTATAATGAACAAAATGAAATAGCTTATTTTCTATGTATGAGTGATATTAGCGGGAGGGGGTCAGAAAAGTTTCGACTTTTGGCAAGCGGGGGTCTTGAAAGTTTGCCGTCAATTTTGAGGGGAGGCCAAAAAAGTTTTCAACTATTATTTTACCCATTTGCCAACCCCCCCCCCCCGCCCAACCTCGTCCCCAGGGCATTTTGCCTCCACTTCGGCCTCGGGCCGTTTTTGAGACCTCGGGAAATATTTCCCTATACGGACCGGTCGGCGAAAATGGCCCTGGGATAGGGGTATCTAGTAAATAGAAGGCATTGACGAGCAAATAGAGTGAATTAACGAGCAAATAGCTGACACGTTGAAACCTCGTACCCCTAAACAACAAAGGTCCTAACCCTTTGACAAACGTTTTCTTGAGAAATAAACCACCCCCAAAGCTATAGAATGTATCAAAGGAAAGTTAAATGATCTATTTACAACATACGTACAGCTTTATCCCGATAGCTAACTTAGTTCTCTTTAAAAGCGCGGATAATCGAACATGCCCAAAAATATAATTTTCGCAATACGGATACCATCTTGTAAACAAAAACACGAACTTTCGCCTGTCTTCGACGAACGTTTTCTTGAGAAATAATCAACTCCCAAAGCTACAATATATATTAAAACAAAGATAAATTATCTGTTTACAATATGCGTACAGCTATCAGGCTAGCGTATGTAGTTTTCTTAAAAAGAGCGGATAATCGAACATATCATAACATGTTAACAATCCCACATCCAGTGGGCTGGTACGAGTGCCATGTATTTGCTCGTCAATGCCTTCTATTTGCTCGTCAATGCCTTCTATTTGCTCGTCGGCCACTTCCTTATATGGAATACGTACTAGAAGTACATAATATGGAATTTCTGGGTGTTTTGATATGATAATTTATGATAATTTAGGTCATTTGTCTTTGTTTACTCTGTTGATGTGATAATGATTGAGAAATATGCAACGCTCTGCAGACTTGTTCATGTAAAGCATTCATCCTAAAACCAACTAATTCAAAATACATCCATGATTATCTCGTATAAATATCATGGACGAACAAGTATATATCGACTGCATGAGTTCTTGACAATTAACCAAAGCACTTATATTTCTTATTTGTGGTAAAATTGATAGGCGAGGAAATTTCTTTACATGTAGATTTAGATGAATAAATTATACTATAGCTGAATTAATCGATTTTTAGAACTTGGCGATCCCAGACCTTCAATCGTGGAGGCAAAATGTCCTGGGTACGAGGTTGAACCACCCCCCCCCCCCCTCCTCATAAATAATGACCACTCCCTGCACGTGAGTATGACACTCCAATGCAACGCAACCGAAAAGAAACAAAAAAATAATGTCGGAGACAAACATAGTACACGAAGAGGTAGCTACAGGCGAAGCCTCAGGCATGGCGAGGGAGACAAGATCTATCGAACAGATGCGGCGGAACCACCCGGAATTTGGCGCCGCCATCCACAAAGTCGTAGCGCAAATGCTCTCTCAAGAACGACCTTCGGCTAGTGCTAGACAACCAGTAAGTACTGCTACATCTCGTCTCCGAGCGTTCGAGCACGCAGGTAGTGCCTTCAATGTTCTTCAATGCTCTCGCGAACGTCCACCGTCGAAGGGTAAATACGTACCTAAAATGAACAGGTTTTGTGATTGGCTATATCGAACAAAGGTTGTTAGGGTTAGGACATTGGTTTCTTTGTGGTTGATTCTATTGTTTTATTGTTTTAATCAACCAATCACAAAACTTGATAGTATAGGTAGGTGGCGACCCCCGTCGAAGCACGCCAGACAAGGTACGTCCTTACCGCTGATTTGTATGCTTGTGAGTACGTTCCTGTGACCCAAGGCAATACTGGCCTCGCGCAACCAAGTGTCAAAACCGGGTCCTGGGGACTAATACCAGGGTGCAAATAGCGGGTGTACGTATGTGCCCATTCTCATTATAGGCCCTGCAGGTCACACCCAGCAAATTGGAAATTCCAGTGGTCAACATCAAGGTACGATCAATATTTATTCTTTTACTGCCAGAACGTTTATGCATCTGACTAATAGCGCAATAACGAATTCTACTTCGCAAATGATGAACGAACATATAGCTGCTCACGAAGTAGGGCAAAATACCCGCCAGGGTCAAATATCGGCACGAGAGGAATCCTTCGCGGCATTGAGACCCCCCTTTTTATTAGGGTTGACATAGAAAACTGTTAGGCGGGGGGTTAGGACCTTTACCTTTATTTAATTTGTTGTTTTTGGGTTGGTTACATTTCGAGCTAAAAAGCCTTTTTATTTGACCAATATGGAGTCGGAGCCATTCCTGTCTCTAGCTATGCATGTAGTGTAGACCACATGGTCGAGTCAGTTTAGTTTATATAACTACAGCTAATTTATACAATAAAACCTTATAAAATACAAGAGTGGAGCTCATTTTACATGGTCCTTCGAGAATGGATAGAAATTGACTAGAAATGTCTAAAGAGAAGATTATACGAGTTCGTGGTGGCAATCGAGCCTATGTCAAGAAAACTATTGACAGTGTCAAACGAAATCCTGTTACAGTTTACCGGATCCGAAACCGAAAGAGAGAGGCTAGAAAGTTCGAAGTTAACCTTGGATGAAGCAGTGTTGTAGTTTACAAAGGACGAAGATATTAATAAAGAGAAAATCGAAGCAAGTGAACTCGGTGAGTTCATTAATCGAGTATGTGTCAATGAGATAAATCATGCTTTGAGTGTTGTTAACACGTCAGCCAGTGTACAAAGTACTTAGTATAGCTAGTACAAACGTCAACCATACCAGTATGCAAGTGTCCCATCAGTTAGAGCTAAATTACCAAAATTGACATTGAAGAAATTTTGTGGAGAGTCCATGTTGTGGCAGTCATTTTGGGACAGCTTCGTTGCTGTAGTGCATCAACATTTCTAAAGTTGATAAGTTCAATTATTTAAAGAGTTTGGTTGAAGAAAAAGCATCCTCTGCAATTGATGGACTTTCACTTACCGCTGAGAATTATGATGCTGCAGTTGCAGTGCTCAAAGACAGATTTGCTAATCCCCAGATCATAATATCTAGTCATATATGGATGAACTTTTACGACTACAAGCCGTAGAAGATATTGGTAAAGTTAAGAAGATTCGTCAGTTGTACGACTCAATTGAAACACACATTAGAAGTCTGGGAAATCTTGGGATTTCTTCAAGTTCTTATGGAAACCTCCTTGTTCCACTTATTGTGAGTAAGATGCCAGAAGAAATGCATTTAATTGTTGCTAGAAAGCTTGATAAGAATGACTGCGATATTGACAAGCTTCTACGAGAGTTCAAGTTAGAACTTGAAGCCAGGGAGAGATGTAACATGGCAGAGTGCATGTAGTCCACCCAGTCACCCAGGAAATGGTGGGTTTCGGAATAAAGGAAAACCTCCTTATTCTGCATCCTCGCTGTTAACAGGAAAGGATTCACTGTCTGGTCCCCACTGTAGTTTTTGCACCAAGCAACATCCATCAGCAACATGTCCTATTGTTACTGATATATACAGCTGCAAGTAGAACAATCCTTAGAAGAAAGGGGAATGTTTCTTGTGCCTCAGATCTGGATATATTATTAGAAACTGTGATTCTGAGAGGAGATGCCAAAAATGTGGCAACCGTCAGCATACTTCACTGTGTGACAACCAAGGCAACCGACACATCCAAGGTAACCGAGACAACAAAGGTAACCGCACGAACCGAGACAACCAAGGTAACCGAGACAACCAAGGTAACCGAGACAACCAAGGTAACCGAGACAATTTCCAAGGTAACCGAGACAATTTCCAAGGTAACCGAGACAATTTCCAAGGTAACCGAGACAACCAAGGTAACCGCACCAACAGAAACAACCAAGGTAACAGAGACAACCAAGGTAGCCGCACCAACAGAGACAACCAATGTATACATGGTTATAACCATGCCAACCAAGGTAACCAAGACAACCAAGCCGTAAGTACCCAAGGAAATGGAGGAGCTACTTCAACAATGTGTATAGACAGTAACACCCCAGTATTGTCACAAACTGCGCAAGCTTATAGTGGGTAAAGTCAATTGTCAAGACCAGAAGGTAAATGCCAGAATTGTGTTTGACTCGTGTAATCAACGATCCTATGTGTCACGTCGACAAAGAAAAGCTTTGGAACTGCCTTCAATTGGATCAGAAAACTTGCGTATCAAAACTGATTCGAAGAGGAGACACCTATAGAGTTGTATCCTGTGATCAAGTTAATTTGTCAGAAACGGATGTTGATGGAAATGAGATAAACGTGGATATGTACAGTGTGCCAACAATATGCAGTTCTATCAGCAACCAAGCTATTGAAATGGCTCTTGAAAAATACCCTTACCTTGAAGGTTTACATCTGGCAGATGCATCGAACATGTCCAGCGAATCCGAAGTAGACATATTGATAGGTGTCGATTACTATTGGACATTTGTTACAGGAACCACACGACGAGGGACACAATTTGGTCCAGTAGCTAGTATATACGCGTACAAAGCTTGGATGGGTATTGTCCGGCCCAGTGATAACTGAATGCCAGTCAACCTGAATTCTACCCACGTATTGTGTATCGACACAGAACCAGTTACAACCGTACAAGTCACCGATCTACGAAAGGAGCTGATAAAATTCTGGCATCTCAACACCTTAGGTATACGAGAGAACGAGCCATCAGCCTATGATGGTTTCATCCAAGATGCAAGGTTCAATGGTGAGCAGTATGAAGTCAACTATTATGCAACCTCAGTAAAAAGATTAAGTTCACTAATGTCTCGACTTAAAGCCAATCCAACAATACTCAAGGAATATGATAACATTATTCAGGAGAAAATCAAGGCAGGAGTTGTGGAACCTGTTGGTGAAGAACCCTTGCCAGTTGGAAATATTCATTACTTACCGCATCGAGAAGTAATCAGAGCAGATAAAGAGACCACGAAGATAAGAGTTGTGTACGATACATCAGCAAGAAGCTCTGGGACAAATTTGAACGATTGTCTCCACACCGGTCCTTCTTTGAATCCACGATTTGATCGTGACATTCTGTTGAGATTCCGAGTACACAGAGTGGCAATGATAGCGGATATCGACAAAGCATTCCTGAATATTTCTATAGCAACAGAGCATAGAGATTATCTACGATTTTTATAGGTAGATGACATCAACAGTCCAAGTCCTAGCACACAACCTTTGAAATTTGCCCGAGTCGTATTTGGTCTTACGTCGAGTCCTTCCATCCTGAATGCAATTCTACGTCATCACCTGAGTCATTACTCCACCACAGATCCAGCCTTTGTAAGAAAGTCACTCAGATCTCTTTATGTGGACGATCTTACATCTGGCTCAGAGAACGTTGCATCCGCCTTAGAATTAGCCAAGAAAACCAAGTCCAGACTGGCCGAAGGTGGATTCAACATGCGCAAATGGTTGAGTAATTCTGAGGAACTAATGAAGGAATTCAATAGCAGTCCAGACCTCGCAGGAAGTACACAGATCCCAAGTCGAATGGGCCCAGTAAAGGAGGACGACCAAGGATACTCTCAATATGTCTTCTACCGACAACAAGATAACAATGCGCGAGTCCTTGGTCAAACGTGGAATCTTCAGTCAGATGAATTATGATCAACTTTTCAAGAATCTTAGCAGACGTTGACCCGAAAGTTGTTACGAAGAAAGTCGTCCTCAGTGTTGCGGCAAAATCCTACGATCCGCTGTATATGTTTTGTTGGAAATAACACTCAACAGTTAATAAACTTTAGTTAATATTGGACAAATACCGCGGGCTCAGTAATACCGCTTAATACCGCGGGCTCAGTTAGTACGTTTGTTGGGCGTTCATATTTGTTGTTCAAAGACAACGTATCTTCTTTCTATTCTCGAAGCTTCTTATGTTTCAGTACAAAATAAAACGAACAGGTTATGGACCCAGACACCCTCGGAACTGTGATCTACCAATCAAAGAAACTTCTGTTGGATTAAATCATTCAGAATGGCGCAAGAAGACAAGTTATTTATCGACAAACTAGTGGGAGCAAAAAATTGGCAAATATGGAAATATCAAATGCAAGCTATAATGGAAGCTAGAGAATTGTGGGGTCACGTTGATGGATCGACAACTAGCCCGGCTGTATCAGACAGCAGTTCAGCGGCTCAAGCAGCTTTTCAAAAGGCTCAGAAGAAAGCAAAAGCTCTCCTTGTCACGAGTATAAATTCGGATCTTGTGTATCTCATTACTGAATGTCAAACGCCAAAGGAAATTTGGGATAAACTTAAGAAACGCTTTGAACGAGATACTGTGCTAAACAAATTGTTTTTGAAGCAGAAGTTCTTTTCTTTGAAAATGAAAGAAAGCGATTTTCTCGACGAACATCTTCGCCGAATGAAAGAAATTACAAACCAACTGGCAGCCATCAAGGCACCAATTCCTGAAGATGAACATATGGTGGCACTGCTACTCAGCCTTCCACGATCATATGACACCTTGATAACTGCATTAACTGCAAAAGGAGATGAGCTTAGCCTAGCTCAAGTGCATCAAGCACTCTTAAGCGAGGAAGAGAAGCGTAACCAAAACAAGAATCAGACCAGTGGTGGTGGAATTGAAAAGGGTGCTACTGCCTTGCAGCATGACAAGTCAAATCGAAAGCCTATTAAATGCTTTGGATGTGGGGAAGAAAATCATATGATTCGAAATTGTCCCCAAAGGAAGAAAGAACAGCAAGAACGTTACAGTAAATTTGAGCATAAAGCAACTCCAGCAAGTGCTGATGGAGACAGCAACGAGGACTCTGGGAGTAATGTATTTGCTGTAGGATTTATTGTAGCTGAAGGGGTTGATAGCTGGATTATCGACTCAGGTGCTTCACAGCACATGACTGCTAATCATGACTTACTAGTAAACTATTGTGAATTCTCTGAACCGGAACCTGTTGCTCTTGGAGATGGTCATTCTGTCAATGCCTATGGATGTGGAGAAATAAACATCACTATGTTACTTGGAAACAAGGCAAAAGATCAACAGAAATCGATTCTGACAAAGGTACTGTATGTCCCAAAGTTAGCCGCTAATCTTTTTAGTGCTCGTGCAGTTGCCTCCAAAGGCAAGGTGGTGCAATTTGGACACACCCTCTGCTGGATTAAAGACTCCAAAGGCAAAGTAGTAGCGCGTGGTCGACTTGTTGGGAACTTGTACCGTCTTGATTGCAAAGTTGACAAACCTGGAAACCAGGCATCGATTGCTAATGAAACCAGTATCAAACTGGATCTATGGCACCAAAGAATGGCACATTTAAATGTTGGTCAAATGAAAACCATGGCTACAAAGGAACTTATCACAGGTGCTGACATACCTGGAAATGGCAAGTTGGATTTTTGCGAGGCTTGTGCAGAAGGAAAGGCACATCGAGCGCCATTTAAGCCAGTGGGAGAAATTCAGTCAACGAAAAGGCTGCAGCTGGTCCACAGTGATGTTGCAGGACCAATGAAAACCGAAAGCTTTGGAGGTGCAAAGTACTTTGTGACCTTCATAGATGATTATTCCAGATGTGTCACTGTTTACCCAATGAAGCATAAGTCTGAAGTGCTAGAAAAATTCAAAGAGTGGGAGGCAGCAGTGACAAACCAAGCTGAATGCAAGATTAAGACGTTACGGACAGACAATGGCGGTGAATACACATCTGCTGAGTTTCAAGACTTCCTGAAGGATAAAGGAATTCGTCATGAGACTACAGTGCCGCATTCCCCACAACAGAATGGGGTAGCTGAGCACATGAACCGAACACTTCAAGAAGCAGCTCTTTCTATGATCCTGCATGCTGCAGTACCCAAGGCCTTCTGGGCAGAAGCTGTCTGCAATGTAGCCTATACACGAAACCGACTCGTTACGACTACGACTGGAGTAACCCCTTACGAAAGATGGTATGGAAAGAAGCCAAATGTTTCTAATATGCGTGTTTTTGGTTGCACTGCTTATGCTCATGTTCCTGACGCTAATCGCCAGAAACTTGACCAAAAGGCTATCAAGATGAGATTTGTTGGCCACAGCCTCACACAGAAAGGATACAGGCTATATGATGAGAATCGAGGCAGAATCTTTATTCGTCGAGATGTAACCTTCAATGAAACTGACTTTGGGCATACAAAAGTTCCAATGAAGTTTGATGAAGAGTGTAATGAATATCTTGGAGAAGAAACGGAAATGAATGATGAAGATGCAAGGACTGTGGATGAACAGGAAAAACGGATGAACGGTCCCAGACGCTCAGAAAGAGAAAGAAATCCACCAGTGTACTACCATAACGAGTATGCTGGGATCACCACAGCGAAGCATACAGCCCTTTATGTAATCGACATCGAAGAACCAGTGACACTAAAGGAAGCTCTTGATGGTGAACATGCAGCACAGTGGAAAGCAGCTGCAGATGCCGAATACCAATCTCTGATGGAGAATGAGACTTGGAAGTTGGTTGAACTGCCACCTGGACGTAAGCCTATCAGTTGTAAGTGGATTTTTAAAGTCAAACACGATGAAACCGGAAAGATAGAAAGATTCAAAGGTCGACTAGTGGCTAAAGGTTTTCTACAGAAGTACGGAATTGACTATGATGAAACTTTTTCCCCAGTGGTTCGTTTTTCGTCAATCCGGACTCTTTTGGCTTTTGGTGTTTCTCGACGAATGTTAGTCCATCAAATGGATGTAGTAACGGCTTTTCTCAATGGCACACTGGACGAGGAAATATATATGCAACAGCCTGAAGGTTACGTAGAACCAGGAAAGGAGGGACTAGTGTGTCGCCTCAAGAAATCGCTTTATGGACTAAAGCAGAGCTCACGTTGTTGGAACAATGCCTTCAAAGAATTTATGTTATCACTAGGATTTGATCAGAGTGCTGCAGATCCATGTGTCTTTATTCGAATCCTCAACGATCAACTAACGATTGTTACTGTTCATGTTGATGACCTTATACTTCTAACTGAAACAGAAGAAGGGATGATCAAGCTGAAGACTGGGCTGGCAAGCCATTTCAAGATGAAGGATATGGGTAAACTTCATTATTGTCTAGGAGTTAATGCTACTATGAAGGACGGTGTATTACGAATCGGTCAAGAGCAGTATATCAACAAGATTTTAAAGAAGTACAAATTGCAAGATTGCAAGACCGTGTCAACGCCAATGGATCCCAATGTTAAACTAGTGAGTGACGATGGTTATAGTAAACCAGTGGATGCCGTACAGTACCAGTCGATGGTAGGGAGCCTAATCTACGCAGCAATAGCTACTCGTCCAGACATTGCTCAGGCAGTGGCAACACTAGCTAAATTCAACTCATCACCAACAGAGGCGCATCTGACAGCTGTCAAACGAGTCTTCCGGTATTTGAAAGGAACTGCTCAGTTGCACCTCCAGTACCAAGTAACCGATGTTCATGTAGAGGGATACTCTGATGCAGATTGGGCTTCTGACTCAGATGACCGACGATCAACCTCTGGCAACGTATTCATCATGTCTGGCGGTGCTATTAGTTGGGCAAGCAAGAAACAACCAACAGTGGCACTTTCAACATCGGAATCGGAATACATTGCGCTCTGTTTTGCAACGCAAGAGGCAGTATGGTTGCGACAACTAATGAAAGATCTACGAGTAGATTGTTCCAGAGCTATGACCTTATACGAGGACAATCAAGGAACCATCGCTATGTCAAGAAATCCAGTGGTACACAAGCGAACGAAGCACATTGATATTAAATATCATTTTGTGCGGGAGAAAACTCAAAATGGAACAATTGAACCAAAGTACTGTCCGACCAACGAAATGGTAGCCGACATCTTCACAAAGCCATTACCTAGAGGACAATTTGAATATCTGCGACGTAAGCTGGGACTTGTATAGACTTAGTGACATGTTGAGTGAGTGGGAGTGTTGGAAATAACACTCAACAGTTAATAAACTTTAGTTAATATTGGACAAATACCGCGGGCTCAGTAATACCGCTTAATACCGCGGGCTCAGTTAGTACGTTTGTTGGGCGTTCATATTTGTTGTTCAAAGATAATGTATCTTCTTTCTATTCTCGAAGCTTCTTATGTTTCAGTACAAGATAAAACGAACATGTTTATTATGTAATTTTTTGTGAGGTTGGTCTTCACATGGGACTCCTGTCCTGTTGATCATTCCTTCAATCATGTTCAAGTATTGCACTCTTTATTTACTGCGGTATATTTGCATTCTTGTATGGTTGTAAAGTTAATAAATAAATAAATAAATAAATAAATAAGTCTGATCTCCCCAGTTATTCTGCGTTTGAAACTGCTGTTTCAAGAGTTATGTAAGAAGAATGTTGGCTGGGATGAACAGTTAAACGATGAATTTTGTCAAGAATGGCACCAGATTGTTCAGAAGCTGAAAGAAGCAGATGGTACATCCCTCGGTAGATGGTGCTGGCTTTTAACAATATTTAGCTGACCAATTTATCAGAGAATATTATTATAAAACATTTATGCTGAGCAAACTGCTTTACGGTAGCGAGCTTTACGAGCTTTACGATTTTGCAGTGCGCAGAATAAACTTCCTTCCATCCTTCTTTAGAGGAATTTTGGGCATCTCATAAGAAAACGTCCCAAACAAGACCGTCCTTTGCTCGGATTACTAACTCATATTTAAGAGTAGTAAAAAAGTAGAGTGCTGCGTAGACACGAGTGTTAGGAAATATAGCAAAGTGAAAAGGTGGTAAACTGCCAATATTTAGTTGCCCCACCGAGCTCATTTCCAGTTTTTTAGACAACGTTATGTCCCCTTTGGTTAAGAAGTCGCCTTCTTATATCAAAGATACTAAACATGATGCCTTGCAAAGTACCAGTCCCGGTTTGGTCGTCTTAAACACGGAGTGCTTGCATATATTGGCGGTGAGATCTGATGCTCACGTGCCAATCATAATTAGTTCAATTACTGTGATTGGTCATGAAACAGAGAGAAATGAGAAATAATCAAAACAACCGAAAATCTCCATTGTTTTGAGACACCATTGTTTGAATTGATTTTTAAAATTTCAAAGACTCCATTGTTTCGAGGGGGATGGGCTTCCCTACACGTCACGTCAATAGACCTTTTTTGTTTAAAATGTATATATTCTAACACTCGAAATTTGCCATTACCACAAATCCTTAGAACATGCAGTTTAATCGAGTGAAATGCCAAATATTACTTGTAATGTATTATATAATAGACAGTGTTTTATTGATGGTTCCGCCAGTAATAAAACTGATAATCACACATGTGCGATTATTTATGGTAATCACACATGTGTTGATTATCATGTTTTAAAATGTTTGTAAAATCGCATTACACTCTTGTGCTCTATTTTTGTTGATTATTATTTATATAATAAACAGAAAAATACATGAATGCTTGGAAATACAGGGCTGCAAATAAATATTTTTTCTTGACAGGACATGTGTCTGATCAATTTCCATTTTGGTCGGACAGAACTTAAATTTGGTCGGACTTATAACTATTATCACATTTTGTCGGACAATTTTTCGTAACAATTTTTTTATTGACATATTCTTGTTACTTAATATTCTACAACTTGTATTTTAACAGAAAACTTAAAGCAAAGGTCATTCAAGGCTGTTAATAACGTATCGCGCTCTCTGATTGGCCAGCATGATTAGATCAGCCAATCAGCGTTTACTCAACAGACCTATATCACTGGAAAAAAGCCTCAAAATGTTACCTTAAAAGCTTAAATCAGAGATGCCAACCAGGGCCGGATTAAAGTTTCGCGGGGCCCCTTGCCATCGTTTAGACCCCCAGCGCGGTTTCATCATGAGCGCAAGGAAAAAATTGAACTTTGCTATAAGAAAAAAAGATAGGATTAAATTATCTTCCTATGTTCCTCGCTGCCTTAAAAAGTCCGCACCTACCGAAACCCACCGCTTATCGGAGCCGCGCGCTTAGGTGGGGCCCCGTGTTTTCTAGAAAATACGTGTGAATTAAAATTGCGCAGCGAGAAGGCGCGGGGCCCCAAAAAGCGCGGGGTCCCCGGCATATACCGCTTCTGCCATAGGCTTAATCCGGCCCTGATGCCAACCGGTCTAGCGTACTTCACAAAGGTCTAAACTATGTAAATATATAGCAAATTGTAACAAATAAATGCCATCAAAGTGTACCTTTTGGGAACTTGGCCGGCCGTCTAATATGTTATGCACACTTTGAATTAGCTTTCTTATGAGTTTCTTATGAAGCAAAGTTAGCGTTATTTTATAAAAAAAGCTATAAAATGGTAAATGCGGCTCAGGGCTGTGTCAAAGTGTAACATGTGTCAAGACTGGACCTGATAAAATTGATTCTATACGCTTGGAGATCTACAGATAATATTATCGAGACTCGAGGAATACATACGTTACTTAGTACGAAATTCAAGGTGAAGAGTGTGCAATAATTCTCCAAGTTGCTACTGAATTATTCTTCACAGTTATAGATTTGGTTCAAACGTCGAACTTTTATACGTCGAACCAACTCAATGAGTGAAAAGTTCGACGTTTGGCCCAAACCTAATTCTTCAGTATTTATAACGAATTCTTGATAGATTCATCAATCCTTTTGTTTATAATTATATCCAGTTCAGTTTAGCCTGCGTTTAAAGTGGGCTGCGACGCATGCAAGACTAGAGTTTCCTTTGCGTTCGTCTGTTCAGCGCCGCGCGCGTGTTAAAGATTGTTTAAAGCAGAATTTCTTCTTGATCAGACAATATATTTTATTTGGACGGACATCATTGTCCGATCACAATTTGGTTTTGTTCTGACATTTGCCAAATTTGGTCGGACATTGTCCGATGACCGACAGTAATTTGCAGCCCTAGGATATCTCACTCGTTCGATATCCTGGTCAACACTCGAAATAAATTTCATATTTCCGCACATCCATGTATTATTCTCTATACACATATTATAGTTAACTGTATGAACTATAACGTTGTTCACTCGAAACATTTCGACCTCCTAGTGTATTGCATTATTTCGGCAGTATATATACACCAACTTCTATTTGTGTTTCATCTGCACTATATTTCAAAACGACGATAGATCACAGTTAACTGAACTAGAATGCGACCAGCCATCCTTATAATTTCGAAACATTTCATAACTTCGATGGATTGCATTATTTCTCCGCTGCTGCCGTGGAGGACCCAGGTCAATGTACCAACCACAAAGGCCGAAAAGAGGCACGAAAATACGAGTTGATTGTGTACTCCGTCCTGTGATTCTTCGCGTGTCAATTCCGGTTGCTTGGAGCAGATTGGCTCGTTGGGGAAGTACTCTGGATCGCCTTTAACCCGATCTTTTCCGCTGCGTTTCGTTAGCAACAAGATGACCACGAGAAGAGCAGCGAGAGAAAACGTGACCATCGCGTAGATATAGTACCCAAATGCCTTGAAACGCCCCAGATAAGCCACCATGATTTTCTCGTTCAACAAACTCGTATCATCAGACGAGGCGAAGATATAGGCGGCGAGGATAAAGGAAGCACACCAAGCAACGATACTAATGGGGCTTGTAATGACCGGCGATTGGGTTTGTCTGGTTGAATAGTCGTTCAAACCCTTCTCTACCATTTCGAAGATTATGTGTAGAACGGTGGAGATATTGAATAACATGTATACAGCATACATAGCTCGACAACTGTACGACAACTTAGTTTCAAGGGAATCGCAGTGCAGAAATAACGGTGTTGTTGCTAACTCATATGCAACGTCTGAAACGGCTAAACTGATTAACACGATGTTTCCGCTGGCTTTCTTGCGGAGAGGTTTCTCGGTTAGGAGGAAATAAATGATGACCAGATTAATGACTACGACGATTGAAGCACAGACGATGTAAACGGACTGAGATCGCAATTGGAAATACGCCAGAATTTCTTCATATTGGAATGTCGCGTGAGATATTTCCATTGTCGAAGCGGCTTCCGTGACGGTAATAATATACTTATATACGGTATACAGATAGATGCAGTTTCTATACAGAGAAAACATAGTTTTACTTGGTTATACAAATCAAATACTCTAAAAGGTTGGTGCACTGCCAAAATAGTGGGTGCGCACTAGATAATAGTCGCCAGAACCATGTTGAGCCCGCCAACACCACTAATCCAGCGGTGACATATTCGTCGTAAAACAGTCGCAAAACGCTCGTAAATCTACCACACATTATTTCAAAATATGTAAATATTTAGTATCTTTATACGTGCACGTGAAGAGCGTTCATGCAGAAGAATACATGACAAACTCTCAATCCTAGACCAGTAAATTTGATTTTATCATCGATATATATAGTCAAAACGGATATGTAGATACTTTCCAAAAGGCATGACGACGTACGTATGCTGAGAGGTTTCAAAATATATTTGCCGACTGAAACTATATATGCGCATTGCATATACATTTATACAGTATATTACGGTGGTCCATGTAGTTAAGCATTTCTGCATTTGCCATAGAACATTCGTATTCAAGTCACTTACTCCATCCCGTGGAGCGCGGTGATGCCTGCGAAGTAGGCTATTACTAGTCATAGATACTTTTAAATAAGTGATAAAACGTGTTGTGCTGCGTAGGTAGTGTAGTGAATGGCGTGTAAGTAGTCTAACGTTTCGAGCGAAGGACCTTCGTCAGAAAGTGAAACGTAAATTAATAATCACTCAGTTATTATTTCACAGTTTACGTTTTCACTCTCTAAACTTCCAACTTCCACACTATTTCATAGACTTCGGCTCCAAATCTGCCTCTTGATTGTTTCGGGTTTGTTTAAAGACGAGTTTGTAGTTCGAGAATACAATCCGTCTTCTCGAAACAAACTTGTCTTTGAAACCAAACCACTCTCGAAACAAACCCGTCTTCTCGAAACAAACCCGTCTTTGAACAAACCCAAAACAAACAAAGAGGCAGACTTGAAGCAAGTCTAACTATTTCACTATTTCGGCCAGTACTCCGAGTTCCGACCGTTTGGAGAAATGGTTCGTAATATTTACGACGAACATGTTACCGCTGGGTTAATGGTGTTGGCGGGCTCAACATGGTTCTGGCGACTATTATCTGCGCACCAAAATAGCGTGTAGGGAGTCTAACTTTCGAGCGAAGGCCCTTCGTCAGTGGCGCTCTAATGAAATATATTATACCTCAACTATAAATTGTCCAATCAAATAGCTAGATTTTACCACGTGACCAGTCAATTTAAATTTAGCGTAGGTCAAACCGGTCATGCGACTGATGTAACTTTTTGCTAGCATAAAAAATTCCGAATCGACCTTCAGCAGTCGCTGTAAAAATTGCGCAATTACAACAAGGTCCAGTTATTCCCAGCACACTGTCCCAACCCGTGATTTTATTCGTAATTCTTCGGCACTGACGGCACAACAATGTAAGCATCAGCGGTCTTCCGCATGAGCTTTGACCAATCTGAGTCAGATTCCAGCTATTTGATTGGTCAATACACTTATCTCCATGGTGATCGTCCAATTTGACCGATGTGAGGTGCATGAACCACCTGATTGGTTAATTCAGACAAATACCGTGTTCTTATTCGCTACTCCATTTGACCGATCTTGACCAATTCGCTTAAAATGTATATATATTGATTAATAAACTACTGTCTTACTAATCTATTGATAATCTAGTATTGCTATTGCGAAATATTGCGCGTCTCTGGCCGTATAAATCGTCGCTCAATTACCTTATAACATTAACATATATTTACATATATACTGTCGACAAAACGACGATTAAGATTATGCGATTCGAGTTTACCGGTTCCGTGTAACCTATATTTAAGCGTTTCGTATTGACTTTAAAAAGGTTTAAACTTCATATTGATCGATTGTTGTTGAACGCCCATGCCCCGGACCCCTATAAAAATTCCTAGATCCACCCCGCTGATCACGAATACTAATAATATCACGAATACGAACAACAAGATGTTTCAAAACGTACGTTTCTAGACGTTTCAAGACAGCATTCAAGATTTTTTCGGTATAATATATAATTTATGACCCTCCGCTTTGACCGGTAACATTTCGTCGAATTCCCCTCGCTCCGGATTAATGGACGAATTCATATTACAAGACGGAAAGTCGTCTAAGACGAGAATCCGTCTGACGGATAGCCTGCGTAGCAGACGGTTCTTTGGGGGGAGGAGGTTATATTCGGGACGCGGAAAATCCGCGAGGCGGAAATATTCGGGACGCGGATATACAGCGAGGCGGAAAACCCACTCCCCCCAAACAACCGTCTGCTACGCAGGCTATGTGACGGATTACTGTCAGGTATAAATTTAAGACGGAAACCCGTTCATGAAAACCTTGAAAAATCTCGAGTGATCGATGAATGAGACTGGGGCGAGTATAACCTGTATGTTATCAAAATGGCTGGCAGTTCCACAGTATTTGTTCAGAAGCTTTTGTTAGAACGAAAGCGAAAAGCTGCAGATCAGTATGTGATACAATACTTTAGATCACGAAGCAGCGGTTACAAAAAACTAAGGTGTTCAATAATCGACAATAATGAGGAACAATTTCAAAAGATAGCAGCTGCGGTCGTTTGTTTTTCTGTGAAAGAGAGGAAACCCAAAGGCGATTACGGATACCAAAATTGGACAAACAATCAGTTTAAAAAGAGACTAAGAGTAAATCGTGATACGTTTGATTATATACTGGATTCCATTAGAGGAATAATTATCAAGGAAACCACTAAATTCAAAGCACCAGTTTCACCAGAACGTCAGCTTGGAATAACTCTTTACAGATTGGCTCATGGGTGTTCCTACATCACAGCAGGTGACCTTTTTGCTGTTGCACCGTCTACAGCCTGTAAGATTTTCAATGAAGTAATTCGCGTGATCGTCCAGGTTTTCTATGATGAGTATGTGAATTTACCATCGACGGAAAAAGAGTGGAAAGATGAGCTAACTGCTTTCCTTAAAGATTATGGGTTTCCCTGTGTAGGAGCCTGGGATGGCTTTCATGTATATATTAGTAGTAACCTAAAGAACTTCTTTAATTTTAAAAAGCGGTATTCTGTTACTAATATGGGATTGGTTGGAGCAAACAAAAGATTCCTTTGGGCTGGTGTGGGTGTGCCTGGGTCAGTGCATGATTCTACTCTTCTGCAGTCCTCACCAATTTTCAGTGAAATTGAATCTGGCCACATACTCCCAAATAATGTGCTTAGTTTACCTGGATATGGAGAAATTCCCTTAGCAATGGTGGGAGACAGTGCATTCCCTGCACGTTCTTGGCTCTTAAAAGCTTACCCAGACACCACAAAGAATAAAAAGGAAAAGTATTTTAATGTAAAACTGAGATCTGCTAGAGTGGTTTCAGAGCATGCGTATGGTATATTAAAGGGACGATGGCGTATTTTGTATAAAAAGATGGAGTGTCGCAGGCGTAATGTTACAGCTGTTATAATGGCTTGCATTGCATTGCACAACTTATGCATCAAATGGCATGATCATTGTCTTCCTCGTTGGCAGCTCCTGGTGAAAAAGCTCAATTTAATCCGTAGACCAACTAAGAGAACCAAAGATAAACAACTTTACGAAAGGATACCAGTAAGAGTTACCAGGTGGTTATGGTCCTTAAGGTCTCAATAAAATAATGATGTAATATTACACATCATGAACAAAGTGATTTTGATACATAGTGCACTTTAATATATTAAAAACATATGTTTCTTATTTTCTTTGAAGCTTTGTATGGAGTCAATTGTAATTATTAATTGTAAAAAATGAAATTATGGCTCATTTGGGGCATCTGATATAAGGGGAGGGGGCACAATATTATTCAAGCTGATAAAAGAAAAGTAGATGCAGGAAAATCTGTTGCAGTGTATGTTCCCCTTAACTTACAGTATTAAAGTATGCTGTTTACCAGTAACAATTATTTTGAAACAATACAAAGAACATATCTGAATAAAATGTGAAAAACAATTTATATTTAACACTCAAAGTCTATAAAACTACTATAGCTTAAAGTCACTGTTCAGTATATAAATATATGGCTTCATAAAAAATATAATAACAATGATACCAAGCATTTTGCAAGAAAACATTTTGCAAATTATTGCTTTTGGCAAATAAATGAAAAACAGTTTCATTTTATAAATAAAGAGGAACATTAACTAATTATTTAAACTCAATTAAATACTAAATGACAACTAACATGTTTGTAGTTGGTAAATCATAGCTGGTGATACACATAACTTTCAGCCTGTGGATCATTAGTGGATGTTGGGGTATTCCAGCTACTGATTGCACTTGACAATGGCATGTTTTGAAATAGATGGCTATAATTTCCATGTTTGTACCTGGTGTTCTTCGCAGAAGAAGCTGAGCCATCAGCATCTCATGCTTGCTCCCTCTGGTAGGCAAGACACATCTCATCTCGCTTTCGGTCAGATTCTAAGAGGGCTTGAAGTCGTGTATCTTTGTTTTTCTCCTGTTGAGAACTGCTGTTTTCTATACTCTTAGCCATTTCGATATCATGGCCTCACTCTGAGATTTGGGTTTCGAATTTCTCTTTGGATGAAACTTAACATTTGTTTTCCTTGGACTTTTCCTTTTAATCTGCCTCTTGACTTCTATCACATCTTTTCTCTTCTCTATTTTTTCAGATTCCTCTATTTCCTCAACAGATGCATTTCTAACGCTGCTTGAAGAAATGCTCTCATCACTACAACTGTCTACAGACAAATGACACACACTTGTAGATGTTTGAAGTTCATCATTCGCTTCAAAACTGTTCTCTGAACTGTTAGGACTCCGCATACATGCATCATCATCATCTTTATCTTCACTACAATTACCAAATGTATCTAAATCACTTGCCTTGCTAGATACAGATGTCATATCGTCAAATGCTTGAGCTATGATTGAGAATATCATACCACATCGGTATAGCTGTGTCCTTTCTCCCAAGTCCAGTGCCAGACTTTATTTTATTATCAATTCTACGCCACTCTTTCTTGAACCACTTAAATTTTGCACGTAGTTGCTCAATAGTAAATTTATACTCGGCAGTATCCTGGGGCATGGCTTCTTAAAATTCCTTCCGAATCTGAATAAACAAATCCTCATTTGCATGCTTTTTCAGCGCATAATTTTCGAGCTGAAATAACCAGCAACGTTCTTTTCCGTCAGTGTTGGATAAAACCCTTGCATATATGTTCATATCTTCTTCCGACCAAACTTTGTTTCTCTTGTTTTCAGGCAATCCTTTTAACTTTTTCTTGCTCTCCTTCTCTCACGGCTTATTTCTCGTCGACATTTTGTATCCCAGAGTGCTTGGTTGCCTTGTCGTCCCAGTCAGTCTTTTCGACTTTACTGCTAAAACCCGTCCTGATTTGTTCGTTTAATGTAAATTTAAGACGTGTTTCTCGTCTGAGACAAGTTTCTCGTCTGACTTTCTCGTCTAAACGACGGGAAAATATACAGATAAATCAAAGACGGGATACTCGTCGTTTACCGGAGTACATCTGACGAGTTTCTCGTCCAAGACGCGTTTCCCGTCTTAGACGAGTTCCGTCTTCTAATATGAATTCGCCTAATAAATTATAAGAATCTTCACTCATAATGTTAGACTGCTTGCTACACACTATTTCGACAGTACACCAACCTTTTAGAGTATTTGATAAACAAAACAAGAAACAGTGGTGCGCGGAAAATAGAGGAGGAAGGAACTTCGCTTGAAACGTTATTGTTTCGTTCCTTATATACTTAGGTTAATTCATGCAAAGTATAACCATTATAGCTATATAATAATAATAATTTTTTTTTCTATTTAATAAATATACTATTATTTAATATATAAAATACAGAAAGATAAAAAAGATTAAAAAATTTTTTTAAATAAAATCAAGGATGTATGTACTGTATATAGGTATTAAATGTTAGCCTCAGTGCAGGCAAACTCAAAATTTCCTGCAACTGGCGCATAAAAACTAACTCTGGTACCCCTCAGGCACAACAAAGCGGATCGTAGGATACTAAATGAAAGTCGTGTTCGTATCCAATTCATGGTGGCAGAATATCTTTCAGCTCTTTTAATTGAAAGTTTTGTTGCTAGTTCCTTGTGGAAATTTGCACATTCCGTACTCATAGCACCGTTAGTACCAAATATTAATGGCGTGAAGGATCCGTTTTCAACTTGCATGATACGATCGTTGTAAGCACGCTTTTTCTCTTGCTCAGCTTTCTTAAGGACTTGATCTGTCGAGAGATTTCTGTTAGACTGGGCATTAATATGCGTTACACGAACATCAAAAAATGCACTTTGCCCCTTCCTCCAAAAACCTCTAGCTTTCACATCAACTCGAGCATTATCCTCGATATTTGCTGTTCTGTGTTGGTAATGTTCTCCTGTTAGGGGCTGAAGTGGTGGCTCGACTGACACATCCTTACACACTTCAGCTAGCATGGCAGCTTCGAGGTCACGAATTTCGTTGTGTCTGATGGAAATGAATCCTCCACGCTTACAGTCCATTGCATGTTGAACACTGAACAGTGTGCCACATGGGCACATTGATGGCAAATCTTTGATCGGTCGAGAATATCGAATGTTAAGAGCATCTTTGAATTCACCCTTGTTTAGGACGAAACCTTGGTGCTGAATTGGTAATACATTTAACCAAGAAGACGCTCCTTTATCTCTGGCTTGTTTCACTGACCGAAGAGTGTCATGGTTTAAGATGGTATCGATTTCTTCAGCATGATTGATTTGATTTTTGACATTCTGCAATTTGCAGTCTCTCTTTATTTGCTCAACTCTTTCCCTTTCTGGTAATAAATGTTGTTGCTGGTGAACAATAATAGCTGCTAGAGGAGCGGAAATGGACTTGCTTATGATGTAATGGTTATCTGCATCTTGTACAGCTAATGCCCAAACCCCCCAGACGGGTCGGAAGAGAAAAAAGGCGACGTTCATATAAGAAGAGATATCGGATCCGAATAAGGAGGGTAGAAAACGATACGTTAAGATATCTTCGATAGGCTGCAGCAACACCGAGATCCCGGGAATAGTCCGTAGAAAATAGGTAAACTTGTGACTGAAGCCATGTATATATGCAGAGAATGCAGCATGAGGCTGTGTTTTTGCGATTTCACACAACTTTTCAAGCTCCTTAGACCAAGACTGCACTTTTCCTTCGAAATATTTCTCTTTGAATGCATCCGTGCCAAGAGCAGCACCGATATGACGTTTCCCTTCTGTTGTGATGTTGAGGTCTAGATCTTTAAACATCTCTTTGGCTTTGTCGAGATCTTTCTCATAGTCTTTTAGAATAAGCCACGACTTCTCAGGATTTACGTAGTAACCATATTTCTGACCTTCATCAATGAGGGTGAGGAACCAATCTTTAATTTGGTGTATACGACCTGCACCAGCTGCGTCATCAGCAAGCCAGACTTGCTTGACGGTATCTGCCTGAATTAGCAGGGTCGAAATCAGCAAAGTTGTCATTAAAGAGTAGAAGGCCATTGCAAGGTTGTCCCCTTGAGTTGTTCCTTCTAAACTGAGGATTTCTCCGCCACCTGCAATAAAAAGACGGGAGGGACGGCGATATGTATTGATTAGCACAGTAGAAATCGGAGGACATATAATTTGCACATTATGCAAGGCCACCATACGATTCATAGAGTTGAATGCATTCGATGCATCTACCAGGATAACACCGTCTGTATCTTCCTGTTGGAAGATTGTGGCCATAGCATGTATAGCAGCTTCTGAGCCAGCAATATGTCCCCCACATGTTTGGATCGGCCCACATGCTTCTTCGATGTCGCCTCTGAGATTCCAGGATAGGGTTTTCCCAACGATTCGGCGCAGAACTTCTCCTACTCCAATATGTCGAACGCCAGGATTCTTATCGATGGGGATAAGGCGGCTGGCGACATAGGATTCGAGGATGACGGGATCCAGAACAGTAGAAGCAACTTTGCACGCGAACAGAGCAATTTCCTCTCTCAGACCTTTCCCCTCTTTGGCAAAGTTCTTTGAAGACAGGACACGTCT
Source organism: Chrysogorgia sp. JL179-B06 (assembly GCA_035772405.1). Classification (NCBI taxonomy): domain Eukaryota; kingdom Metazoa; phylum Cnidaria; class Anthozoa; order Scleralcyonacea; family Chrysogorgiidae; genus Chrysogorgia; species Chrysogorgia sp. JL179-B06. The sequence goes on along the minus strand of JAYKKM010000096.1, from coordinate 3,723,573 downwards.
AAACTGATCTGAATCAAAATTGGACGGTCCAGCACTGCCTCTCGTAACCATTGCAGCTTTAAATATGGTATTCTCATCTATGGAGAAATAGGTATCAGGTACACAATTGATTGGACCATGAAGTAGACTGTCTTCGGAAATGCTAGCAGGGCAAGGATGCTTCATCTTTAATTCATTAATAACAGCGTCGGAAATTATCGAAAGATTCCCTTGACCTTCTTCAGTAAGGACGCGCATAGCTGCATGAACTTTACCCTGGAACATTAGCTTAGAGAATACTCTTCCAATGTCTTCCTCTTTTCGAAAGGTTGATTTGGTAAGTTTCCTCTGAATATCTCTACATTCACGCATGATGAGCGATAAATCACCTTGATTCCATAGGTCGAGTCTTCTTTCAAGAATGGATGAATGTTCTTTGGCTTTACTTTTCTTTGAAGGTTTTTGGAGTAGAAGGTTGGGAAGTATCATGAACACCTTAAGTGCAATACCTTGGAAAGGAGAATCAGAATTAAATTTTCCAAGCCAAATAGTTAATTGCTGGATAAAGGCCTTTCCATGTCTCCCGGATGGAACCAAGAAAACATTCTTTCGCCACATAGATATTTCATCATATATTCCATCAACTTGTTGAATAAATTCCTTACCAGACAGTCCACGCCAATTTGCATTTATTAAGTCTGAGCCGACATGAATATAAACAGGAATATTGGGTTGTTGACAATTTGATTCCGGGAGCTCTTGATTGCCTATAGATTCATACACTGATGGTGAGTTCGATCTTCCTTCACCAACCTGCGTTTTAATAAATCGAGTGGTCTGAGAGGATTGACATTTATGTTGACGAATATTACCATCCTTATTTACTTTGTATTCCTTATTACAAAGTAAACACTTTGCTTTGCCTGGTAGAGCTGAATAATTAGATTGCGACATATCCAAGTATTATGTTAATGCAGATTTCATAGATGTTGGCGATCACTGAAGCGAATTATTTAAGTATCACAAATATTAAGATGTATAGTTCAGACTAATAAGTCGATAAGAAACGCCGATAAATGTTTCCTCAAAAGATAGTAGATCTATATATGTGAATAATACACTTAAATTTGTCAGCTGTATCTAGAAATGAAGAAGACAAGAGACGCTTCAGTTCACAAGAGTTCGTTCAGTATTTGCTCCTAATACGTCCTAATAGACGTATTAGGAGCATTATACAATAGTCTCAATGCTCTTACAACAATGTATTCTTAAATATACTGATAAAACTTATTACAGTTTCATTATAAGATAAAGTCTACTACATATATTACCACTATAAACAAAAAAAACTATTAATTTAAAAAAAGAAAAGTCTTAACTGCTGACTTAAAATTACCCAACATATCAAAGCTTCTAATTTCCTGTGGTAATGAATTCCACAGTTTTGGTGCCGAAACCGAGAACGCTCTGTCTCCATGAGTCACCGTTTTGGATTTTGGCTCAATTAGCAGATTACGGTCTGATGATCTCAAAGCACGAGTAGGTTTATATTTATTTAGCAAATCAGTAATATAAACAGGCGCCTGGCCGTGCAAAGCCTTGAAAGTAATTATTAGTATTTTAAACACAATCCTTGATCTCACCGGCAACCAGTGAAGATTACGAAGCACACTAGGGGAGATATGCTCCGATTTTTTAACCCCTGTTACAAGTCTTGCAGCTGTATTTTGAATTCACTGTAACTTGCTCAATTCAGCTTCTGGTAAGCCATATAGGATGCTATTACAGCTATCTGTAAGTTTTGATGTTATGAATGCATGCACCAACTTCTCACAGTCCTTTTTACTCAAATATTTCCTGATCTTGCCGATATTTCTGATGGCAAAAGTGGCCGATTTACAGATGTTATTTACATGAGTATTTAATTTTAGATGTCTATCTACAGCAACACCGAGATCACGTGCAACCGGAGCCGGTTGGATTTTCACATCATTGACACATATTTCTGGCATTGGTTCACAATGCATAAAACGTGATGATAGATGGACAATCTCGGTTTTACTCGGATTGCATATAAGACCATTCATAGTACACCAGTTGGTGATGTCCTTAATACATAACTCAAGTTTAGCTAGAGCAGCAGGTCGATCACATGGAGATTTTACAGGCATATACAGCTGTGTGTCATCAGCGTACATTATGCAATCAAGGTCATGGGCTTTGATCACATCTTCCAATGGCGCAAAGAAGAGTGAAAAGAGAAGTGGACCCAGTACAGAACCCTGAGGTACACCATATTGCAATGGTTTGTTTGAGGAATGCGTTATATTCTTCAGCAATGAAATACTGACGCCTTTCGAGCGTACCCCTACCGTGATAACTAAAAATCTCCCCAGTTCACTCTTTCTTTTCTCTTTACTTTATCCAAAATACTATTAATATTGTATCACGTTAGTAATCACTCACCAAGAACCACGAAGACTTTATTGGTCGTACTGCGTTGCATATACTGTAAAACGGATTCTATTTTTAAACCCAAAATGCGGTCGAAGCTGGCCTTTAGCAACTGGTCATGCTATGCTATTTTTTAAACATCTGCATATTTTGAAAACAATACATTTCTAAAGATCAGAATATGTAAATCGTTTCATAATTTGCATAGCATTGCAAAGTAAATGCGAATAAACATCAACAACATATATGTCACTGTGCGCTCGATAATTATTCATAAGATGCATACTATACATGGTTGCCACGGTGACACGTTCACATAAAGATAATTAAATTTCCTGGGAGGGTGTGCTCACCCGAAGGGAACATGTAGTTCTACGAGAACCTTCGAAGAATGCAACATAGCCTCTCACCTGAGATTCACTATTATCCTCAATTGTCAAATGCGTCAGGATTCATGATAATCATGAATCTTGGGACGATCGTGAGAGTCGCGAATGCGTATAACAGTCAATTACTGTCCCACAAGCTTAGTATCTCTCACTAGTCTATTAATGTAGCGCCTCAAGTAGCTAGGGCGTTTAGAGTTGCGGAAAATTTTCATATGGACTTATAGTACGTATTCCATATAAGGTCATAACGGACGGGCCAGCCCACTGGATGCGGATACGTAACACGTTACGATATGTTCGATTATCCGCTCTTTCTAAGAAAATTACGTTCGCTCGCCGGATAAGCTGTACGCATATTGTAAACAGATAATTTACCTTTGTTTTAATATATATTGTAGCTTTGGGAGTTGATTATTTCTCAAGAAAACGTTCGTCGAAGACAGCCGAAAGTTCGTTTACAAGATGGTATCCGTAATACGAAAATTATCTTTTTGGGCATGTTCGATTACCCGCTTTCAAAGAGAACTAAGTTAGCTACCAGGATAAGCTGTATCTATGTTGTAAATAGATCATTTAACTTTAAAAGAATATATTATATAGCTTTGTGGGAGGGTTAGGACCTTTGTTGTTTTGGGGTCGGTTACAATCTAATTAACTTGGAGGCTGGTACGAGGGCAATGTATTTGCTCGTCAGGGCTACGTATATGCTCGTTAGGGCAACGTATTTGCTCTTCCCAGTCCCGTCCGTTATGACCTTATATGGAATACGTACTATAAGTACCTATCAAAATTTTGGGGAGGTTTTAATATAAAACCAACCTCGTTCCCAGGGCCTTATCTCCGCTCCCCGCCCGGAGCGATTGCGTTTGTTATCGAAATATCGTGAGGCGCCCTCAAATACTCTCGAATTTCGGCAGTTCATAAGCAAGCGAAAACAGACAAAACAGCGGAGTCGATTTTATTGTCAACTATTCGATTCCCAGTAAATAAATAACTGCTTATTCCTGGTTATATTCTTACCGTGAAAGCAGAGAAGCAATCTTTCTGTAGTTTGGGAAGACAGCGTGCAAATAGAACATGCGCAGTTTTCCCTAGTTTCCCTAGTAAATGCCCACCCTCCGTGCCCCCCCCCCCCCGGAAAGTGCGTCCAGACAAACTCAAACTCGAATAAATCGAAATATTCGTCTGCTATACATAGTTCGGGAAAGAGACTGAGCACGAGTTACGCACAGGAAACCCTGAGGGGAGGCAGCAACAAACTCTTACATCAAATAATGTATAAAACCTACGAATCAAGGGCCAATATAATTAACTAATTAACCGATCTTAACCTTGAAATGGTGCTATTGGTCCTGGTTTGGTCGTCTTAAAATGTATATAATTAAAATGTATATAATTCTTAAAATGTACGAACTTTTCCTTTACCACAAATCCTTAGAACATGCAGTTTAATCGAGTGAAATGCCAAATATTACTTGTAATTATTATATAATAGACAGTGTTTTATTGATGGTTCCGCCAGTAATAAAACTGATAATCACACATGTGCGATTATTTATGGTAATCACACATGTGTTGATTATCGTGATTTAAAATGTTTGTAAAATCGCATTACACTCTTGTGCTCTATTTTTGTTGATTATTATTTATATAATAAACAGAAAAATACATGAATGCTTGGAAATACAACAGGGCTGCAAATAAATATTTTTTCTTGACAGGACATATGTGTCTGACCAATTTCCCATTTTGGTCGGACAGAACACATAAAACTATTATCACATTTTGTCGGACAATTTTTCGTAACAATTTTTTTATTAACATATTCTTGTTACTTAATATTCTACAACTTGCACTACACAGTGAATTACGCAATGAAGTCTATTTTGAAGAAAGCAAAGGTCATTCAAGGCTGTTAATAACGTATCGCGCTCTCTGATTGGCCAGCATGATTAGATCAGCCAATCAGCCAATCAGCATTTACTCAACTGACTTATATCACTGCAAAAAAGCCTCAAAATGTTACCTTAAAAGCGAAAATCAGAGATGCCAACCGGTCTAGCGTACTTCACAAAGGTCTAAACTATGTAAATATACTGGTTGGCAAATTGTAACAAATAAATGCCATCAAAGTGTACCTTTTGGGAACTTGGCCGGCCGTCTAATATGTTATGCACACTTTGAATTAGCTTTCTTATGAGTTTTTGATGCAAAGTTAGCGTTATTTTATAAAAAAGCTACAAAATGGTAAATGCGGCTCAGGGCTGTGTCAATGTGTAACATGTGTCAAGACTGGACCTGATAAAATTGATTCTATACGCTCGGAGATCTACAGATAATATTATCGAGACTCGAGGAATACATACGTTACTTACGAAATTCAAGGAGAAGAGTGTACAATAATTCTCCAAGTTGCACTGAATTATACTTCACAGTTAGATTTGGTTCAAACGTCGAGCTTTTCATACGTCGAACCAACTCAATGAGTGAAAAGTTCAACGTTTGGTCCAAACCTAATTCTTCAGTATTTATAACGAATTCTTGATAGATTCATCAATCCTTTTGTTTATAATTATATCCAGCTCAGTTTAGCCTGCGTTTAAAGTGGGCTGCGACGCAAGGCTAGAGTTTCCCTTGCGTTCTTCGATATCCTGGTAAACACTCGAAATAAATTTCATATTTCCGCACATCCTACATGTATTATTCTCTATACACATATTATACTTTACTGTATGAACTAACGTTGTTCACTCGAGAAACATTTCGACCTCCTAGTGTATTGCATTATTTCGGCAGTATATATACCCCAACTTTTAGAAAATTATATTTGTGTTTCATCTGCACTATATTTCAAAACGACGACAGATCACAGTTAACTGAACTAGAATGCGACCAGCCATCCTTATAATTTCGAAACATTTCATAACTTCAATGGATTGCATTATTTCTCCGCTGCTGCCGTGGAGAACCCAGTCCCAGGTTAATGTACCAACCACGAAGGCCGAAAAGAGGCACGAAAACACGAGTTGATTGTGTTCTCCGCCCTGTGATTCTTCGCGTGTCAATTCCGCTGGCTTGGAGTAGATTGGCTCGTTGGGGAAGTACTCTGGATCGCCTTTAACCCGATCTTTTCCGCTGCGTTTCGTTAGCAACAAGATGACCATGAGAAGAGCAGCGAGAGAAAACGAGACCACCGCGTAGATATAGTACCCAAATGCCTTGAAACGCCCCAGATAAGCCACCATGATTTTCTCGTACAACAAACTCGTATCATCAGACGAGGCGAAGATATAGGCGGCGAGGATAAAGGAAGCACACCAAGCAACGATACTAAGGGAGACGCATGAGTGCTTTGTAATGACCGGCGATTGGGTTTGTCTGGTTGAACAGTCGTTCAAAACCTTCTCTACCATTTCGAAGATTATGTGTAGAAGGGTGGAGATATTGAATAACATGTATACAGCATACATAGCTCGACAAGTGTACGACAACTTAGTTTCAAGGGATCGCAGTGCAGAAATAACGGTGTTGTTGCTAACTCATATGCAACGTCTGAAACGGCTAAACTGATTAACACGATGTTTCCGCTGGCTTTCTTGCGGAGAGGTTTCTCGGTTAGGAGGAAATAAATGATGACCAGATTAATGACTACGACGACTGAAGCACAGACGATGTAAACAGACTGGGATCGCAATTGGAAATACGCCAGAATTTCTTCATATTGGAATGTCGCGTGAGATATTTCCATTGTCGAAGCGGCTTCCGTGACGGTAATAATAATATACTTATATACAGTATACAGATAGATGCAGTTTCTATACAGAAAAAACATAGTTTTACTTCGTTATACAAATCAAATACTCTAAAAGGTTGGTGTACTGCCAAAATAGTGTGTATACCTCAACCATAAATTGTCCAATCAAATAGCTAGATAATACTAATGGCGGAACAACAAGACGTTTCAAAACGTTTCAAGACACTGCAGCATTCAAGATTGTTTCGGTATAATATATAATTTATGACCCTCCGCTCGGGGGAATTCGTCGAAATATTACCCCTCGGAATGATATAAAATGATAAGAATCTTCACTCATAATGTTAGACTCCTGCACATTTCCTCACACACTATTTCGACAGTACACCAACCTTTTAGAGTATTTGATTAACAAAACAAGAAACAGTGGTGCGAAAATAGAGGAGGAAGGAAAGACGATAGACTAGCTTCGCTTGAAACGTTATTGTTTCGTTCCTTAATTTATACTTTGCCGGTTACACTTGAAGTCATGCAACGTATCAGGTAAAAGTGAAAAGGTGGTGAACTGACGTTTCCAGCGTACCCCTACTCTGATGACTAAAAATCTCGACAGTTCACTTTCTTTTCGCTTTACTTTATCCAAAACACTGCCTACGCAGCACTCTACATTTTTACAGTATAACCTTTGTTAATACAGCGATAGTATTATAAATATATATTAATATTGTATCACGTTAGTAATCACTCACCAAGAACGACGAAGACTTTATTGGTTGTACTGCTGCATATACTAGGGACTTTAAGGAAACACAACCGAACGGGTAGACTTGCTCCAAGTCTGCCTCTTGATTCTTTCGGGTTTGTTTAATTACGGGTTTGTTTAATCTGTGGTTCAAATGAGGTTGTCAAAAACCAAAGGAGACATGCTACGATGCATGCATGCGCGATGCGCCCCACGATATCGATGATGCACGAGAGTATGACACTCGAAAGCAACGCAACCGAAAAGTAAGAAGAAAAAAATGTCAGAGACAAACATAGCACACGAAGAGGTAGCTCCAGGTGAAGCCTCAAGCATGGCGAGGGAGACAAGATCGGTGGAACCGCCATCCACAAAGTCGTCGCGCAAATACTCTCGCAAGAACGTCCTTCGGCTAGTGCTAGACAACCAGTAAGTACTGCTACATCTCGTCTCCGAGCGTTCGAGCGCGCAGGTAGTGCCTTCTTCCGTCGAGTGGGTCTCGCGAACGTCCACCATCGAAGCACGCCACCTGACGAATAATAATAATAATAATGTTTAATGTTTATATAGCGCAAAATACATGCATATATGATCTAATACGCTTTACATCAGGGGTCACGGCCGAGCAGAGACGTCCTTACCGCTGATTTGTACGCTCGTGAGTTCGTTCCTGTGACGGAAGGCAATACTGGCCTCGCGCAACTAAGTGTCAAAACCCGGTCCTGGGGATTAATACCAAGGTGCAATGGTATGTGTATGTGCCCATTCTCATTAGGCCCTACAGGTCACACAGCTAAATGGCAATTCCAGTGGTCAACATCAAGGTACGATTAATATTTATTATTTTACTTGGCACTGGAACTCGCACTACACCCTGATCGTAAGAGAGTCCTGTTTACTATGGATGGCCTACGAAATTGTTTTTCCTTATTTTAGTTTAACCGTGGATCAAAATTGAAGTCGGCGAACGTCAACTGCATTTATGCTTTGACTCACCCGAAAATTATAGATGATTATCTTTCTAAAGAAATACGCCTAGGTCGAGTAGAAGGCCTCTTCGAGACCCCACTAATTGAAGAGCTTCACATTAGCCGTTTTGGCGTTATTCCCAAAAAAAATAAACATCGGCAACGAATAGCGCTTAATCCTGGACCTTTTGTCTCCTGCGAAAGCAGGCGTTTAAGGGCAGATGGAACGCCTACACGAAAGACCCATGTTTTTGAATTTCTACGTCCACCAGAAGACGCTAAATTCTGATTGGCTAACTCAACTCATTAGTACTCATTAGCATTTCTTGTCGAGGGCGAGCACGCCATTTACCCTGGTCAGCGGCAAGCAATTGTCTTCTGCGATCCTTTTATTTAATTGGATTTTTACTTAGCTTTGCTGTGTCGCAGGGGTTGGGTTAGGATCTAAGTTGTTTTTGGGTTAGCATGCAGTTCTATGATGTATATCATATTATCGTAATATAGGCATCTCTCGCGGATACTAAAAAAGATCGTCCAGAAGACGATTGCCATGCCGCTGACCAGGACAAATGGCGTGCTCACCCTCCCTCTCCGCCCGTGGTGTAACGTTTCTCGAAATAAACATTTAAAAATGGCGACTTTACCTTGCCGTGTTGGTAGATTATTTTCTTTCGAAAGCTTTAACCGATCTTCAGTTCGTTGCTGGTCGTAGCTTTAAATTAAAACAGGAACAAAAAGTTGCAACGAGGGAGCTGCTAGCAGGAAAAGATGTTTTGATGGTATTACCAACGGGATTTGGCAAGAGTTTGATTGTGGATTTAGTAGATTTACCACACGTTCGTGCGAGCGCGTGATTATCAGTCGGTAGGGGAAGCAGCTATATTATTGTGATTTCTGCTACCTTGTCCTTGTCTTCAGGTGTTGCAACAGTGCTCTCTGGGCCTTCGGAGAATTCCTTCGACGTTTCAGAATAAAGAGACTTTCGGCTAGACGTATCACGTATTCTACGTTGTCTTGCATATGAAATTTCTTGGCCAAATCCCAATTCTGGAGTTACGATGTTTGGTAGTCAGATGTCGCTTCATTCTATCAGGGCTATTAATGTTATCGGTTGGTGTGAACATCGCTGTCTCCTTCTTTCACATGTGTTAATACTGAGTTTAATAAAGTTATAAAGTTCAAAAGCATTTCTTATTTTTTCTGCCGCAAGACCTACAAACCCGCTCGGAGAAAGTTTCACTGCGTAGTAATGCAAAGCCGATTGATTCACAAGCCTCAGCCAGAATGTGAATCTGTGCTTCAAATTTCGATAATAAATTTCGTAGTAACGCAATTACGTAATCGATAATGGGTGTAAAGAATACACACGCAATCGATAATGGGGCAAATAGCCCAAAAATCACGCAATCGACAATGGGCCAAATAGCGCAATTGCGCATTCAGAACCGAATTTCGCAATCAGTGATGAGTGCAAAGAACCCAATTATGCAATCAATAATGGATGGATGCAAAGAACCCAATTACGCAATCAATAATGGCTGCAAACAACCCAATTACTCAATCAATAATGGTTGGAAAGAACCCAATTACGCAAACAATGATGGGTGGAAAGAACCCAATTACGCAATCAATAATGGGTGCAAAGAACCCAATTTCAAAGAACCCAATTACGCAATCAATGATGGGTGCAAAGAACCCAATTATGCAATCAATAATGGATGGGTGCAAAGAACCCAATTACGCAATCAATAATGGCTGCAAACAACCCAATTACTCAATCAATAATGGTTGCAAAGAACCCGGAAAGAACCCAATTACGCAATCAATAATGGGTGCAAAGAACCCAATTACTCAATCAATAATGGTTGCAAAGAACCCAATTACGCAAACAATGATGGGTGGAAAGAACCCAATAGCGCTCCGTCGAGATGACGTCAGTACCGATGTTTGTCCGCTTTTACCCATAATTATTGCGGCCATAACAAAAGAAATAGCTCATTTGCAATCATTTGTGAGTCAAATTTGGTTTGTTTGTCCGCTTTTTGAGCTATTAATAGCAGCCAGACTCTACGCTATTACGCAATCAATAATGGGTGCAAAGAACCCAATTACGCAATCAATAATGGGTGCAAAATGCGTGCGTTAACTGAAGAAGGAAAATTTAAATTTTCTGTTGAGTGGTACTATGTGTTTAATTCCCGCTAAAATAGTACGGATCCGTTTACTGTTCATTAGCGTCTTAACAACTTATTCTTGATGTATGTTCATACAGCACGTACAGAAACCCTTGATCTTGTGTCTGTTATCAACTGAATTCGCGACTGCAAACAGCCGACTCCTACAATTCGCGCGCTTTGTTAGGCAGAGGGGCTCCGCACTTACGGCCAGTAGGCCTCGCATTTTTTCGTTTGTTAATTATTGGCGATCGAGAGCCCTTTTTAGACCAAAGATGTGCCATGAATTGGTATTTTATAGCCTTCAGAAATCTCTTAAATCTCCCTCAAAATGCAGGAATAATAAAATTCAAAAATTTCTGGGGGTGAAAATAAAGCTGCGCTAAACTCGTACTTGATGCTCCACCACTCTCCTCCTCAACTAAAGCCTTAAAAACAATAAACTGGACACCTCTCAGTGTCGTCTGGAATCAGACGACAGAAACATCAATTTTATATTTAAATGTATTAACGGTTTAATAGATTTTGACTTTGAACTAATTAGAAATAATAACATTCATAAATATTTTACAAGGACCAACAACAACCTATATCTACCTTATAAAGTCAACACAAACTGGGGAAAACAAAAACTCATTTATCACGCATCAATGGATTTTAATAACTTGGACAATAAAACAAGAAGCACAAACTCGCTAACAATATTTAAAAATAGGTACGCATTGCGTACATGCGTCCACAAAGGTGTGGTCAAAGCTGGAATTGGTAGTTATATCGCCTTTGCAGAAAGCACAAATCTTTGAATAAATCGCGTTTTCAGAAGGTTTTTGTGAATTAATAGAGTCGACAAGTGTCGCATAGATGGAAGTAGAGGAGGGATGAATTTGAATGTTCGGAAAGCTCTGACTCTGCGTTTGAAGAGGATTTTAGCAGACAATTGAGCTGCTTGATATGGAAGTGGAGGAAGTTCAGTTCGAAGAAATACACACTTGAAGAAGTAAGTAATTAATCGATATATTTTTGAAATAATTGCTTAATTTAATCTAGGTAACTAGGGTAAAGGTACTAATAAGCAATTGCCTTGCGATTTCTGCAAGAAAGTCTGTAAATCGAAAGGTACTGGTACTGCGGAAGTAAACACATGTCTGAACTGGGAGAGGGAACGTCTTGCATGATTTCTAACGAAAATTTGGTTATATCTTTGGGGAAAACCTGTTGTATAATCATTTTATTACTATATCAGATAACGAGGATTTTTTTCAAAGAGACATAGAGGTCTGGGAACTATACTTTAACTATTGTAAAATTAAAACTTGAACAATGTTCTTTATGTTAGTGGTCTGTATGCACATGCAAACTTTGAAGTGATTTCATCCAATAATCTTAAAGATATATATGATTTTGCAATATATCACATAAGTGTAAATAAAATATCTCAAGAACTACAGTACATGTAAGTGAAATATGGAAACTGAAGTTGTAAATTTATTATGTTAAGAGTTCTTTCAAATATGACAAACTTAGTTTTTGTTTCATAGAAACTTTAATGCTCATCCACCTTTGTGAACACTTGATTGGATTTCTTGAAGAAGCTGATAATGGAAAAATGAATATCTAACCCTGAGGTTATATTTGTTTATTTCAATATTTTCATTCATACAAGTTGTATGACTTAAGTTCTGGTTATGCATAGTTTATGGTTTGATGGAAATTACTTCATATTGTAGTTTAATTTATGAATTTATGAATTTCTTGCTTCTGTATTTTGCAGACCTGAGCTTATAGCCGTAGCAACTAACCTTCACAGCCTTATTTGGAATGTTCTTAATTATCTAAGTGCCATGTCAATTTAATTTAGTATTGTGATCTTCTCAAGAATTTGGCCCTTTGTTGTATTATATTTGGCTAGCTACATGTACGGTATGTAATATTATGGCGAATATACCAAAAAAGCAAAAACTGCTTAAGATGGAAAAGCAGGAACAAAGAAATTGAAGTCTTGATATCATCAATGAGAAAATCGAGAGGCATATTAGTACATTTTCTCATTTTTGGGTAATTGCCATTTATGGGTTACCAGCATTGCTGAGGTGTTGAATTAGTTTTTAGAAAGAAGACAAATAAAGACAGGATTATATGTCTGAGTCATCTATAAGTAGAGAATGTATGAAGTCTTGATTTCCTCTCTTGTGAAAGCTTGTGGTGCAAAATTATTGAAAATTGTGATGTAGAAATATCAAATGAATGTCAGTCTGTGTTTAGAAAATATTGTTAAAATAAATGATATATTAGTGTTAGGTATTTTTATTTTGCTAAGGATATTGTTAATAAGTACAATCTAAGTCAGCATACTCAAGAAAGAAAGCTTTATATAAACAGCTAAAGAAAGCCAGTGATAAGATGTAAATATTGTCTATGAACTTAATTATGCTTAACGGTTAATTTAGTTCTGCCTCTACTGTCAGCTTTATCAATTTAACAACCTAAAAAGTTGTGTACTGCTAAATTATTTGGAACAAAATACTAATGCTTTGAGCAAGATCTCTTTAAATCTAATAGAGGCATATAAGATGCTTGCTTGAAACATCAGTATTTTGTCTCACACAATGTATTGGTAGCATACGAACTTCCAGCACTCTAATTTTACTGATGTTAATGCCGGACAATTTTTCTCATCAACAGTGGAGGCAGGATTAGAAAATACATGTACTTTATAGACCTGGAGCGAGGGGAATTCGACGAAATATTAAATATTTCAAGGGTCTGTAATATATGCTGAGGGTCTATAAATGATATATTATACCGAAACAATCTTGAATGCTGTCTTGAAACGTCTTGTATGTTGTTCCTCCATTGTTGACAGGCTCAACTTGGTTTACGCGCATGCACTAGTGGGTTCGAGCGGGGTATTCCAACTCAAATCACCCGGTCTTTTCATCATCAGCGGGTGATTCGAACTCAAATCACAAAACTGGTAACATGGCAAAAATCTAGCTCTTTGATTGGATAATTTATAGTTGAGGTACTGTATAATATTACAATTGATTTCTCAATTCATAGATTATACAGATCAATTACATGTAACTATATCCTTCAACTCTACATATATTAATTATTCATGTGTATATTTATAATAAAATTGTATATATTTTCTATAAATAGAATTTCTTTTTTTGGATCTGTTTTGTTTGTATGCTACCTAATTTATGGATTAAAATAATTTAATCTGTCATTATCATCATTTTATTGAATTGCAAGTGGAGAGGTTTAAAATCTATCAAGAAAAAAACGACTTTCTGTAGTAACAGTCTTCTTGTCTGATACCCAGGCGCTTGTTTTGCTTTGCGCGACTTGCAGGGGCTGAGCGCGCGGGGGCTTTTGGGGAGGACGCGAGGGAAGGAAGCTAAATTGTCTTGTCGTGTCCTCCCCAAAAGCCCCCGCGCGCTCAGCCCCCGCAAGTCGCGCAAAGCAAAACAAGCGCCTGGGTACGAGTGGCTCCCGGGACTATAGTCTCTTACGACTGGAAACTAAAAGGATACAGGAACATATTTTGGTCTACAGTTCAATAGTTCATTACTTTTGAATTAATGAATAATGTATGCGAAACAAATGTTATATTAACTTTAAATGGTATAGAGATTAGAGAGTTGCTAGTTATAAATAAATTCAAATTAAGAAGCTACTGTTCATGGAATGGTCGTCGCATTTGAGCAAGATTTGACTTGTTTTATTTTAGAGGTTAATACTTAATGTCGTATTAGTATAGAAATTATATGTATAATACAGTAAACTCAACAAATTCCAAGCGAGCAACGAAAAGACAAAGTGTCTTACCTTGAACACCAACAAAATGGAAACGAATAACTGTTACACAATCGAAACCACTGGGAATAAATTTAGGAAACCAAATTAATATTCAAAGGTGTTGTCTCCTGCATGTGCTCCAAATCTCGAACCGTATTATGTTCGCTAAAACTCCGTAAATATTTTCGCTCAAACTGTCCACTGGCGTCCACTGTCCTAATGGACAGTGGTCAATAAATGTTTGATACAATCACGTGATTGTGCCATGCTCTCACTTTTTTAAGGAAATAAAGTTTTTAAAGAATTTCTAAGGAATTTCTGGATTTTACCAGAAATATTTATTTTTCAGGATATTGTACTACAAGATAAGAAAATGAAGACAAAATTCTTTGGAATAATATAATAAAACTGAAAACACAACAAAAAAGTAGTACAGTTTCATTCTGGATCATCAGAGTCGATTACATATTACTGGTTGAACATTCTTTTGTAATGAGTTTGTCAGCCTCGCTCACAGCCTCACTGGCCTCACTTGCGGCACGCAAAATAAGTTTGGGCTCGCATTTTGAGTTTACCTAAGTAACCAGGCCTTATTCAAAATGGAAGCCAATATTGGGGTTAGTAGAAAACTTCGTTAATAATAATAATAATAATAATAATAAAGACGTATTATGTGCGAATCCGATCCGAGTCCGATCGGATTCGGAATAAAATTTTCACCCTCGGGTCGGATCAGATCGGATTTTTTAATTTTTCTATCGGATAGGACCGGATCGGATTTTGTGTGGGTTTTTTTCGGATGTAATCGGATTTGTTGGTTTTTTTTTGCAATAAGTAATAATTTTTTTTGACTTTTTTCACAAGTCCAAACAGGCAAGCAAAAGCTAATTTATTGTATTATATTTAATTACAGACTTTTAGTTCAGGAATTTCGAACGATCGGACATTTGATAGTGCCGGCTTTTTGTAATTAGCAAACGTGTTTAAGATAACAAGATTGTGTAAGCTAAGATTTTAAGGCCTGTTTCAAACGTCGCATTTTGCATGTGTCGAATACAATTGGCATTAGATTCGACCGAATTACCAAAATGCGACGCTTGTTTCAAAGTCAAACGGTCGCATTTTGCATGTGTCGAATTCAATAGTAAACAATAGCAAATTAGCAATCATAGTGTCTGTGATGCGTAAACGACCTTAAACTGTACGAGTCCGAGAACAACAAAGTACTCGATATCCTGAAGTTCTGGAGAGATCATGCCAGAATTTACCCCAAGTTAGCAGTGGTTGAAAGGTTTATTTTGGCTTGCCCAGCTAGTAGCGCGCCATCAGAGAGAAGCTTTTCGCAAGCGGGATGGACAATCAACGTTAGGCGTACGCGTCTGTCTCTGCGAAATGTAAACGCCCTGCTGTGCATTCGAAGTTATATGGCAGGGACTGCATGGAAGGCTTTAGAACCGAGTGAGCCGACTGACAGATCGGACGAAGACGATTAACAATTGCACACAAAGTACAAACGTACAAACGTGACAGCGTTTTAATAGTTTTGAAGTTTGAACTTTGAAGTTTACACTTTTTGTTTACATTAGATATACACTATTGTATTTTTGTTGGGTTCATATTAGCAAAATCGTAAACAACGTTTGCCCAAATTGTTTTTAATATTGTTTTTGAAAATGGTCACATTCAATTCAAGTTATACAATATATGTTCGGATCGGATTTTTTGATATTTTCGCAATCGGATCGACACGCGAATTTCTAGCATCGGATCGGATCGGATTCAATATTTTGTTTCCGGATCGGATTTTGTGTTTTTAGCTTCGGAACGGATCGGATTCGGATTGAAAATTTAGACAAACCCTCGGATTCAAACACGTCAATCCGATCCGATGCACACCTCTACATCGCAGGGTCGCGGGTTCAATTCCAGCCGGAAGGCCTAATTTGCAGAGCGTAATAAATTGTAGATAAATTAAAGACAAGACATCACTTTGCTGTTACTCCGAGTTTCACGCTTACGCGATCGTCAGTCAGACAGTCTGTCTTTGATACACACTGTATTAAGTTAATACACAGTTAATTGCTAGTCGAACAAAACGAACCAGAGCAAATTAAACGCATATCACAAGTTGACGTTTATTTGCAAATTCTTTTGAGAAAGTGGGTCCCCAGTTAGGTGATTTTAATCATGCAAACAAATCAAGCAGTTACTGCTAGTCAATATCGTTCTAGCATCTGTAAATCCCGGACAAAAATCTGTAAAACCCGCAGAATATTTTTAATAAACGGGGGATGTATATTGCCGGGGGGACTCCAAATACCATAAAACCGTCGTGTTGTTAATAATCAGGGGGTGTATAGTAATTTTCGATCTGGGGCCGAAGTATCACCAACTAATACTATGAAACTCTCCAATTTCGACTTAAAAATGTGTTGACACTTAACAGTCGTACGGAATCGAACGATGCAAGAACGGAAAACCTTTACACGCGGTAAAATTTCATGGCGTAAGAACTGACTCAAACCATGACCACTTTGCGTTGACTGGCATGATATAAATCACTGCGATGCATTCCAAACAGAATCGCTGCGAAAGTATCAGGTTTTTCTAATGAGTGATGGACTGTTTCATGTTTTTTGAAAGTCTTTGACAGTTTTATTCTGTATACCGTTTCTTGAAAGTTGAAAGTCATTCTGTATACTGTTTCTAAAACAACTCAACAAAAGATGTTCATGATATAGTGAGTTCCTTCAATGCTCGCCTTTGGCTTCATGTTAATTTGATCGTTGACTCACAAAGTCGTTTAATAAGATAATTTGTAGTTATATACGCAAGGAGTCTGGGTACGAGATTGGCGGAAGCTGCAGCTCAGCCACACGTCATGCTGACACCCAGTGGGTGGGGCAAAGCCTCTTAAATTTCCGACAAGTTTATTCGCTACGTAACCAAATTTTTTGCACACAAAAATGGACAAATAACGGAAACTAAAAAAGGTTTTGATACACAAAATGTTTTTAACCTTTTTTGCGCCTGTCCTAGGCATTCAATGCCTGTCCTAGGCATTCAATGGCTTTTTAGACTTTTCGATATATTTCGACGATTTCGATCGCTATTTCAACGTTTATTGATTTGGTTTGCAGTGGTACTATCGTAATAAGTTTATATTTAGTTTGGTGCGTTTATGAGATTTATCACTCTTATAGAGGTGAGCGGAATACCCCCAACATGAGGCTAGAAGCCCAATTGATAGGGGTTCCGAGAGCCTATACGATTTAAGGTCGTTGTCCGGAGAAGACCCGAAAGTCTTACCATTTGCTGGTATTATTGCAAAGGCAGTACTTTCTCCTCAATTATTTTTAAGACCTTGAGTGGTGGCCCGACACAGGATTTGAACGGCCTGTGTCTCCCAGCTCATAGACATGTGTGGTAACCACTAGACCACAACAGCTGGTTAATACTATAGGTGGGCTATTATTGGGTTCACAGGGTGTTTTGGGGACGCGTGGAGAGAATCGGGACGCGGAATTGCGAGCGCGCGGGGGAAGACGGGAAGAGAGAAAAGAAGCCTCTGCCATATAATGCGCGGTTCTGTGGTGAGATCTGCGGTTCTGTGATTATGGCCGAAAACGACAGCGATATGGAAGAATTTGAACGTTCCCTTCATAATATGAGTCTCGAAGGTACGTGTACAAAATTTGGTGTAAATTGATAGCCAATTTAACGGTTTTGTGTCCTCGTGTTTTAGTGTTGCTGCACAGATGATCGCGTATTTTGTCAATGTTTGTCTGAGTCTATAATTAAATTCACGAAATCAGGTTCATTTGAGAGTTAGATTTGGTTTGTTTGTCTGAGTTTTGGTTTATAAGTAACTGTGCGCTTCGCTATTGGAAAAATCGTTTTATTTTAAACTTCCGTTAATCATGTTTATAGATGATGGCGACGACGACCAAAGAAGGAGTTAATCTCTGGGAAGCATACTCTTATACTCCAGAGTCTAGACATCACAATGAATCTATTTCCAAGAGACTTCAGACGTCTTCTATTCTACAAAACAAAAAAATGAGCGCATTGTTATTGAAGCCGACGGCGACGAAGGAAAATTATCTAGATAAACACGCTTTGATATCCGACACTATGTCTATAGGCTAAAAAGTCTGACAATAAAGCAATTGAACAATCTTACCGTCTCAAGTCGTAGTTCATATAGTTGTTCCACATCTTCACTGTTTCCTGACCGTTTAGTTAAGATCATGAAAAAGCATTTTTCAATTCAGTAGCATGTTGACATTTTATATTCTATTCTATAATTCTATAAATGCCGCGTCTTCCAAAAAGAACTTAATGTCCCCGTTATTCCTAAAGCACTTCGAACATATCACTTTGCCGCTGACTTTAGCTTGTTGAAAAGGTCTCCCAACTATATTTAACTTGTTTTGCATCCATAAGCCATAATATATTATGACCAGTCCCTCTCGGAAATTCGACACCATTTTGGAAACATTATATGGCAGAGGCTTCTCTCCAATTTCCGTCTTCCCAGCACTCCCCGCGCGCCCTCCCAGCCCGTGCTGCCCAAACTATTTCCCGAACTCTAAAAAAAGCGCAAGAAGCCTCTGGAGAGTGCATGTGTTTTACAAGATAACTTAAGATATTAGCAATTTGACGACAAATTAGCGATTTGACGACAGGTGGTAGGGCGGTTGCCCCCACACCTCACCACAATTTCCGTCACTGCTGACGTCAATTGTCAGCTCTGGTCTCCCTCGGCAATATACATCCCCCATTTCCTTGTCGCTTTACTGTTTTCGAGATAAAATCAAACATATCTCAGAAACAAGTTGCAACCAGTGGGCCTTTCTTAATTTTAAAATTACTATTATCAATCGGAATTTTCACATTTTACAAACTATCCAAAGTAAAGTTGTAATAAGATTCATAAGGCATCTGGCTGGCAAGTATCTCAGATCACAATTAAGTGCAAGTAGCACGAGTTAACGCCTTGCGAGCATACGTCTTGTTAACTTGTTTGATATATAAATGGATCGAAGGTGTGAGGTTCCATAAACACCTTTGGGGTATACATATCGTGTACACTGAATTGGACCACGGACCACATCCACTTTATAGTCGATTACACCAAGTCCTCAATATATGTTGTATATTAGCACAGAATAAATACTCAGTTGAGTATTTATTCTGTTATATTAGTATTATCAGTATTAGAGTTATTTTTGAGGTTTCCTGTACTTAAACAGGTTTGCGAAACGAAACAACAATTTGCCTAACGAGGTGGATAATAATAACCGACCCCAAAACAACAAAGATCCTAACCCCCCGCCTAATGAGTTTTCTAACCCTAACCTAAATAGAAAACTCGTAAGGCGGGGGGTTAAGATCTTTGTTGTTTTGGGGTTGGTTATTATTATCCACCTTGTTAGGCAACTTGTAGTTTCGTTTCGCAAACCTGTTTAAGTACAGGAAACCTCAAAAATAACCCTAATACTGATAATACTAATATACTAACTGCAGTACCACAGGTAGTACTATAACCAACCTATAAATCACTACAATGTATAGTGAGGACTTGGTGTAATCTACTATAAAGTGGATGTGGTCCGTGTTAGTTTGCGTGGTAATTATGGTATCAGTTTTGGGCCACTTTAATACCTCCTCTTGTACCAGAAAGTCGCATAATCAGACATACAAGCTTTTACCATCATTTTGAAATCCTTATAAGTACTCTTTTATTTTTGCCCGTTGCATACCTGTATAGAACAGACTTCCGTCTGATGCTGTTTAATAATGCTCAAACATTGTCTCTGTTTAAGGTGGTCTTACACCCAAAATATTAGAATTTGGCTAATTTTTTAAATGTCCATAATTGAGATACTTAATGATATAAGAATAGATAGTCAAAATAATTTTTGCGATTGGATACATAGAAATGTAGAAAATTGAGAAAATTCTAAGACTAGTCTGGTTTTGTTGACTTAGTAACTCCCTTAGCAACGTATATTTGGATGCAAAAACTGCTTACTTTTCCATGTTGCGCACATTTTCTCCCGCACCACCTCTCCCTAAATGAAATGTTATTATATTTTAAAACATTAAGAGTGAATTGATTGGTGCGTGGGTAGTCATGTGACCGGTCTTCAGGCATATGTGATATTGTTTATTTTGGTTTATGTTAGCGAGAGAAGTTTTTCAACGGGCGGCCGCTTTTGATGAGAATCAACTGCTTTTAATTTAGTAGGGCTAAGTTTCCACATTGCCGTGTTTCACAGTTGGCGAGGACATCATTAAGACCAATGACCCGATCCCTGGTCCTGTAAAAGAATATACAGGACCTCTGGCTGTGACGGTAGGAAACTGGTAGCATCCGCCATTGTTGTTAAACATAAACACGACCCTAGAGCGGAAAGTGTAGAAGAAAAGATTTTTTTAAAACTTATAATAATGAGTTAAAGTGTGCAATCTCTCGCTTAGGGTGTATTTGGAGTTCCTTTTTCGACTTCCGGTTTTAGTACGGTATTATTTACCCCCGTTGATAAAATCGGGCTACGGCCAGATATGTGAATGTGATGGCCTCGGCCAATTTCGGACGAAATGCGCGTCTGGACGCGCAAATTTTGGAAATGCTCCGAAGAAACGCGTACTTTCGAAATCAGCCGCGCTATCCGCGCTTCTTGAAAAGCTATTGCGCAATATTTCAAGCTCAAACGCGCACTTGGAGTCTGAGGAAAGCGTGAACGCGCGCGCCGCGCGTAAAAACGCGAGCGTAAGAAAATGCGCACAGCGCGCGCGAATGAGAAACTTACGCGAAACGGAAGTTGAGGCGCGACAGCAGTGGCAAGTTCCTAATTTAACTTCCGATTCGACTGGCTAATAGCTAACAGAAGTTTGCGGTTGAGAAATTTGATCTAGTGACAGGTTTTCAAAGCAAACGTTGTTTACTCGTTTCGTTCTGTGGAATATTTTTGCTGTGAAAGATTTTCAAGGGAGTTTGCAAGTTCAATTGTGCGAGGTAAGTGCAAGGGCGCAACGAGGGGGGGGGGGGGTCGGGGGGGCGACCGACCCCCCTTTTGGAGGCACGAGGGAAAATTTTGGAGGTCAAAAGTTACTTTTACAGCACTATTTTGATTTTTTTTAACTTGAATTATATAAAGCTCCAAATTTATAAAATTTGCAAAAGGGTTTGTCACGATCTTGTTACGTTGTCCACGATCTTGTTTCAATTTCATGCATATGTTCCTCCGCCGATGTGGCCGAGGGCTCGGGACTGACAAATTTCCGTGCGCGACCGGAAGGCTCTGGGAACAAGATTGGTGCACGGCCATCTTGTTTTATACGAATTTTTCGAGCACGATGCCACGATTCGATATTTCGCTAGATTGGATGGAATACTTGAGGTTAATATGGATAAAAGAAAACTGTGCCCACCTAATTTACACTTCCAAATTACCAAACGTTTTCTCAAACAATATTAAAATGCAAGTCTAATCTCATTTGGACCAAATGTTTCTTAAAAATAAGACTTTCGTTTTTGCTCAAAAGTGTCCTTAAAATGCAGGAAATGCCGTTTTAGAGACCCGGGGGTGCATCCCCCCGGACCCCCTAGAGCATCGTCGTTACTGTTGTGAAAACGACCCCCCTTTCAAAAATCCTGGTTGCGCGCTTGGGTAAGTGTATATCATGTGTTTATCAGTGTATGTGAAATGTAGTATAAATTGTTTTATTCGCGTTTATGGAAATTTGTGTGGTGAATTACTGAATTCAGTAATTCACTGAATTGAACCATAAAATCACTTTAAAGCAGCGTCCTTGCGTCCGGCGGCGGTCGGTTGTTTAAGCCTTAAGTTAAGGTACTTTTAATCTGAAATTTCAAGGCTACATGAAGTCCTTTTGACTTTTCCCCTTCTATCACTGGGGTATTAAGGTATTTGAGATTTCGACGGAGAGACTGGAAATGGAAATGCTGTGAAATGTATTACAAAATATTACAACAAAATATGAATTGCGAGCCAACCGCCACCGGCGCATGTTGCGGCATCACATTCACATTTACAGTTTAGTGTTTACTATTTAACAATATACCTTATATATGTAATATGTAATAACGCTAGGAAAACTGGGAATGGGAATGCCCCAGCCCGCTTAAAGTTAACCGCTTTTTATATTAAGGGAAAAATATACGCGCAACAGCACAATTACTAACTTTGAAAATTGGAGGCGCAAAATTTCATATCAGACGCGCAATTTCGGAAATCGGACGCGCAAAATGTCGGAAAATATTGATCTCGGGCGCGCAATTTGCAAACTTTCCAGTCTGGGGCTACGGCTCATGTCATTTTTGGCAACGACTAGGCATAATGCTCTACTAGGCATATAGGTATTTTTTTGCCGGGTGATGCATACGGCATGTGTTTATGTATAATGAACTAGTACTGTGTATGTATACACTAATAACAATCCCCGTGCCACCAATTTGCGCGCCAATTCTTATGTCCCTTCGACCTTCTTCTCCAATGTAAAACAACAACATGACGATATCAACAAGAACACTCGCAAAAACTATAAACAGTAAAATTCTAATCACTTCGTGACGATCAGTCCTTTGCTACAACAACAAGTCGAAAGTTTTATAGATGAAATAAATATATTACGAAACCTATCCGTGTAATCGTAAACTACAACCGTGTGAACAGTTTCGTCACACCATTTTAGACTTTTTGTTATACCCAAAGCAAACAAATCTAAGGTATACAGAATATACATTATATATCCACTGAGAATAAAGTAATAATGGCAATTCAAGCCGAGGAAAAAATGCGTCCTTGTTCCCGCAGATAAATATACTCCACCGAAAATTGTGTAAACAGAGATACAATTGTCATTAAATCGTCCACCACGCGAAGCCCTACGTAGTCGCAAACGAATGACTTAGACCCAAAGAATATAACCTGACATCGAAATGAAATGGTAAAGACCAAGAAAAAGAAAAGAAAAGTAGGGCATAACTTATAAGACTGGAGCTTTTTAAACAGTTATATATCTTTATTGGACTGTCTATTGTTGTTAAATGTGAAGGTGAACTGCCTTGTGATAACATATCCAGTTATCGACTTCAACTTTTGAACTTGATTTTCTCTAATTCTGCAATTTGAGCTTTTTGACTTTACTCTGCAAAGGATATCTGGGTAAATATATGACCAAACTTGTTGAAACTTTCACAAATAGTTGTTATGGTGTTGTTTTATGTTCTGAACCTCGAAAATTTTAATAATTTATTTTTGTGTGGTTGTGAATGGACAAATTTGTGCTGACGTCACAAGTAATGAAGTCATTATTAAAGAAAAAATATTTTTTTCTTGTTAGAAACACAATTTTATTAAGATTTTTGAGCTTCAGAACAAAAAGGTATATCTGTAGATAATTTTAAGCCTTTTTCTGAGAATGTACGAACTTTGGTTCTTGAGATATCCTTTGCACAAAATAGGTAACTTTTTCGCTGTTGGCGGTCCGTTACTTGGTTACCATGGCAACAACATATTAATGAAAAGTGTTACTAGCATCAGTCTTATGATATCTCTCTAATGGTACAAAAACAATTTAGCCCAAAACAAAATATAAAATTTTAAAATTTTGTGTGGAAGACCACCTTAAGGCTATTGTAAAGAGTATTACGATACCTACTGCTTATATGACCATCCATTACTTTGATTAGCTTGCTATTGGTAATTATAATGATTACAGATTAAAGATAAGACTGGCCAAATGTGACGAAATTATTTTCGTCAACAAGAAGTACACCAACCTCAGTTTAGAGTTTTCGATTTATAGTTCTACACTACCTACGTAGTACAGCACTTTTACTATCGATTAATTGTTGTTTACTTTCAGAAACCAACGTTGGAGGTCAATTTACTCCGGTTGCACGTGATCTCGGTGTTGCTGTTGATAGACATCTAAAATTAAATACTCATGTAAATAACATTTGTAAATCGGCCACTTTGGCTATCAGAAATATCGGCAAGATCAGGAAATATTTGAGTAAAAAGGACTGTGAGAAGTTGGTGCATGCATTCATAACATCAAAACTTACAGACAGCTGTAATAGCATCCTATATGGCTTACCAGAAGCTGAATTGAGCAAGTTACAGCGAATTCAAAATACAGCTGCTAGACTTGTTGCACGGGTTAAAAAATTGGAGCATATCTCCCCTGTCATTCGTAATCTTCACTGGTTGCCGGTGAGATCAAAGATTGTTTTTAAGATACTAATAATTACTTTCAAGGCTTTGCATGGCCAGGCGCCTGGTTATATTACTGATTTGCTCACTAAATATAAACCTACTCGTGCTTTGAGATCATCTGACCGAAATCTGCTACTTGAGCCAAAATCCAAAACGGTGACTCATGGAGACAGAACATTCTCGGTTGCAGCACCAAAACTGTGGAATTCATTACCACAGGAAATTAGAAGCTTTGAAAATTAATAGTTTTTTGTTCATAGTGGTAATATATGTAGTAGGCTTTATCTTATAATGAAACTGTAATTAGTTTTATAAGTAAAATTAAGAATATATTGTTGTAAGAGCATTGAGACTATTGTACAATGCTCCTATAATACGTCTTTTATTATTTGTTTTGTGTTTTTTTATTATTGTTATTATAATTATAATTATTATTATTATAGCAGTATGACGCGTATGAATGCTAATTACATAAAAAGTAACATATAGGGCGCAAGTACGTAACCTATGTTGCTATAACAGAATATCTACTAAAACTTAATAAGTCAAAATGTTTAAAAGTCATTAAAATTATCTACCAACTAATATCGTAAAAGTTATCAAAGGATTCTCTATCTATCTCATAGTGATGTTTGCTTTCTTATATAATCAGGCTATATTAAATCTTTCATCCGATTTCACTTCCTTTCATGTAATGACTTTAAATGTTCGTACGATATTTATCTCTGCATCCTTAATAGAACGTCTCTTCCACGAGGCCCCAGCATCTTTCACATTGTAGTATCCAAATCTCTGGACCATCCTCCCAGGACATCAATCACATTGTACTGTTCCACTTGGTACCCAGGGTACTGTTGTTTAAGTTCCCATCTCAGGGGGCCGTAACTTTAGCGTTTTCTCCTCATCTTTCTTTTCAGGGTTGTTAATCCATGGACATGAGCTCATCTCTACAGCCATTACTTTCTTACTTTTGTGATCTATGAACCGAGCATCTACTCTATTCGCTGTCACATGGTTGTACTCTGCATATATCGGTACATCCCAAAATGCTTGCGCATCCTCAGATTCGTAAATAGGGCCCGGTACTTTTGGGCAGTACCACGGTGGAACTGTACTCGCTAGCTTCATCACCTTCAGCATCTCGAAGAAGAGGATTTTTAAGGCTGCATTGTGTCTTGAGAGGTACTTGTTTTGTGCCAGTGCTGAACACCCTGCTAACACATGTGCAAGGTTCTCCGCGGCCTTACCACACAATCTGCACATGACGTCATCAATCTACAATCGTTGCATAAATTAGTTGGGTATGAGTAAACGTACGGCAAGGGCTACATTGCCTTCCCCCCTCCCCCCATTTCAATGTTGATGCTTGTTTGGGCTTGTGCGCCTCTTCACTTTGCCACAGTTATCCCCAAATGTTGATGACGGCAACATTGAACAGGGGGGAGGGGGAGGAGAGGGTATAACTGCACAGGTGTCCCAACATTTTTTGCAACGATTGTCCGAATGATGGTCTCGTTGATGCAAATAATATTAGCCTTGTATTATGTCTGTGTTACCCAGTTAATCGTTGGTCATGCAAACTAGTAACAGTAAGGTCTTCGACGGTATATTTACGGCGAAAATCAATTACATGACGTCATAGACAATTAAGTATTCATAAACAGTTTGTCTATAACAAGTAATGGCATTCAATCAGCGTATAAGTGCAAAGAAACGAGCTTTAGTTTTGTTGTTGTTCAACGAAAAGAGATATTCTTGTCGAGTAATTGCCTCGAAAGTTCAAATATCGAAGTCAAGCGTACATAGAATAATTCAAGAAGGGCTTAGCGAAAAGAAGAGCGTGATAAAGACACATGGAAAGCGTGGTCGTCGTAAGTTACTGTCTGAACGGGACGAGAGGAAACTTTGTCGTTCCATTTCGTCGCTACGCATGGATAGTCCAAATTTTACAGCAATGGATGTGGTCGAAAACAGTGGCGTAGGTCTGACAGTGGCAAAATATCGAACATTTGTTACATATCTGCATAGAATGGGCTACTCCTTTCGGCAAACCCGAAAAAGGGGACTTTTAAGCCAGGCTGATTGCAAGAAAAGGCTCCACTTTGCGAGGAAAATGCTGAAGAAGGATCGCTCTTATTGGATACACGATGTCGGTTTTTATCTGGACGGAGTTTCCTTTATTTATAAAACCAACCCCCTTAGGGAAGCAATCAAACCTAAGAGTAGGCTATGGCGCAAAAGGAGCGAAGGACTTTCGCTGACTGGAAAAGGGTGCAAAGATTTGGCTGGAGGAAAAAGATTGCATTTAATTGTGGCAATGACATATAGAAAAGGTGTAATTTTAGTGGAAGAATACGAGAAGATGAACGGGCCATATTTTGCGAGTCTTATCACTAGAACGTTCCCACGCCTCTTTGCCATTCTGGGTAAATCGTCTTCGAACAATAAGATATTTCTTATGGATAACGATCCGTCGCAAAATTCAGCATTAGCAAGGCGCACCATGGACGCACTCGGCGTGACTTTACAACAAATCCCCCCGCGATCACCGGACCTCAATCCCATTGAAAACATGTTTCACATAGTGAGAAAAACAATGCAACAAGACGCAAGAGAGAATAACATCATCCATGAAACGTGGCTGGACTTTGTCATTCGAGTTAAAGAAACCATTCTTTCGACATCTAAAGATTACATCAATAGCACTATTGCTAGCATGCCAAATAGACTACAACTTATTTCTTGCAATAGAGGGAAACGAATAAAATATTAACACGCTACTTTTTCTTGTCAGTATGTTCAAACTACAATTCTTACAGCCCACTTTATGGAAATACACAACTTTACATCTCATTGTTTGCGAGCATGCTACAAACTTGTGTAACTATATATTAAAATATGAAGCCAAGCGATCAAAACGAACAAGGCTATATGACCAGGGAAATAAACAGGCAATCAACCACATTCGGTCCATATAGTCAGTCGCAGTCGACCGCAGTCAACCAGGTTGATTTAATATAATCAAGATATAAATGTTTAATTAAATTAACGGTGGTTGACTGTGGTTGACTGTGGTTGACCGTGGTTGATTGCTTGATTGACACCAATTGTTGTTTAAATTGATTCTAACAGTGCTGTAGATTAATCTTGATCGCGCACAACAAGCATTTTTATTGAGAAACAACGTCAATTTATAATTGCCTCTACTGCTGCACAAAGTGGGCAAAACATGTTGGGCAAGGCGCGATGCGATGTCCTTTTGTTCTCCCTCTGGGATTTGATAGTTGAGCGAGAATACTTTCCATCGCACACTCATCATTTCCGTTTCTCGCTCGTCGATCATGCCATTCTTTACAAACACGAGCTGGTACAAAAGGTGGGCGTGTCGCTGTCGTAGACTATATCCTTTGCATGATGCGATTTCGGAGCTGGCAAGTGAACGAGTTGACCTTCGAGCAGAAGTAAAAAATCGTGCCAAGCAATGACCTGGTAAATGTGTTGAAAATATTGTTCAACGGGTTTAGAAGGAACGTCTTCCCACAGTTTGCTGGGCCTGTCAACATGATATTTCGGTACTTCCGCGACCTTTTATAATCAACTCTCGAATTGAGTGAGCAAATTCTTTACGATCAATCCCATTCTTTTGTAGCAATGTATTTGCACAGTCGAGCCACTGCATGTTCGGGTTGCAGATACATTCGCCTTCTCCGGCTTCCCCAAGTAAGTCCATGCGCGTTTTCATTGACCGAATTTGACTAGCCTTGGCATTTTCCATTTCCCAGGAGGTTGTAATCAATTCATTTACAACCTTCTTTGCACAGTTTACAATAAATTCGGCTAAGTCGGTTTTCCCTTCAGCTTTTTGCTCGTGCGCTAGAACCAAAAGGTCGCAAGATGTTTTAATGTTCCTTGCGATGATCAGTTGGGAAACGTCGAAAGGTTTCAGGCGCTTGTTTGTCTTCTTGACCACACATTTCTCTGTGCCACAGGTTGTTTCCTCTTCACTTTCTCCGTCTTCATCACTAGTCACTGATTGATATCACTTAGTATTCATGTGGTGCGTTTGACGTAATTTCCTCTTCTTGTCAATCTTTGCTTTGTGGGCTTTACTGGTAGAGGGGCCATCGCTGTTCCATAAATTAGGATCGTGGTCACTGTGTACGGCATCTTTGTCCTCTTTCGTAACATATCTCCAGGCGGTATAGAAGTTTGCATGGACATTTGAAAAGTGGACAGAGATGCTGTGATGCGCGTTTAAATATTTCTTCGCAGGTAGCTACCTTTGACATTTACTCAATTTTACGGACATATGATAGTGCACCCCAGACGATTTATGCGACTCCTTGGAGCAACACCAATTGTAATATATCAACCGATGGCGATCGGAATGACTGTTTTACAGCTTCAGCAAACGACTCCCTGGTTGGGAATCTCTTAGTGTTCGCTTGGCTGTAGGTAATAAGGTACACTTGTCTAACTTCGCGACGCCCGACTTCTTCAGTTTGTGAATTGCACGAAGAGTCACTGCATGTCACTTCGATACGTGGCTATAGCATCCATATTCGAATCAAGATATAGAGTGTGACAGAGCATTAAAATGCTCCCCAGAGGTAATATGCAAACGCAAAAAAACAATGCTATTGCATTGTCCGCAAATAAACGTAGAAGAAACAAATCAAAACTTTTTTTCATTAAAACGATACGATCAAACGGGCGTGGCCAACTCGGACAATCGTTGCATAAATTAGTTGGGACAGCCGGAAAAAACCAAGGTATCCTCTGTGGTATGAGTAAACGTACGGCAATGGCTACATTGCCTTCCCCCCTCCCCCCATTTCAATGTTGATGCTTGTTTGGGCTTGTGCGCCTCTTCACTTTGCCACAGTTAGCCCCAAATGTTGATAACGGCAACATTGAACAGGGGGGAGGGGGAGGAGAGGGTATAACTGCACAGGTGTCCCAACATTTTTTGCAACGATTGTAGCTTGTCTTCGTTTTATGTGATGTATACAACTTCGTTGGAGTTAACTGTTCGTAGAACTCCATCATGCCAGCTATGGTTTATTATTATTATTATTATTATTATTATTATTTAAATCAATAGCCCCTACTTAAGGTGGGCCACAGCCTACACCCCTCACACATACACTGGGGAGTGGCTAATAAGCTACCAAAATTTGCTAGCCTTTGACATAGTCACGTTACAATTACTCTGGCTGTACAATCCCCGATATAATCTTCCTTACAATAGTTTCACTTTCCATTAGTACAATTTTCTGCATCTCTCTTGTCGTTATTATTATTATTATTATTATTATTATTATCATTATTATCATCATTATTATTATTATTATTATTATTGTTATTATTATTATTATTATTATTATTATTCAATCAGCCAAGTCTAGACGGCAAAGCCAAAGGTCAATCGCTCAACCATGATAAATACATCCGTAAAAATTTCTGGGGTTATGTTAAAAATGTTCTAAACACGAAAGACATTGTACTTCCATCTTTCAACATGACAGAATGCCTTTCTTACTTCAACTGTTTAACATTCCAAATTGGATTCCTAGGTTATCTAATCCTGAACTTCAATTTGACCTTGACCCTCCATCATCAACAAGTCACAAATATAATCCGTAGAACGAAAGCTTCTGGTTCTCCGTGTCCCCTTGATCAGCTCTCCATCATATGTTTTAAACGTTGTCCTTTCCTTAGAACATATTTAACTGATCTAATACGTGCTGTTTGGTTGTCCGGAACCATAACTTCTGAGTGAAAAAAAGCTTGCACAATTCTTATTCACAAGAAAAGCGTAGCTAATATTACCATCCAATTTCCGACCCATGAAAGCATACCATTAAAAGTATTTATTACTTCCTGTCTACGAAACGCAATGTACTCATTCCTAACTTGTCTGGTACTCTAGAACACACTGCGTCAAACAACGCTCTCTTGTCATCACTCTACTATGCTCTACTTGACCTGAAAAATGTGTTTGGCGAAGTTCATCACAATTTAATTCAATCCGTCCTGGATTACCACCATATCCCTGAACATATAAACACGGATTTCTATACCTCAATAAATACACCTGAATTCTGTACTCCGTTCATATACCTGTTGACCGTGGCGTACTGCAAGGCGATTGTCTCAGTCCTCTGCTGTTTAATATGTGTTTTAACACTTTTATTCAGCATATCAAAGCCGAGAAGTATCGTCAGTTTGGTTTCTCCTTTCAGTTTTTAAATCCTACCACTGGTTTCAGTTTGCTGATGACGCTGCTGTTATATGCAGTCAAGAATCAGAAAACCAACATCTTTCTTTTGAACCGCTTTTCTATTTGGTGCCAATGGACCAACATGATTGTACGGGTTGATAAGTGTAGTACTTTTGGCATTACTGAAAAAGCTGTAACAAAATCCATCCAATATCTACCGAAACTCCTCATTAATAATCAACTAATTCCAGCGACCAAAATTGGCGAGTATTTTCAATATTTAGGAAGATACTTTGATTTCAATATGTCCGATCAACAACACAAGTCTGAACTTACCTCCCTCATTGACGAACTATATATGACTGATATTGATCAGTTCCAAGCCACTACATCCAAAAAATAAAATCCTCTTGCACAGTCGCTATATGTATCCAAAATATCCTGGCATTTTACTGTTACTATACTTTATGGATTTCAGAAAACATTGATTCTATAGCGAACAGTTATATTCGTAAATGGCTTGAAATACCTATATCAGGAACAATTAGTACTGTCTACCTGCAGAAACAAATTTGGTCTTAATATTTGTCCTACGTCTGTCAAATTCACACAATGCCAAACAGTTCTCCGTACAGCTCTTAAAACATCTCCAAACCAAGCAATCAATGAACTCTGGAAGTCAACTAGTAACAGCACAAATATCCAGTATGACACAGAATAAATACTCAACCAGAAGTCCAACTCCCGATCATGTTTCGGATGTAGTATTGTTGATGTTTGTTATCGAGTCCTAAATCATTTAACATTTCAATAAAAGTATGGCATTCTTTATCGAAAATTCCGAGTGAGCTGATGGAGAGATTAACAAATTTAACACTTGTGAAGTCCTCATTCTGCTTTCTTACTAGATCAATTTGTACTTAGCTTTCTTCCGGTTAAAATAATAATAATAATAATAATAATAATAATAATGATAATTTTTTTATGCGCATGCGCGAGTCGGCCATTTTGCTAGCAAGCGTGGAGGAAAATGGCTAATAACTTCCAAACTATGCATTGTTGAAAGACATCGTGTTCGTACGTATGTTAATAATTTCATAAGCTTTCATTTGGTATATAGTTCAAGTTTTTCCGTTATCTGTATTTTTTTTAAATGTTCAAAATGTTCGTACCATTGCTCGCAAAGGAAATTTCTCCCTAATGTTGTAGAATTTTGAATATTGTTCATAAAATACTTAACACAGAAGCTTGGGCTTGATATCAAACAGAAGATACTGTGAAATTTTATCTGTGGTAGAAATCTCAAGTTTCTAGCTTAACGGAAAGTATTTCAAAAAAGAGGAAAACTTTTTTTCATTTTTGTCTGGCCTGTGTGAATTGGTGAAGTTTGCTTTTCCTTTTGCAGTTACAGGGTTTGATATTTTAAATAACTTTGCTAATACTGTATGTATGAACTTCGGATATGTTTTAAACAAAAGCTAACACAAATATGAAACTTTGTTTTTTGATGTAAAATAAATGTATACGATTCTTTTAAAGTTATAGATTAACAACAAACTACAAGATGAGAAATTATATCATTCCAATATTCTTAAAATATATTCAAAAATATGTTCACTAATCAGTTCATCTAAAACTTTTTTCTGCTTCAGTTAGAAAACTACAAACGTTTGCAGAACTTTGTCTTTTAATTAGCTTTTGTTTAAAACATATCCGAAGTTCATACATACAGTATTTGCAAAGTTATATGAAATAGCAAACAGCACAACTGCAAAAGGAAAACAAACTTCACCAATTCACACAGGCCAGACAAAAATGAAAAAAAGTTTTCCTTTTTTGAAATACTTTCCGTTAAGCTAGAAACTTGAAATTTCTACCACAGATAACATTTTACAGTATCTTCTGTTTGATATCAAGCCCAAGCTTCTGTGTTAAGTATTTTATGAACAATATTCAAAATTCTACAACATGTGGGAGAAATTTCCTTCCCATTTACGAGCAATGGTATACGAACATTTTGAACATTTAAAAAAAATACAGATAACGGAAAAACTTGAACTATATACCAAATGAAAGCTTATGAAATTATTAACATACGTACGTACACGATGTCTTTTGTTAGGACGTTAGTCATGACGATGGATAACAACGAGGAAGGATTGTAAAAAGGTTTTATTAGAATATGTTTAAACAAAGCGGTAGAGAAGATAGTACAATGAGGAGTCAAAGCTCCAATATCACGTGACGCACAATATATTACGTCATAGTATGTTTACAGCTTATGCTTAACACCCCCACTTAAACATATAATGTTAACGCTATAATTTTACTTTAAAAACTTAAAATTTACTTTCCAAGAATAAGTGGAACAAATGTTTTGATTCTTGGTCCTGTAATTGGCTTGGTGAATATATCAGCCAAATTGTCCTTTGAAGTAACATAAACTACATGTAAAAATTCTTTATGAATTTCAGATCTTACAAAGTGATATCTTATATCTATATGTTTCGATCTCTGGTGTTGTACTGGGTTCTTAGCTAAAGCTTGTGCACCTTGGTTGTCACAATACAAAGTCACAGACCTAAACACATTCCTGGAAGCATCTAGAATGCTCTCCAACAACTGAAAAAGGAATTTAGCCTCCTGGACAGCGGCAGCAAGAGACATATACTCTGCTTCGCATGTCGATAACGCGACTGTTGGCTGCTTCCGATTTTTCCATGAAACCAATGGACAATCAGCTGAAAGCCTAAAACCATACCCAGTTATGCTACGCCTATCTTCAGAAGCGCCCCAATCTGCATCACAAAAACCAGAAAGATTTAAGGACTCTTTAGACTTCCGAAATACTAAGTTCCAATCAACTGTACCCTTAAGATATCTTAAAACATGCTTAGCTGCATTTAAGTGCATAAGAGTTGGCTTGGCTAAATGTTGCGAGAGCTTTGTGACACTGTAACAAAGATCTGGCCTGGTGGATGTCATGATGTAGACTAGACTTCCTACAATCTCTCTATAGTCTAACATCAGCTGGCTCTGAATCATCTTCATTAACCTTACTAGCGCTCATCTCACATGGAGTGGATCTGGGTTTGCAATTCTCCATATTAAATTTCCTCAACACTCTGTTAATAAACTGTGACTGATTAATCTTAATCACATCTTCTTGACAACTGAACTCTAAACCAAGAAACCATGCTAACTTTCCCAAATCTTTCATTTTGAATCTTACGCTAAGATTCTCCTTTACATTCATCAGTGTAGCCATAGAACTTGACGCTATTATCAAGTCATCAACCCAAATGATAACAATTGTCAAAATATCATCTGTAATCTTTCTATATACACAATAGTCAGCCTGTGATTGTGTAAATCCTTCACTTACAAGATAAGAATGTAATACGCAGTTCCAATTTCGGCCACTTTGTTTTAAACCATATAATGATTTCTTAAGCTTATACACTTGATGTTTACCATCTTTACTTACTATGCCAAAACCTTCAGGTTGCTCTACAAATATGTTGCTATCAATAGGCGCATTTAAATACGCAGACTTCACATCCATTTGATGTATAGTCAAATTGTACTGCACTGCCAATTGCATTAGGGTCCTGATAGACGCTAGCTGGGCTGTGGGGGAGAATGTTTCATGATAGTCTATTTCTGCAACTTGTGAGTACCCTTTAGCTACAAAGCGAGCTTTATGTTTCTCTTCGCCATTTGGGCCTTGTTTAAGAGCATAGACCCATCTTCCCCCCACTACTTTTCTGCCTTCAGGCAGAGAGGTGAGCTCGAATGTATCATTCTCTCTTAGTGCTTGCATCTCTTCTTCCATGGCTGTCTGCCATTTTGTGGAATCGGGTGAAGAGATTGCTTGTTGGTAAGTATCAGGGACATCAGACAGGTTATAACAATAATCAAATGTAAAACCCACAGTGTCATTTTCATCAACACTATTATTGTCTGCATAACCTAGATAATTTGGCTTATCTCTTGCTCGACCAGGATACCGATCTGTTGAAGTGTGCACATCCTCTTTTTGACTTGGAATAGCACTAGGGTTAGAATCACCTACTGGTTCCTGTGCATTGCCCCCGGGTTCTTTTGTTGGGCTACCGGTTTCTCCTTGCTCATCTCCCCCCATTGTTTGGGGTTCAGTTTGGCAAGTTACATCACGATATACAGGGATGCATTCTGCATTCATCTTGTCTGTCTCAAATTTGTCTGTGAAACGTACACAGCGAGACTTCTTGATTACACCGGAATCACAATAATAAATTAGGTAGGCTGGGCTGCCTTTATCGTAGCCCACAAAGATCCCCTTTTTTTCTCTATCATCGAGCTTTTTCTTCTCTTGTACATATGCAAAACAGACTGTTCCAAAAGTGTGCATATTGTCTAAATTGGGTTTATGCCCTGTCAATGCCTCATATGGGGTTTTCTTAAGTCGATCGTTATAGCACCTGTTCCTAATGTACACAGCACACATGGCTGCATATGGCCAAAGATTCTTGGGCAAATCAGCCTGAATAAGTAAACACCTGGCCATCTCAAAGATTGATCTCCACCCCCGCTCAGCTGTTCCATTTTGATGGGGTGAGTATGGTGCTGATTTTTCGTGCTTTATACTATGCTTTAAGAGAAGATTTTGGAAGGGCTCAGAAGTGAATTCAGTACCATTGTCGCTTCTGAAACGTTTTACTTTACCATACGGGGCTGAGTCGGCCAAAAAATTTTCAGTGGCCTTCAAAGTGTCACTTTTCTGTCTTATGAAGTAAATCATAATCATACCTGAAAATCATCAGTGAATGAAATAGCATATTTGAAACCTTCCTTTGTTGCAGGCTGAATGGGGCCTGCTAGATCACAGTGTACTAACTGCAGAATCTTACCTGCTCGCCTGTCTGGTTCTCTCTTTCTAGTTTGAGTCATTTTTCCCTTGACACAAACATCACAATCAAATTGACTCTTATCAACAACTTTCATCCCATCTACAACACCTTCCAATGCAATAACATCTTTCAAATTGCAGTGGCCCAAAATCTCATGCCATTCCTTCAATGACTTAGTCTCACTGTTTTGTTTGGCCATACCAGAAGAAAGAACCTTATTTAGATAGTATAATTTACCACTCTTTTCTATCTTAAACTCAGTGCTGTCGCGAATGCCCCCGCGATTATTGTTATTCACGACAAATCACAAATTCACAATGTTAGATTAAATATAAACTTTATTTACTGCTCTTGAATAAACACGTCCCTCTTTTCTCACGGTCCCGATCACAATACGTCACCCCCCGTCTACAGTCCAACTTGACCTTGAACTCTTATATACAGTTTCCAATTTCCCACACACTCCCCCCATATATCTCTTTTGAGGATATATGTTTAACTAAAGATTTGGATACTTCAACTATGTGCACATGTACCTTAGTATATAAATGTCAACCAATAATATTATAGAATTATCAACGCATAGTGTCTATTGATAAACGTTCAGTTTTCTTCACCTGCTGAACTAAAATTCTTCCTCTCGCCTGGCTATTTCCTTTATCTTCTCTTGCGCTTCAACGGCAGCTGCACGTTTTTTCCTAAACGGCGGGGCCTTTGGGTTCAGATCCCTTTCCTTTGTCGGCTTTTTATCACAGGTTAATTCTAAGGGATACAAATGTTGGACAGGTCTTTCCAACAATCCCTTGCCAGTCTTCACTCTTACTGCTCTCACCACACCGTCTTTTCCTGGAAAGACCTCTTGTACTATTGCTAATGGCCACTTGCCTCGATTCTTTGCCTCTGACTTTACCAACACCACTTCTCCTTCCTTCACTTCGAACCTTCTTCGATGATGATTGAGATTGTGCCTTTCTCGGAGAGCTGCCACGTACTCTTCAGTCCAGCGAGACCAGAGCGCATCTTTGCACGACTTTAGGAACTTTGCACGTTTTCTTAATTCCGCATCCTCTTCTCGCCAAGGTTGAAGTTGTGGTAGCATGTTGGATCGTTGGAACAGGAAGACTTGTGGGGTTAAGGTAGGTAACTGGATGTCCTCTTCGACATAACTCAAGGGTCGACGGTTGATTTGTGTCTCCACATCTATTACCAACTCGCTCAGCTCATTCCATGTTAAAGTTCCGGCTCCGATACTTTTGTACCACGCCCGTTTCACTATGCCAATCAATTGCCCTCCCCACCAGGGGGCTCGAGACAAATTGAATTGCCACTGAATCTCTTCCTTTTCCAAGTAGCCTTGCAATTTCTCATCTCGCCTGACGCTTCTGAGCCACTTCGCTGCCTTCACGAATGTTCCACCATTATCAGAGTATATCTTTCTGGGCCGACCACGTCTTGCAATTAGCCGTTTCAGGCACGGGAGAAACTCCTCCGTCTCCAGACTGCGTAGAAGCTCGAGATGGACCGCACGAGATAAACTACAGGCAAACAATGCCAAATAGGCTTTGCCTTCTTGATTGACCTTCTTTCGATAGCGGATAGGACTTGCAAAGTCGATTCCGATTACTTCAAAGGCTGTATCGCCTTCAGTTCTACTGTTAGGCAGCAACCCAGGTGGAGGTGCTGCCAACGCCACCACTTGGAATTTCTTACAGCCCCAACAGTCTTTCATCACCATCTTCACTAGTCGTCGTCGCCATAGTCAGCCCTACTCCCCCATGTAAGGTCTCGCAGTGCGTTCTCCTCACTAGCTTCTTGGTAAATATCTCATCGTCGGGAAGGTAAATAGGGTATTTGCCTTGAATTCGCCCACGACACTCAAGGAGGCCGTCCTCGTTAACTTGCAGGTTGAGACTTCTTTGCACGACTTCATAGCCGGGTGTCAGCATGGTTCGTTGTTGCACTCGCTTGATCCACCATCTTTTCACACTTCCCACTTCTGCCGTTGTCAATGGACCAAAGGATTTCTTACGTGCCCTGCTGTTGTTGATAAATCTCACAATCCAAGCACAGATTCGGAGAGTACGTCGCAAATCGTGAGTTTCCAATAGTTGGTCTAAATCATCTCCTGGGGCTTTGGGTTGTACCACCGTTAGGACCTTCCGGATGACCTTGGCTTCGCTTTCTGAGACTTCCGAGGATGAGGTTGCTGGGTTGGGAGGCCATTTTCCTTTGTCGGTTAGCCATGTGGGACCATTCCACCAGAGCGCTGATCCAGTCACCATTCCTCCTCTGCTAGCTAGGTCTGCCGGGTTTTCGGTAGTTCCGACGTGCCGCCATTCAATTTGGGATTGTGCTTGAATTTTCTTTACACGGTTATGGACGAACTGTCTATATTCTCCTTTACCTTGAATCCAGTAAAGGACCACTGTACTATCAAGCCATCCACATATTCTTGAAATGGGTAGACCCTCTAGTGCTTTCTCAACGTTCATGACCAGGTTGGTTGCCATGTGTGCCCCGATGAGTTCGAGGCGCGGTATTGAGAGGCCTTGTTTGGCTAGACGTGACTTAGCAACTAACAGTCGTTGAGTAGTTCCAGACGGCTGTCGAACTACTGCATATACTGCGGCTCCTACTCCCTGTGTACTGGCATCACCGAAGCTGTGCAAGTCTATCGACTTTATGGGCTCCTTGTAGCCAGTTATAGGACGCGGCACGATTTCTTCAAGAGGTAGTGACCGTTCCCACTTCTTCCATCTCCGATTTAGCGGCTCTGTCACATCGGCATCCCAAGCACGTTTCTCGTTACACGCCTCTCTATAAATCAGTTTCCCTTCTAAAGATAATGGTGAGACCAGACCCAACGGATCGTAGAGCTTAGCGAGTTTTCGAAGGATTCCTCTCTTGGTTGGCTCAACAGTCTCGGATGGTAGTTTAAGTTTCAGTTCATCTCTATCTTTGTCCCAATTTAGTCCCAACAGGCTGGCTTGGGTGTTTTCAGGCTGCGAGAGTTGCTGTTTAGCGTACGTTTTATCAACGTCTTGCTCGTCTTCTCCCCCTTCAAGCTTTGGGACATTTGAGTTCCACTTATGTAATTGAAAACCAGCATCTTCAAAAATCTTAATGGATTGATCTTTCTGGTTCTGTGCTTCCTGCACTGTCGCTCCACCAGTAATTAGGTCATCTACGTAGATGTTACGTCGTAATTCTGCAACGTTAATTGGCAATTTCTCCGCCCAGGTTTCCAGATGACATTCTAGTACTCCTCCAAGTAAGAATGGAGATGAAACTAGCCCAAAGAGTGCCCTTGTAAATCTCAATGTTTGTGACTCTGCATGTTCGTTCCTTCTCCAATGGAATCGGAGAGCATCCCTATCTGCTTCTTTAATCCGAATCTGCAGAAATGCTTTCTTGAGATCCCCAGTAATGGCTACTGGGTACATGCGTTGACGCACAAGTACGTCCCAAAGTTTGTTCTGGAGTGGGGGCCCTGGATTCAGGCACTCGGTTAACGAGGGAGCATCTAGGGTGGCTCGTGCCGACGCGTCATACACAATGCGAGTCTTTGTTGTCTGGGCAGCTTCTCTGACTACTGGTTTGTGTGGAATGTAAAATTTCACACCTTTAGCATGTTCGTTGGCAGGCTCAACGATTCCCTTCTTCTTTTGATCAGTGATTATGTCATCATACTCCAATGCCATTTCGTTTCTTTGCAATTTTCGAGTGAGGTTGTTCAGTCTTCGCAGACTGCCTTGCTTGTTATTCGGTAGAGGGGGATGATCGCCTCGCCACGGTAGGCCAGTTTCATACCAGCCTTCTTCGTTTCTGACAAGTTGCTCTCTGAATTCTCCATATACCGCCTTCTGGTCGTGTTCAGGTGTGTCAGCCAAACCGAGCACATCAAGACGACAGAGCTCCTCGTAATCAAGTTGGCTTGTCTGCGTTAACATCATTTGGTTGCGGTTGAACTCTTGTCCAGGCGACATAATAAACCACCCCAATTTGGTTAACTCTGCAACGGGTTCACCATCTCGTCCAACATGTGGTTTTTGCTCTGTCTTGATCCTTGCGTATTCTCCAGCTCCAAGGACCACATGCACTGGTAGCTGTGGCTTCATATCTCGATCATTCATCTTCACCTCTTTCAAGTGCGAATATTTGGCGATTAAGGCTTGGTATCTAGGGTTGTCTAGTGTTAACAGTTCTCTTTTGTTCACTTTGATTAGTTTCACATCCATCTTGAAATCATCATTCACAGCTTCTACTGTGGTCTCATATGTTTCCATTCTTGTCAAACTGGTACTTAACAGCATGTCCACTTGTTTGACTTTGGTGTCAACTGGTTGTTTATCGAGTAGATCAATGAGTTTGGCGGAAGCATACGAGCTTCCAGCCCCAGAGTCGATGAGGGCCCGGCATTCGATCCCGTCCACTTTTACTATCACCACGGGAAAAGTCCCTTCCCCACTTCCGTTGGCCGTTAAGATCTTCTTCTTCTCTTGTTCGGTGCAAATGGAAGAATGATGTCGACGTTCACATCTCTGACAATTCACTTTGCTATGGCACTGGGCGGCTCGGTGTCCAGCGCGAGTACAATTGAAACATAAGCTTTTCTTTGCCAACATTTGCTTTCTCTCGTCTAATGTAGTAATCTTCGAACACTCCCCGGATTTATGAGACGTGTCCTCACAGTAGACGCAATTCCGTTGTTTTGGTTGTTGATCTCTAGTGTTATAGAGCTTCTTCGATCCCTCTCTGCGGCTATTTTGCGCGTCGAAGTCTTTCTCCTTCTGTTGACTGTCTATAGGATTACGTCTCGCCCACAAACGCAAAGCTTCACATAGTTTCACGAAATCCCAGCTTTCCCACGCTTCATCGGTACGCACCAGATCACCTTTTATTCCAGGCAGTTTGTCTAAAATCAATGACACATAGCCGTCCACTTGCTTCAACTTGCCCATGGTTTCCAACGATTGTACGCAGTATGTCAAACGATCGCTGAATTCGTGTATCTTCTTGATGTTTGCTCCGGAAATGACAGGCAGCTCCAAAATTTATTTTGCGTACGCTTTAATGATCTCGGATTCCTTGCCGTATTTTTCAGTCAAGATACTCTTCGCTCGATTATATCCCTCCGGTGAAAATGGTAAAGCCTCGATTGACTTCCTCACCTTAACACACAACAATTCTCTCAAATAAGCAAACTTGGTAACACTGGACATTGCGGTTTTGTCTATTGTTTCACAGTACAGCTGTCCCCAAAAACGTGGCCAATCCTGGAACGAACCATCGAATTCAGTAATGGTTAGTTTTGGCAATTTGGCTTCCAATCCAGAATGCATTTCATTACTTTTAGAGCTCTCTTTGTGATCTTGTTGTAACTTTGTAGCTTGCAATTCTGCTTGAAATTTCAATCGAGTCTCGAAAAGTTTGCGTTCATGTTCGAGTTCTTCGTGCCGTACTTTCTTGATGTCGTTACTTTTCACTTCGTCTAACCATGTTTCCAAGCGCTTCAATTCTGGATCTGCTTCACCGATAATATTTTCAAGCTCTGTATCCCATTCTTCTATTTGTTCGAGGCTTTGTTTCGCCGCTATCTTTAATTCTTCTACGATTGCTCTGCAATGGTCGGTTTCCCTTACTAGATCTTTTAGCGCTTTGTGTTGCCTCTCGATTCTCTCACAATTTCCCGATTTTATTACATCGTCCGTCCGTGTCTTGACGACTTTTAGCTGAATAAGCTTCGTCTCGAGCGCTGCCACGGCAACGTCCATGTCTCTCCTAAGTCGAAGACTGTTGTTTGTTTATCTTTCGAACTTTCCCAAAGTCGCTCGAAAGATCCCGTCGGAGGTGCCACGTGTCGCGAATGCCCCCGCGATTATTGTTATTCACGACAAATCACAAATTCACAATGTTAGATTAAATATAAACTTTATTTACTGCTCTTGAATAAACACGTCCCTCTTTTCTCACGGTCCCGATCACAATACGTCACCCCCCGTCTACAGTCCAACTTGACCTTGAACTCTTATATACAGTTTCCAATTTCCCACAGTGCCATCAGGGTAAAGGAGTCTTGCATCATTAGAAGAAAAACACACAGAAGCACCTTTACTAGTAGCAGCCTGAACAGAGAATATATTCTGGGTATAAGAGGGTACATACAAAGTATTGGTAAGAATTGCCTGATGGACATTACCATCAACATCCCGAAGTTGGACACGTGCATCACCTCTCTTGAAAGCAACATTGTTAGACCTACTACCATCGGCTAGCTCTATATAATGATTGTTGGGGTTAAATTGCTTATCAATTAACCTTATAAATTTAGTGATATCATGCATTATATGCGTGGTTGCACCACAATCTACAAGTAAACCATCTACTTTACAATCACTAGTTAGATTACTAATACCAACTTTAAATATAAAAGATTGTTTATCTTCTTGCATATTGTCCTCTTTATTATCACTTACGGACTTTGCTTGGTGGTTCTTCCTGCGGCATTGCTCGGTCTGGTGGGAGTTGTTCCTGCATATATCACACCATCGCTTCGCAGCTGGCTTCTTCTTGACACGACATTCGGCTCGTCTGTGACCGGGCTTTCCACATCCATAACAAACGATAACTTTCATAACAGTGTCCTCTTGGTGCGACTCTGAAGACAGTTTCTCAGTTTCTTCAAAACTTCTCAGTGCGACCTTGAACTCCCCGAACGACATTCCTTTGTCCTTTTGGGTGACTACAGTTGAGAACGGTTTGAAGCGTGATTGAGTTAGTCCTTTTAGAATCATGGCGATTAATAAACTGTCACTGATTGTCTCTCCTGTCGTTTTGAGCGAAGTAGCGGCTGTCTCTGCCCTCAGAACATAATCAGTAACATTTTCGTCTCCAGCCATTTTTAGCGAGGTCAGTTCGGTGTATAGGGTAATAACTCGTGGTGTTCTCTTCGACCGATAATGTTCGCGTAATATATAGCCAATGCTTTTCGTCCGTCGTTTGCTGCCTCTCGAATAACAAGCGTAAGACTTCTGTCATCTAAACACTGGATTAATTCGGCGAATGCGTCAGCATTTTTCGTTGCATCAGCCGTTCTTGTCGCATCATTTGCATCTTCTGCGAGTGGCGTCAGGATATCGCTGAGTTTCTTCAAGCGTAAATAACCGAGGAATTTTATTTCCCACAACTCAAACTTCCCCTCATCACCGTCGAAAATCAGTCTAGCACTGGGCCCATAACCTGTTAGGACGTTAGTCATGACGATGGATAACAACGAGGAAGGATTGTAAAAAGGTTTTATTAGAACATGTTTATCTTACAACAAAGCGGTAGAGAAGATAGTACAACTAGAAATTACTATCGCAAGTGAAGTGCTGCCTCATTTCAAAGAAATTCCAATATTTTACAAGACAGATTGGCGACGTAAAGAGGCGCGGGTAGAACCGTAGGGGAAACTGCTTTGTTATCGCATTTATGGTCACAAATTTTTTTCAATCATCAATAATTAATTACCAAAGCTTGATAAACCAAAAAACAAAATCGAGAAATACCAGGTTATTATTACCTTCGACGGTTATTAGCACACATCCCTTCAGATGTTCCCTTCAGATGTCTTAAAAATTGCAACAGTGTTGCAATCAACAGTTAGAAAGCAATGTTGATAGTTTAACAGAGACTCCAAAAATAGAATATTGAGTGCATTTTCAAAAAAATAAGGTGGATTGTTAGTTGCCATAAACCAATCACCGGCAAATGGGTCACTATATTGCAAAGAATACATTTTATCAGAGCAAAAAGGTTTTATTAACATTATTTCTTATACAAGTATAAAGGTTATTTCCAACACAATGTGACATTTAGGAATGATGAATCCCATGCATTAATGTTTGTTATTTGATAATGTATTATTGCACATTTTGTTTAAATTGTTTTGTATTGCCTTGTCTAAAAACAGCACAAATCGTTTTACTTGGGTCAACAACATCCAACCTCGTACCCAGGGCATTTTGCTTCCACGGTGGAAAATGGCCCTGGGATCGGCTGGTCACATGACACCCATAATTTCTGG
Source organism: Chrysogorgia sp. JL179-B06 (assembly GCA_035772405.1). Taxonomy (NCBI): domain Eukaryota; kingdom Metazoa; phylum Cnidaria; class Anthozoa; order Scleralcyonacea; family Chrysogorgiidae; genus Chrysogorgia; species Chrysogorgia sp. JL179-B06. Next base: position 3,679,873 of record JAYKKM010000096.1, on the reverse strand, counting down.
GTGTTTAGATATGATAATTTTTGTGGTCTTTGTTCCATTGCCTTTGTCTACTTTATTGACCTGAACAATTGAAAAATAATCAGAGTTGTTCATGTCAGCATTTGTCGGCATAAAAGCAGCTAACAAGATTAATAATTTACCATACATCCATGGTTATCGCTTACAAAAGGTATGAAGAAGCATATATCCAATTTAGTGAAAGTTATCACTTCTAATTTGCTATACAATTTAAAGACAGCATTCAGATTTAGATGAATAAATTATACTCGGCTGAATTAATTGGAGTTTTATGACAAGCCAATCGCATTATAGAATGGACCAGCCGATCTTAGGGACATTTTCGCCGACCTTCCACCGTGGAGGCAAAATGCTCTGGGTACGAGGTTGAACAACAACATATATTGTCAGACCAGGATTTTCTTCGACATCATTTGCCATTCTCAACAACAGAGCAACAATAACATGCTGTTGGAAAATATAAATATACACAAAATATAAATATACACAAAATATAAATATACACATCAATATTAGTAATACCATAGTTGTTACCAGTAGCGAAACTGGCCGTAGCAACTGGTCATGTTATGACTGAATATGTAAATCGTTTAAAAATTTGCATACTGGTTGTTACAACCAACTGAATTAACATCAATATTCTTACGTTGTGTCCACCAATTCGGGCACGATATTGATCGATTGTCACTCCCATTTCAGGTAAAGTAATGACAAGGTTTTTCTCTGCACAGATGTAAGTTTGTTGAGCAACAGGCACAAACCTTCGTTTGTAAATATTGAGTATTGTCTTTGGCGAGAACTGTCAAATGTCACCGACTTCGCTATAGGTTTGATTTTAACGAGCACAATCACAATGACTTCGTTTGATTTGAGTTGCGTGTACACACGAGACAAACAAGAAAAACTAAGTACACAGAACTATCTTAGTCGTCTTACCTTGAAAACAGAATATCTCCTCACTGAAATGAATTGAAATTCCCAACAGCACCAAAGGCAGGATACCCTGGGTGCCAGAGGTTCTTCTTCGCTCGTTGGGGGGTAACGGGGGCACGCGATCGTTCGAGAACTTCGTCTCTCTCCTCATGGCGTTGCGTGATCAGAAAATACCATGTTCGTGGTGGCGTTGACAAGTTCCGAACATTAATTCCGTACAACTTCCGTGAAAACGAATAACCCTCTGGAGTATGTGAACAATCTCGTTCCAGAGCAAACTAAACTACGTCACAAAACGTCATAAAACTGAACATCCAGGAAATTTTCACATATATCGAGATCTCGTTGACTATATATAGGTGCGGAAAGAGGTCTGGGCACGAGACATAGATAACCATGTCAAGATTAGTGTGCTGCCTACGGCAGCAATGAGGAGTCAAAGCTCCAATATCACGTGACGCACAATATATTACGTCATAGTATGTTTACAGCTTAACATCTTTCAACAATGCATAGTTTGTAAGTTATAAGCCATCTTCTTCTATAAACAAATATGGTGTGATATTTAAGAATTGTGAAAGCCAGCTTCAGGGGGGTAGGCCTGAAACCAAGAAGTAGCTTGCTCGCAAAATGGCGTCAATTGATTTATCACTTTATAGACATTTTAACAAGTTACAGATGATGCAGAAACTCGAGCTATGCAATCAAATAACAGTTATGTGCATTTTGTCGTTCCACTTTAAAGTTTCGACCACGAAAGGTACAGTTGTCAGTCGTTACACGACGTTTCCTCCGCTACACCGCAACCCCCCGGCCACCAAGTGCACGCTTGCTAGCAAAATGGCGGCGTTAATCTATTGGATTTGGATGCGCGAGGACACCAACATCAAAGGCGCCGACACGGAGTCGGACTTATTCTGTGAGTATGATGTGTATCACTCCACAAGAGGACATAGGTAGCCCAGACACAAATTTCGAGTATGAATAGATATACATAGTTATATTATTTTTTTATAATTCATTTATTTACTGCATAAAAATGCATACTGTTGGCCTGTAATTGTTCATATCTTCTTTCATAACATCAATATATTCTATATGACTTGTTTATAGATCATAAAGCTTAGCAGTGTTTCAAAATATTCATCAAATACACTGCTACTCTATATTATCCCCTGCGGTGTTCATCTCGCTTTACCGTCAGATAAACATTGTTATATTACTATTTTTACCGTAAAATATACAGGAAAATCAAATTTACTGTTAGGACTAACTGCCTACTTAATATACCATGCAGGTAAGAGGGAAAATTTACACATATACTTTTTGATAAAAAGATAGGTGGTGGGACCTGCACCGGTGTTAAATATGGTAATAAGTAGGATGTTTTGACAATCGACTGGAGTAAATTCAGATACGGCATGGGGGCTCTGAGTTGGATGACGTGTTTTACAATAAAAAACGGGCGACGCAAACCTGACACACATAATATAATTATTTTGATATCCGTTAATATGCTCAAATGTACTGTTTGCCCACTATTTACAAAATTCAACACCGATGTAGGTCTCATTACCCACCCATATATTAAACAAATTCTCACACTACTATTCCTACTGTTGGTACACGCCACATACATGTATTTCGTATCGAAATGTGAACACCCGTTTTTGGGGATAACACTGATGATTGACATGAACAATGTGTAGGTGAAAATGGAGTCGAAGGGCGGTGGTGTGCCCGCGAACGGAGAAACTGGGATGTTTGAATAGAAACGCGTGTAGTTGTGGTTGTTCGTATATTCACACCCTCACCCCCATCATTTTCCCTTCACTACACTTCGTATGCGAGCGCGTCGTGGTCTCCCAACCATGCTTGGAACCTGAAGACATCATGGCTCCGTGTTTTGCAAACTCGGATGTTTTTTTAAAAACAGGGACTTGGTTGAGGTAGCGGAAAACAGCATTTACCTCGCCTTGGCATCTTTTCCATTCTCTCCGCACCCGGGTTATGCAATTGCTCCATTAGATCATATTTATCCATAAACGCTACTCCTTTCTATAATATACCATGTCACCGACTCATTTCAATGCCCAACACTCGCTTCCCTTTTGGCGGCGCGCGGCGGACCTCGGGGATCTTTTACGCACAACACCCAAAATTTTCCGTACATCAATTCAAGATTTAAATAGAAATTCAGTTTCAAAATACAATATTCATATTTCCACAAAACCACTGAATTGTGGGCATTTTGCCTTCGGTCACACGTACGTAATTAAGCAGGTTCAATTGACTCCTTCAAAAACAATGTTTTCCTATATCTATTTTATCATACTCGTACCCCACTTCGCCTCAGATCTGATCATTATGTCTCAAGTAGCTATTTTTTAGGTGAATACTCCCTATTTTAATTTCCTTCAATATATAATTTTGTTAGGCCAAGAAAAAATATATACCTGGGTTTCCTATTTCATGCCGAAAAAAATTAGGTAGGGTAGGTCGGTTTTTCTTTCTTTTTTTTTCCATTTTTTTTCCAAACATTGCATGGATGAACAATAGGTTTTACCAAACCATGCTAATCTTGAGGATGCTGCCTGGATCAGTGAGCTCTTTATATATATATATATCTGGAGGGCTATCTGCCCGAGCAAAAAGTGAAGCCCAAAATGGCCGACTTTGCACGTCAGTTTCAGTCCCCTGCGCGGTTTGTACGTAATAACCATAATCATAACCATTTTCATAACCACAGTGCTACTCCAGATCGTAACCGTAATCCTAAACATAACCCCGATCCCAAACATAATCTCAATCCTATAACCACAATCCTATTCCTAACCATAATCCAAATCTAAAACATAATCCTAACCATAACCCTCATCCTAAACATATTCTCATTCCTAACCATAATCCTAAGTGTAACTCCAATACAACCATAACTCTAACCTCAACCTTATCCTAACGACCTAACGCAACCCTATACCTCAACAACCCTAATCCCAACCCAATCACATTCCTGAACATAATCCAATCTATCTTCAACACTAATCCTAAACTCAGTAGATTAAAAATACAGCAATATCATTTTAAAATAACAAATAATACAATATAATTTCCATTCTCAATCATACACCATCATTTTGGGATGACAATTCACTCCCAGGATCTGAATACCTGACCTTTAAACGTTTATTTTTATTATTGTTTCACTTTACAAAACGCAAAACCTGGTCGACTTCAAACGTGATTTAAAGCCGTCTAATCGTAAGTATATGTGTAAATTTTCCCTCTTACATGGTATATTAAGTAGGCAGTTAGTCCTAACAGTAAATTTGATTTTCCTGTATATTTTACGGTAAAAATAGTAATATAACAATGTTTATCTGACGGTAAAGCGAGATGAACACCGCAGGGGGTAATATAGAGTAGCAGTGTATTTGATGAATATTTTGAAACACTGCTAAGCTTTATGATCTATAAACAAGTCATATAGAATATATTGATGTTATGAAAGAAGATATGAACAATTACAGGCTAACAGTATGCATTTTTATGCAGTAAATAAATGAATTATAAAAAAATAATAATATAACTATGTATATCTGTTCATACTCGAAATTTGGCGTCTCAGTCCATATCTCCCGAAAAATATTTTTTATACGATACGATATATCAATAACTCTCTTCCCACGCGCCAAAACCTTGCAAGATGGGGTGTACCACCAACTTCAGATTGCTCTCTTTGTCTGGCGGTTGCCAGTGTGACAACCCGTAACATCATCAGAGTGAGATATGTATGGTATTTTCTTCACTACAATTCTAGCTAGAAAATCAAATAAGCAATTACTGCTGATGCCTCAGATTGCACCAGAATTAATCTCGAATTAGCATATAGATTTCAAAACAAATACGAGGGCGGGTGGCACTTGCTCGTAAACAAGTTTCAAACACAGACTAGTTCAACCATTGCAACAAGTTACCAGAAACTATATAGTCAGATATCGACGAAGGAAGGTGACTAAAATTATGCTGTTTATGATCATAATATTTTGTTGTAAAACTGACCTCAAAATGCAATAAATCGCGAGTAATCAAAAATATTCAGGGAGAGCATACCACCAGACCCCAGTAGAGGGTTCTCGTGCCTTTGGGTTCGACAAGCCCCCTAACCTAAAACATCTTCCTATGGCCTTGGAAGGGCCTACGCTTGAAATGTTAGACCTGCTACTCACTATTTCGGCAGAAGTAGTACGCCAACCTTTTAGAGTATTTGATTTGAATTTACGTTCCACTCTCTGACAACTGACGAAGGGCCATTTCTCCAAACGTTTTACCTGCTACACATACTGAGTATTTCAGCAGTATACACTATACACCAATGCGATCTTTTAGAGTTTTTTATTTGTATTTCTACCATGCCTACGTAGTACAACAGTTTTATATCTACAATATCTTAGAATGACCTTGTTCTTTATTCATGCTAATCATTAGCCATTAGTGTATAATAAATCGTGTGGTTTGTAATGGAGTCACTCAAGTCGAGATCTAGCCGCCAGAGCCAAACGAAATTCGCTCAGTTTCACGACCGGCAACAACGGATTGAGAAGCCGAGCGGTAAGTCTTGCGATTTCAAAATATTTCATCACTTCTTCCCCGCTCGTTATTTCGCTGTCTATCCAGACGAAAAACCGAATGAGCCAGCCGAGAGAGACGACGATATACACAACACCAATCAGTGAAAACTCGTTTCCGCTTTCATTTAGTCTTCGTGCTTGCTTCGATGTCGCTGTAGTAGGGTGATCTTGTTCATGTGGTATATTTTTGAAATAATCCCATTCTGTTTCATCGACACTGCATATTCTCAACTTACCGCTGCATATATGAATGATTTCCGCTGAGAAGAACATAATGCTGAATACGACGACACCAAATGTTTTAAACTGACAGAGAGACAACATGTCGGTCAGGTGCAAGGCCAAAGGATTCAAGCGGCTGTCACAAGACGAGAAGCAAGCGACACAAACGGATACCAGCCACACAGAAACTGTGAGTAGACGACTTGAAAACAGCGAGAGACGTTTTGAACTGAACAACGATCGAAACACACTTGAAATAACCAAGTAGGTCACGTGTAAAACGGTACATACGCTGAACAACACATAGCAAAAGAAAAGCGCTCGGCACCTAATTGTTGGTGTTTTCGTCGTGTCGTCGTATAGTACAGCCAATGTGGTAGTTGTCGCTTCGTAACATAAATCACACACGGACAAACTGAACAGAATATCGTTGTGTAGTCTCTCGCGGATATATTTTCTCGTCAGAAATAGATAAACAACGGTGGAATTCAAGATAATTATCACAGCCAAAGAAATATAAGAAAAGGGGAAGTTACGAGCGACGCTTTCCAATCCCAACAGTACTTCGTAATTCATTTCCTCACTTGTAATGCCATCCATAGCAGATATAATTAAAGCTATCCAGCCGCGCCTCTTTCTTCGATAAAACCTTTGACTTTATGGAGTTTGACCCGACAACGAACGAACATCTGGGAAGGGCTCGACTCGAGATTTGACGCGTAATATGTGACGTCATTCGAAATGGATTACCATGTCACGTGACCATGTGCTCTCGTTCCCAGAGCTCCTTGCACTAAGCTGGCGAGTGGAAAATGGTACATGAAATGGCAACATGGAGGATGATTAAGACTTAAGGTGGTCTTGGACAAAAATAAAAACACTAGTCTTTAATGTTTGTATTTTCAAACATATTTTCGATGGAAATGATACGATATCATATGCTGACACTAAATGAGTCAATTTCATATGTGCTGTTACCATGGTAACCTAGAAACGACCCCCAACAGAGTAATAAAGGGCACTTGTTCGGGGCAGAATGGCAAGAGAAGTAAAGACTATAAAAATGTAAAATTAGGTTTAATGTAAAGCAAATAGATATATCCAACATTGTTTGTAACAATGCCAAAATTCGGATAAACACATGCAGTCGAGAAAAATGAATTTTTAATAATGTATAATTTGGCAGTTTTGAAAATTTGATTTTTGGAAAAAATTTATCCAAGACCACCTTAATTCCACGTTCAGATAATTATTTTGGCATTTGAAATTATTTTATAGTATCCCAACTAACGTCAAACCAATTTATATTAGTTTATTTTATTATATTTATCACTCTTTTAGATGAACGGAATAACCCCAACAGGCCAGAAGCCCAATTATAAAATAACATGTATGCTACGCAAGCTCTGATTGGTCAATACCCGTGTTTGGATCAGGCCATCCAAACACGGAAATTTCCCGCCATAATTTTACTCAGGTTTGTGTTGCTCGTTCGTTCGTATTATTTTATAAAATAAATACCTAATGGTTTTTCCGTGTATGGATAGCCTGATCCAAACACTGGGATGTTGCTCGACTTTCGAAAAGCTAAAAAACACTTCTTTGCGCTTTTCTCAAACCATCCAAACACGGAAACCATTAGGTATTTCTTTATTGATAGGGATTCTCAGGGCGTACGACGTAAGGTCGTTATCATTAGGCATTATGCAAGTTTATCATGCAGATTTGACGTCGATGGAGGTAGTAATATTGGAAATGAATGTCAATGAAGTAAATTGTCTCTTAAACCTTATTTAGATTTTATTTAGAAGTACTTTTGAAATGAAGAAGAATAGCGTTCTCGCTTAGTCAATATATCATCTTGTTCCAAAGATATTCATGTTTTCCGAATATGCAAATGTACCTTATGACGTCATTTACTCACACAAACTTAATAAAATTCTCAGGAAAATATCCAGCAATTTCTGTACACAATACCGTGTACCATTCGCATAAGCATACATCTGAAAATTTTCTATACAATCTGCCAATTATTTCCGGAGATATTCGTCTTTTTTTGAAATTTGTGTGAGTAAATTATAACGTCATAATGTGTCTCATTTGCATGTTTCAAAGACCTGAATATCTCTGGAATAAGATGAGTTATTGACTAGCTAATGGTGGTGTTACACTGTGCAACGCTGAAAATAGTTTCTGCAATCATTGCAGAAAGTAGAACTAGATTCTACTTTCTGCAACGGGATTGCCGCAACTTGGAATGTTACACTTTGCAATGGTTCGTTCAACTTGTCTCCCAATGGCAATGCAAGGGTGATAATCTCGCCGCGGTAGGGATACATTTCTCACGAATACTGTTATTGACATAGCCCGGTCGCCTACCTAAACCATGAATACTAATGACGTTCATGACCGTGGTTATGTGTCCCACTAATCCTGTTTTATTTTTTTGACACTATTTTCTTCGCACGCGGATTTCCTCCAATTTTTTTTGAAACATTTCGATCCCTCTATAACTACTGTACAGTCGTCACATGTAATATGATACCCTTTTATTTTTTGACACTATTTCTTGAGTCATTCTTCACAATTTTAAAATCATCTCACACCCGCTCTATAACTATTGTACACTGTTATTGACATAGCCCGGTCGCCTACGCAATTTTCCCTTTCGTAAACGGTCGTTACCATCCCGAAGGGTCGTTACCATCCCAGCTCTCATAGAATGTTGGGTAAGCGGAGTGAAATTCCTCGTGGTCCCAAGTAGGCTTTGGCCCATTGTGCTAAAAAAATTGGCATATTATGCTAATAGCACTGCTCTCAATTTTGCCTAATTATGCTAAAAATTATGCTAGAATTCACAAATTATGCTCGATATTCTCACATAAATGCTCGATATTCTCACAGATTCTTACATAAATTCAACAACTCAAAAAATGTTTGACGCCATTTTGGCAGTAGTGTTTACAACCTCGTGGCTCGTTCCCAGGCTTTTTGCTCGGCAGTTCAGGTGTACAGTGTACTGCAGTGCACAGTCTGCACTACTACTGCCCACAATCGTGAAAGTGAAACTATGAAAGCGGTCTTGCAACAAGTTTCTGACTTTCTAGACTACCAAATGAGTAATATTACCTTTTATGCTTAAAAAAGTGCTAAAATTTTAGGATTATGCTCGAGCAGTGCTCGTTTTAGAAATTATGCTTTTTTGCTCCCATTATGCTAAAAATTATGCTGGCACAATGGGCCAAAGCCTAGTCCCAAGGTTCCCGCACACTTTATTTCGCGGCTCCTCGTGTTCTTTCATAATATTGCTATCTAAAAAGCGAACAAGCATCTATATGGCGAGTTCTTTGAAAAAAACAAATTTAAACAAACCCGAAACAATCAAGATGCAGATTTGGAGCAAGTCTACGAAATAGTGTGTAAGTTGTCTAACGTTTTGAGCGGCCCTACGTCAGAGAGTGAAACGTAAAGTGAAATAATAACTGTATGATTATTTCACTTTATGTTTCACTCTCTGACGAAGGGCCTTCGCTCGAAACTTTGGACAACTTACACGCTATTTCGGCAGTACACCAACCTTTTTATACATTTTGATTTGTATTTCTACACTGCCTACGCAGCACAACACGTTTTATCACCTATTGAAAAGCATCAAGTTATGACTAGTAAGTGACTTTACGCGAATTAACTATGTTCTATGGCAAATGCAGAAATGCTTAACTACATTAAATTATGGTTATATTACGGTGGTCCATATATGCAATGCGCGTATAATAGTTCGGTCGACAAATATATTTTGTCAGTCAAATATATTTTGACCTCGCAGCATACGTTGTTGTTGCGATTGATATTTCGAAATCCCGAATAACGTCGTTTGCCTTTTGGAAAGTATCTACATATATACGTTGTGACCGTCGATCACAAAATCGAATTTACTGTTCCAGGATTGACAGTTTGCCAGGTATAATTTCTTCTGCATGAACGCTCTTCTCCTGGCTGTAGTGCATATCAAATACTAAATATTTACATATTTTGAATTTCACGACCAACATGTCACCGCACCAAACAAAGTATCACGGGAACCTTGGGACCACGAGAAATTTCACTCCGCTTACCCAACATTCTATGAGAGCTGGGATGGTAACGACCCTTCGGGATGGTAACGACCGTTTACGAAAGGAAAAATTGCGTCGCCTACGTAAACCATGAATACTAATGACGTTCATGACCGTGGTTGTGTGTCTTTATAAGCAATTTCTTAGACAGTTGAATTTCGTAATGTAGAAGAATCTTCAAAATCTATTTGTTTCTTCAACTCGATCGTATTCTTTCGATCAATTATTGTAAGAACGTACCCCTTAGATGCTCCTAGTTTCTTACAGAGACGCGACTCTGGATTGATATATTTTAGTATTAAGGCGCGACGATCATCACCAAAATGAATCAAATCCTCTGCCATATATTCCACAGCAAAAAACGTAGAATCCATACAATTACGACATAAAAAATCAACTGTATACAATTTAAGATCTAAAGGGTCAAACTATTTCCATAGGTGTTGCCATGATGCTTATATCTCAGGTCAAAATGAATACATGTGAGAATTGCGCTTTATGCAATTGATGTGTAACCTATTCCTGTTTTATTTTTTTGACACGATTTCTTGCCACTCCCATTCTTCACAATTTTAAAATCATCTCGACCCGCCATTTCACTACTGTACAGTCGTAAAATGTAATATGATACGGTTTTATTTTTTTGGAAACTTTTTCTTACGCCTGCGCATTTGTCCCCATTCTTACATTATTTCAACCTCATATTATTGATTTGATCGTCATTCATGGCTAAGACATGGTGGACGGGTAACAACTCCGTAACGCACTGTTTCTTTATTAATTCTATTTTATTTTTATTTCACTTTGTGTCTCTACACATATTCTGGTTTTTTTATTTTACACTTTTTTTCATTTCATTTTAATAAAAATTATTAATAAAGAAACATATGCGCGTTACGAAGACTCAAATGGGGGTCGTACTGTGATTGTACGATCATGCCATACACTATGTGTGTTACCTATTCACCCACAATCTGTCTACATGATACTGGAAGGATCTCTCAATCAATCATCGCGATGACGACACAAACACAACTATGGATTAACTATGGATCATCATGATGAAGTCACATGGAGTAATTTATTCACTATGGACGCACGTGATGAACCTCATTAAGAACCAACTCACTTATTCTTCCCTATCTCACCTCCTCTTCCTTGACGCCAAGGAGGGGACTGGGGATATTAATAAGTGACTTGGCTTAATGAGGTAAATTAACGTTCAACCATTTTGAATAACTTATCTCCACTCGGCTTCTGATTGGTTCATAGCTAATTTATGCGTGAATACTCGTCGCTGATTGGTTGAGAGGTCCTTCAGTATGAATAATAATAATAATATATATATAATACTACTTGCGTCTCAGTCCAATCTCCCGAAAAATATTTAGTAATTTTACGATACGATATATGAATAACTCTCTTCCCACGCGCCAAAACCTTGCAAGATGGGGTGTATCACCAACTTCAGATTGCTCTCTTTGTCTGGCCCCGGAAACTCTTCTCCACGTAGTGGCAGGTTGCCAGTCGTACCTAGAACGATTTACATGGAGACACGACTCTATCTTGAACTTTCTCACAACGACCCTACAGACCGTAAGTGGTTCAAGTCTTTATGTTGATCTTCCTGGTTATAAAAGTCCATCCATAATAACTGGTGACACAAAGTGGATAAAATCTTCAAAACAACATCGATCGTAAAAAATAGGTACGCAGTGCGTACATGTGTCTACTGGATTTTGCCATTAACATCTACAAGCCGAATACGGAATTTGCAAATTTTGTTCCAAAAACAGCATAGTAGATTGGCATAGTAGCGTGTAGATTTAAAACTAGAAAAAGATAAGTTTGGCACAGCTTCACTTGCACATTGCATTGTTTCTGTTGAGCAGTACATTGTAATTTTAACTATTCCATCAGGTATAAACAATAACTGGGTCCCAAGGATGCTGTAATTTCCAAATTACAATAATTAAATAATTGTTATCAGCAATCTCATAAATAGTGAAATGGAAAGATTTTTTATCACTCAACTCTCAAGATGATTCATGTTTCTGGCAGACAAAAATCAATTCCTTATACTTACTTGGGTAGGGAAAGTATGGCGAAAGTATTGTACTTAATTTGTTTTGATTTATTGTACCGGGTTTTTTTATTTTAGCTTATAGTACACATAATTCTTGGTATGAAGGGCTCTTTGAAAAAACCAACCTCATCAAATAGGGTATTGATAATTAACATGCAGATCAGCTGTATATTTCAAGGAACTTGGTTTCTATTTTTTTGTTACAGTAATTACTCGAGCTAACTGTGGTAGCCGAGTCTAGGTTTCGGTGTTTTTATTTTTTGGGGTCGAGATATGGCCAACAAGCTTTGTGAAACTGAGGCATGTGACACAGCCTCCACCAGCATCCCTGCACGTCCTGGGGACATGAGTACATAATAATGGCGATTTCTCACATAGACACAATAATGACGATTTTTTAATACACAATAATGGCGATTTCTAGCATTCTCACATTGAGATGGGCACCCTGTGTTTGCAACATGAATTTAATACACTGTTGACCTATTTATATAGCTAGCTATGCTTAATACAAATGAACACCTCGTGCCTAACACCCAGACCAACTATTGATGTTTGTTATTGTTCGCTGGTTTTCCAGTGACATCTTGTGCAGCCATGTATTTTTCATTGTCCTCACCTCACCCCACATAAATTGTTGTTGTTTGCCAACTGCATGTTAGTTGGTCTGCACAGCCAGATAGATTGTACACACCTTTCAAACTGATTTTGTCCTTGATTACATGGAGGCAAGCTGGCTTGGTATCTAAGTTTGCTCGCTAACCATGACATCACAGTAATATGTCAATTGTCCAATACTAAGGGGACATTAAAAGGACTGGTGGTTGGGAATATTTTAATACTATTAATTCAAATATTTGCTTGACCTGTTCTATCAGGGAATCAAATATTTGAAGCCTGTCCAAACAAGCAGAATTGGTGAATTTACCGGTTGATCCTTGTGACATCATGGGCACATTCAATATGAATTATGGAAGTGCATGTTGTTGTTTTGAAAGTTGCATGCATGAACAGAAATACTGTAAGAAGAAAATTTATGGTTTTGTTTTATGGTCTCACTAAAAACACAAACATTTTTTTATGTGCTTGTGCTCATCTTATTGTGTGTTACACTTTTTTAATATGCACTTTTTATTGTGTGTTATACTTCTTATTGTGTGTTACACTTGTTGAACAAAAAAATTTCATAGCCCGTTTAAGATAACTTATAATCGTATAATCGTAATTAAGATAACTTATAATCGTATGAAGGAGCATAACTGCAAAGAAACATGTTAAATATATTAACGTTTCTTTGCAGTTATCCTCCTTCATACGCTTAAAGTTATCCTAATTTCCCAGGTGTATTAAGACCGTGTTTTTAATTTCCCAGGATTATAAGACCGTTTTCTAAGGGTTCGGTTTTTTTTTATACACACTGTATACACACAAATTCATAGGACCCTGCCACAACTTTCTTGAGTTGAGTACGCTGGTAGCGATCCCAAACGAGAAGGAGAGCAAGGTTTCGCCTATCTCAAGTAGCGACGTCGACGCTGGTAAAACTAACGTCCTCATACAAGAGACAAGCGATTTCGTTTCTTGAAAAATTGTTGGTTTAGGCCAGGTTTACTATACGGTACGGTAAGTGATCCGTTAAAAAATCAATACGTTTCTTTGTTGTGTTTACACTGTACCTGCCTAATCCGGAGTGGTTTGCCGTAGCGTAGTCACTACGCCAAGCACTCCGGATGTAAATCACTACGCTACGGCAAATTTAACGTAGCGTAGTAGTGTAAACATATGCATACGCGTTTAAAATGTTAGCGGGAAAAACTGGCGCCAGGTTATTTTGGTTGTTTATCGGCAGCAATTTTAATAATTTTAGCTGGTTTATATGGTTATATGCAAGCATTAAACCTCTCTGCAATCGCGAGTGCGGAGAGCTTCCGGCGAAAAAGAAAACGGCTTGTAAACATGCTTGACATTAGCTAGTCGCTTCGCCATTTTGTAAAATATGTCGGGCAATACGCATGTGCGTAGTAAAAAAACTGCTGATGTCAACGAAAAACCTCGCTTTGTCCTTTGTAGTGTAAACAGACGTAAATTTCACAACGGTACGCCAGTGTAAACCTGGCCTTAGTCAGGACTTTATGACACCGACCGTTCAATATAAAATGTGGGAGTGATACTAAATCAATGCGTATGCGTAAGAATCCCAAACATAATATTTATACACATTATTCATGCTAATCATTCAAACAAACTTGTAGAAATCCGTACATACTTACTTCTGAAGTTCTGTAATAAACTTTTATTCAAACGTTGCTTTGGAGTCTTTTTATTTCATAAAATCCCGTGCATTCGACCTAAGAATATCCTCGTCACTCTCTTCGTCTTCCATTGTGAAACACGTTCGCTTCACAACAGAACCACTGCACCAAACAACAAAATTCATACCTATTATGAATATATCGATATTCTTCTTCCTTAGGGCTTCTCGTGCTCTGAGGAAACCTCTTTCAATCGTGTTTTAAGTCGGATAAATAAAATACCTCGAACGTCGGCTTTATACGCCCTCGGGATGCGTAAAGCCTCCGTTCCCGGTATTTATCATATGGCTATACAAAGTCATTTAATAAAGTTGCCATTATTATATGAAAATAATGCATGTGATTCAAAGATATATTTGCCGATTTTGCCCTGCACGAATCACAATTTCATAACAAGAAGTCTTGTTTCTCCGAAGATGGAAGTAAAGCTTCGAAATTCATGGAGATCACTTGGAGTAAGGATAAAACGCGAAGCGGAATGGCGGAAACGGAATGGCGGAATTGGGAATAAAACGCGGAATTGGGAATAAAACGCAGAATTGGGAATAAAACGCGGAATTGGGAATAAAACGCGAAATTGGGGATAAAACGCGGAATCGGGAATAAAACGCGGAATTGGGGATAAAACGCGGAATTGGGGATAAAACACGGAATTGGGACAATAATACAATGAAAGCATACTGTAAAGCATAGGTTTTTTATTTACGAGATAAGCAAGGGCAAAGTTTAGTAAATCTCCCACATTATCGATGGTTCTTGCCGTGCTATCTTTATACTTGTCTTGCGGGACGCAAAACTACCAAATAATGACATTTTCCTGGAAGCGAATTTCACATTGCGAAATCTATGTATATATTTATAATCAATGTCAGAGTGAGGTGTCATAGTTAGTGTGTAGCCAGTCATCTAGCGCAATATCACCGAAAAAACTAGTCTAGAGGCAGCAAAACCAACGAATGCTCGCCGCTGGCAATCATTAAAGACGCATGCATGTTCGAGGTTTCAAGCAACGTCGAAACCCTAACGGCCAGTGAGGTGCGTGGGCAAATATACGCACAGATATAGCAAAGATATAACGCGTTTATCGAGTATCATTTTGCGTATTCACTCCTGTCACCCGTGAAAAGTGGATAGAAAAATAAACTCCCAACTGAATATGTTATTTTCGATACCAGTTTTTGACCTTTGTTTAGCTGTTCATATCACACATATTCATTTATATTTTTTATTGCTGCCACCCACCCTAGCCCGTTAGGAAAGATTTGTGGCAAAGATTCGCGTCGACCAAAACTGCCGTAAAGTTCACCGTAAAGTTCACCGTAAAGTTCAAGCCTCAACTATTGCATCAACAACGTTTTTTCAGGCGCCAGTGTCAACGGTACCGTTACTACCTCAACCTATTACCGTTCCCCGCCCCTGTAAGATCTGTAAATCCTACAGTGGAGACATTTGTCCTTAATCTTTTACAATTTTGCCCTCCCTTGGTTCGTTCCTGTTATGGGTGCTCACAGTTCTTAAAACCTGGAGGTGTCATCGCCAAACCACCGTTTCAGATTATTGCCCGCGCACCGCACTGGCCGTCATTAATATTTGGGTCATTAAACGCGGTAAAATTATATGTTTCATTGTTTCCGTTAGGGTTTCGACGTTGCTTGAAACGTCGAACATGCATGCGTCTTTAATGATTGCTAGCGGCGAGCATTCGTTGGTTTTTCTGCCTCTAGACTAGTTTTTTCTCTGTGATATTGCGCTAGATGACTGGCTACACACTAGCTATGACACCTCACTCTGACAATGATTATATTGTAATTTGTCACATCACTCAAGCCGCCATCCCTACGCAACGGCTTCCGTAGCTCAGTGGTCAGAGCACTGCATTAGCATCGCAGGGTCGCGGCTTCAATTCAAACCGGAAAGCCTCTAAGTTGCATTTTTCGCAACTGGTCCCGGTTTGGTCTTAAAATGTATATATTCCAACACTCGAAATTTTCCTTCACTCTAAGTTGTATTTTTCGCAACTGGTCCCGGTTTGGTCTTAAAATGTATATATTCCGATTCAACACTCGAAATTTTCCTTCACCAGGCATTAGAAGGTTAACAGTTGGTTGAGCGACACAGAAAATGTACACAGATTTCGCAATGTGAAATTCGCTTCCAGGAAAATGTCATTATTTGGTAAAAATTGCTAAAAATTCGACGTGAAAGCACAAGTTTTCTGCTGCCAGTTACGATATTACCTTCTCCCCAATCTCTCGCGCTTTTATTTCTTCGCTCTGGCCCACGTTCTTATTTATTTCTTTGGCTCGGTCAAAACATTACAGACTGAAAAAGTCGCAAAACCGAAAACGTTGCAGCTAGGAAGACACAGAGTAGCCTGCGGAGGAGGCTAGTTACGATAGACGTATGGCGCAGAGGAATATCCGATCTTTACATATCCGACCTGGTATTTTCTTCACTACAATTCTAGCTAGAAAATCAAATAAGCAATTGCTGCTGATGCCTCAGATTGCACCAGAATTAATCTCGAAGCATATTATAGATTTCAAAGCAAATACGAGGGCGGGTGGCACTTGCTCGTAAACAAGTTTCAAACACAGACTAGTTCAACCAACAAGTTTGGTTGCAACAAGTTTCCAGAAACTATATAGTCAGATATCGACGAAGGAAGGTGACTAAAATTATGCTGTTTATGATCATAATATTTTGTTGTAAAACTGACCTCAAAATGCAATAAATCGCGAGTTCAGAGAGTGAGAAAATCAAAAATTTTCATGGGGAGCATACCACCGGACCCCTAGTAGAGGGTTATCGTGCCTTTGGGTTCGACAAGCCCCCTAACCTAAAACATCTTCCTATGGCCTTGGAAGGGCCTACGCTTAAAATATTAGACCTGCTACTCACTATTTCGGCAGTAGTAGTACACCAACCTTTTAGAGTATTTGATTTGCATTTACGTTCCACTCTCTGACAACTGACGAAGGGCCATTTCTCCAAACGTTTTACCTGCTACACATACTGAGTATTTCAGCAGTATACACCAATCCGATCTTTTAGAGTTTTCTATTTGTATTTCTACCATGCCTACGTAGTACAACAGTTTTATATCTACAATATCTTAGAATGACCTTGTTCTTTATTCATGCTAATCATTAGCAATTCGTTTGTAATGGAGTCACTCAAGTCGAGATCTAGCCGCCAGAGCCAAACGAAATTCGCTCAGTTTCACGACCGGCAACAGCGGATTGAGAAGCCGAGCGGTAAGTCTTGCGATTTCAAAATATTTCATCACTTCTTCCCCGCTCGTTATTTCGCTGTCTATCCAGACGAAAAACCGAATGAGCCAGCTGAGAGAGACGACGATATACACAACACCAATTAGTGAAAACTCGTTTCCGCTTTCATGTAGTCTTCGTGCTTGGTTCGATGTCGCTGTAGTAGGGTGATCTTGTTCATGTGGTATCTTTTTGAAATAATCCCTTTCTGTTTCATCGACACTACATATTCTCAACTTACCGCTGCATATATTAATGATTTCCGCTGAGAAGAAAATAATGCTGAATACGACGACACCAAATGTTTTAAAATGACAGAGCGACAACATGTCGGGCAGGTGCAAGGCCAAAGGATTCAAGCGGCTGTCACAAGACGAGAAGCAAGCGACACAAACGGATACCAGCCACACAGAAACTGTGAGTAGACGACTTGAAAACAGCGAGAGACGTTTTGAACTGAACAACGATCGAAACACACTTGAAATAACCAAGTAGGTCACGTGTAAAACGGTACATACGCTGAACAACACATAGCAAAAGAAAAGCGCTCGGCACTTAGTTGTTGGTGTTTTCGTCGTGTCGTCGTATAGTACAGCCAATGTGGTAGTTGTCGCTTCGTAACATAAATCACACACGGACAAACTGAACAGAATATCGTTGTGTAGTCTCTCGCGGATATATTTTCTCGTCAGAAATAGATAAACAACGGTGGAATTCAAGATAATTATCACAGCCAAAGAAATATAAGAAAAAGGGAAGTTACGAGCGACGCTTTCCAATCCCAACAGTACTTCGTAATTCATTTCCTCACTTGTAATGCCATCCATAGCAGATATAATTAAAGCTATCCAGCCGCGCCTCTTTCTTCGATAAAACCTTTGACTTTAATGAGGTTATGCATTAACCAAAGTTAGCAATAAAGGAACGAGCAGGGCCTGAGGAGAGTAAGCTAGTGCAGGTATAAAACAGGTACCTCCCTTCAAGCGCGGCGAGAGCTGGCGTGAGAGCAAATCCAAGTTGGTAAGGATATATGGCAAGATTGGGTAACTAGCGAAGTTATGTAAGTTCTTGGCAAGATGGGGTAACTAGCGAAGATAACACCGAGGTGGACGTCCGTATCCCGTTAATCCGCGGAGTTCCAAGCAAGCCTAAAAGAAGCGGTAACTCAGGCGGCGGTTCAGATGAACAACCCAGGCCCCAATAACGCGAAGGGCGAGAGCCAACGCCAAACGGTGGTAGCACAGGTAAACCGAGAAGCAGAGACCAGGTATGTCACGATTTATCGACCGTGAAGACGCGCAAGGTATGTTGAGTGCACCTTCCTTCGCTGGTATTCATGTGGTAGAGTCGGCTGCTCGCGGTTTAAATATGCCTGTTTAAATATCGTAGAAATGTCGGAGCTTATGCCAGAAAATCTGTGGAGTGCTTTAACAGCTGCACCTCCATCATAGTGGCGTATTCCCCAGATAGAGCCCGTGATGTGTTAGCATACAGGACACTGACAATGCGAATGGCGAAACGTTTTAGTGGTAGGGCTTGGTATAACACACCACAAGCGGTATTAACAACAACCCGAGGCCACAGGGAATGTACTCTCGCGAACCCCGTGGAGATCAGTCAGTCCCATCTATGCAAATCGTGGTAGTTGTAGATTTCGACACCATTGCGACCGAATCAACTGCAATGGCCCGCATCGATTGCGTGCAATTCAACCGAAGATACCCAACGAGCCCGGTCGCCCGTTGACAGGTTCGCAGCCAGATCCGGCGGCGAGCTGGCTACAAACAACTATCTACGCAACGAACAGAAGTAAATCGGACATGTTTTTAGCAACTTTCGCACGGTTTAATATGTTAAATGTCAGCCTGGTGTCACCAATCAATATTCTAAATTTCGAACTGCAGCTGTGCGCACATCCGGACAGACGCAAGGTCGAGAATGTTTTAAACAGTTTTCGAAATTGTCCGTCAGCTTACAAACACGCGTATACGGGGTAGCATTACGTCGCACTGGGCATCTTTAACAGCGTCGCGGTTTTATTTGAGTGGGTGTTGGTTAACAATTATGACGTACACGACTTACTACACTATTTGGATGACTATTTTACACTAGGACCGGCGGGAACTAACATTTGCACTAAGAGATTACAAGCAATTGATCGCGCAGCAACTACGCTCGGCGTTCCTCTAGCCCCAGAAAAATGCGAAGGCCCTTCTACTCATTTAGTGTTCCTGGGGATCGAACTTGACTCGGTGGCCATGACCGCACGACTGCCAAGCGATAAGTTGAGCGAAATCGTTGGTCTTTTAGAGAAATGGGGACGGGAAAATCGTGCAAACTAAAGGATCTTCAATCACTAGTGGGAAAGTAAACCACACTTGCGCTGTAATCCCTCAGGGCCGCACATTTTTAGGCGTTTACTAGACTTGTTGAAAGGAGCAAACCGTTTTCGGCCTTTTCTCTGTCTCAGCAAACAGTGTCAGTTTGATATTGCCTGGTGGCAAGACTTTCTTCCACCTTGGAATGGGGTGTATTGTTGTTTTTTTTCCGACCTACCTGAGTGGGCATTGCCCCCCTCAGGAAGCAAAGGTTTTGGCCGGGTGTATTATAATGGAGAATGGTTTAATGGGTCTTCAACAACCGTTGAACATTGCCTACAAAGAATTGTTTCCCATCGTGCTCGCTTGCCATATTTGGGCAAAGGCGTGGTCTAGAAAGCGCATTCAGTTTGCATGCGACAACGAAAGTGTAGTGTCTGTCATTACCTCGGGCACATCTAAGGATGAGCGCATGATGCATCTGCTGGGCGCTCTATCTTATCACCGCACACCATAATTTTAAAGTGACGGAAACACACGCTCCGGGCAAAACCAATGTCTTGCTCTTCGATAGTCGTGTAGCGCTATATTGCAAAAATTGCTCTTCGATTGTCTTGTAGCGGTGGCTATATTGCGAAAGTTGCTCTGCAATAGTCATATAGCGGTGGCTTATATTGCTAAAATTGCTCTGCGATAGTCATATAGCGGTGGCTATATATTGCAAAATTGCTCTTCGATTTAATAGATAGTCATGTAGCGGTGCAGGGGCGGATCTAGGTCATAATCTGACTGTAGCATATTACGGAAGTGTACAAATTTAGGGGGGTACGGGGGCATGCCCCCCCGGAAAATTTCAGATTTTAGAACCTCTGAAACCCAATTTCCTGCATTTTGAGCATATATTTTTAGGTAATTTTGCAACATGTGAAGTTGAAATTTTAAGCAGAAGTAAAGAATCAATTATGATAACAACAGTATTATCACATGCATGTTAACTTCCAATAAACACAAGAAGCAAAATAACTACTTCAAGCAAGATTTTATACAATGCAGATGCTTGATAAATTTATTTTCCTGCACAAGACAGTAAAATTAATTTACTATGCAACCCTGCAAGACATCACATTCACAAGAAGGCAAAATCACTACCATGGCTGTTAATGTACAGTAGTGGTCAGGAAGCACAAACAGTTCAACAATTTGTTGGTACTGTACTGTACAGCAGTCTAATATTGGTCAGGAAGCAAAATTAGTTAAAAATCAGGCACTTTCTCGATATATGAACAACCGAAATACAAACCAATCCCTAATCCTAACTGTAAAATTATTATAGCATCAACTCAAGTCAGTTTCAGGATTAGGGTTACCCTAATACCAACCCTAATCCTGACTTGAGTTGATGCTATAATAATTTTACATTTCGGTTGCTCATATATTGAGAAAGGGCCCAAAATCATCTCGGTATAGCAGCAAGGTAATGGTTGTAGGAAGCACAAATTGAAACAGTTCAAAATCATGTTGGTAGAGCAGCACAATAGTGACCAGAAAACATTGACAGTTGAAAATCATATTGGTAGAGCAGCAAACTGTGGTCAGGATTGGGCAAAATCAGTTAATAATGGCTTAAATAATGTTAAATAAATATGTTAAACAATGGCTTAATGAAAAATTCTTCTTGATTAATTGGTACTTTATTTGGGCTGGCAAAGGGAAACATAATGATCTTTAGTCGTAGGAATTACTGTTGTCTTGAGATAGTCTATATGTAATGATGCGTGCGCACATAAAAAGGTGTATTTGCTCAATTTGAATATCATCCCATTTGCTTCTCTTGGCAAAATGGTGCAGTTGAACATGAAAGCAAGGGAATCAACCTATTCTTGAGGGTTAATATCATCTGGACTTTGTTGGCTCTTAGAAATTGGATAGTATGATTCAATGGGAAGTTTAATTGATCACACTAATAGTGAAAGAAGACATACAAATGAGGAAAATTGAGAGTTATGGACATTATTGTAAACTTCTGCAACAACAGCCTTTGATCGATCTTCTCTTGTCAAATGATTCATTACACGCATTTTCAGACAAACACATAGCAAAGGCATTTGCTTCATCTGCAAATGCATTAATACACTGCTGTTCAACCAATGGGTGGGAAGTATAAATTGAGAGTATGCATTACATATGCAGTTCAATGCTTGTAAGACAGCAGAGGTACATATATGACTAGGGACTCGCTACCACACAGAGTAATATAACAAGCATTGTAAAGACAATTACCATCTGCTGTTGTTCTCTACAGTATATACAAGATCAAAGGAGCAAGTGGTAGTATCACAACACATATGCAATGCTCAAATTCAAACTTCACATACATAACAGTATTGACATCGTAAAGACGTAAATGTCGTACTCGCAAAACGAAATTTATTTACATTATAATATTATAATACACATGACATATTAATGCATGTAATTTACACTCTCTTGGCTCGATTTCCATATAAATATCCCCAAATTTAAATACTCAAGTTAATTCAAGTATTAATACTCTCTAAATCAAAGGGCCTAAGACCCTAAACAATATTTCGGCAGTAAACCAACCTTTTAGAGTTTTCGATTTGTTTTACACAGATCATTAGCATATTTAATAATATAATGCATGAGTATGATCATTCATAGATTGAGCTTACCGGCTGCGAGGGAACTGAACATGCATGCAGATAATCCTTCTTCTTCCCAACTTCTCGCACAATAACATGCTCACAGCACCGTTTAAGGACGATTAGTCTATCTGACTCTTCCTCCAGAGAATAACTTTACATCCAATGTATTCAATAGGGCAACAGTTGTTGTAAAACAATGCACGAATGTAGCGCACTACATGTAAATATCACATCATTCAAAAGCTGCGAGCATATGACGTCGGCTACAGTTGGCTACAGTCTAATGTAGCCGACGTCATAGAAATCTGGCGTTTGGATTGGTCTGCTACATTTTCGCTACAGTCACTTGCAACACAGCAAATGCGCATTTAGAGTGATGCTATGTAGCTAGACATTATATGCGGGCAAGCGCTAGCCAAGAGCAATGCAGGCTCTTGGGGAGGCAAGGCAAGCGCGGGTGTGACAGGAGCATGCCCAATCGCGGGTTAACAATCAATGGTAATGGACGCATATCGCGCGCAAAATGACAAAAATGGCTTAGAATGATACCACAGAACCTTGGAATAGTTGTCTGAAAAGTATTATTGCAATTTAAATTTAGTTATGATTTTCTCAAAATCTGACTGTAGCATGCGCTACAGTTGCTACGGTCTAGATCCGCCCCTGCGGTGGTTTATATTGCTAAAATTGCTCATCTACAGTCATGTAGCAGTGGTACGTTTTTATGCGTTGGCCCGCGCAATAAACTTGCAAAAATTGCTCTTCTATAGTCATGTAGCGGTGGCTATATATGGCAAAATTGCTCTTCGATAGTCATATAGCGGTGGCTATATTGCGAAAATTGCTCTTCGATGGCTATATTGCTAAAATTGCTCTTCGATAGTCATGTAGTGGTGGCTATATTGAAAAACAAAATTCCTCTTCGAAAGAATTGTTTCCCATCGTGCTCGCTTGCCATATTTGGGCAAAGGCGTGGTCTAGAAAGCGCATCAGTTTGCATGCGACAACGAAAGTGTAGTGTCTGTCATTACCTCGGGCACATCTAAGGATGAGCGCATGATGCATCTGCTGGGCGCTCTATCTTATCACCGCACACCATAATTTTAAAGTGACGGCAACACACGCTCCGGGCAAAACCAATGTCTTGCTCTTCGATAGTCATGTAGCGCTATATTGCAAAAATTGCTCTTCGAAAGTCTTGTAGCGGTGGCTATATTGCGAAAGTTGCTCTGCAATAGTCATATAGCGGTGGCTTATATTGCTAAAATTGCTCTGCGATAGTCATAATGTCATATAGCGGTGGCTATATATAATTGTTAAAATTGCTCTTCGATAGTCATGTAGCGGTGGCTAGGTTGCTAAAATTGCTCTTCGATATAGTCATGTAGCGGTGGCTATGTTGCGAAAATTGCTCTTCGATGGCTATATTGCGAAAATTGCTCTTCGAATAATACTTCGATAGTCATGTAGCGGTGGCTATATTGCGAAAATTGCTCGTCGATGGCTATATTGCTAATATTGCTCTTCGATAGTCATGTATAGCGGTGACTATATTGCGAAAATTGCTCTTCGATGGCTGTATTGCTAATATTGCTCTTCGATAGTCATGTATGTAGCGGTGGCTAGGTGCTAAAATTGCTCTTCGATAGTCATGTAGCGGTGGCTATATTACAAAAATTGCTCTTCGACTAGTCATGTAGCGGTGGCTATATTGCTAAAATTGCTCTTCGATAGTCATGTAGCGGTGGCTATATTGCTAAAATTGCTCTTCGATAGTCATGTAGCGGTGGCTATGTTGCGAAAATTGCTCTTCGATGGCTATATTGCGAAAATTGCTCTTCGATAGTCAGGTAGCGGTGGCTATATTGCGAAAATTGCTCTTCGATGGCTATATTACGAAAATTGCTCTTCGATGGCTATATTGCTAATATTGCTCTTCGATAGTCATGTAGCAGTGGGTATATTGAAAAAATTCCTCTTCGATAGTCATGTAGCGGTGGCTATATAATTGCAAAAATTGCTCGTCGATAGTCATGTAGCGGTGGCTATATTGCTAAAAGTGCTCTTCGATAGTCATGCAGCGGTGGCTAGGTTGCTAAAATTGCTCTTCGATAGTCATGTAGCGGTGGCTATGTTGCGAAAATGGCTCTTCGATGGCTATATTGCGAAAATTGCTCTTCGATAGTCATGTAGCGGTGGCTATATATATATTGCTAAAATTGCTCTTCCATATAGTCATGTATAGCGGTGGGTATATTGCATTTTTTGGTTTAAATGTAGCTTATTGGAACCATGCTGGTGTTGTATATGCATAGTATGGATATTATGGGGTGAAAGTGAGTAATTTGAATAACATGCGTGTTTAGCCAACGGCTATAACACGTGTCAAATGGCAGTTCACGGCGCGGTTGGACATGCAGTGTAAAATTGAATAACAGAGTATGAATATAAAATAAGAAGAAAGACATTTAAAAGATGCGTAAAATAGTATGTGCTTTCATTCATCGGGATAACCCTGAACGATCGTTTCGACCTTACGGTCTCATCAGCAGGGTTTCGGGTTGGCAGTCAATGTTGGCAAGTTGGAAGATAAGTAACATTTCTATAGACATAATATAGTTAAGAAGAATAAAGTGATTGCTTACCAAATGTGTTGTTTGATTTCTGTAATCCAACGCGTCTTGCCATTGTGGTATAGTAACTAAGTTTAACCGGTTTAACGTTTTTGCGTCTCAGCGTTTGTCTGGGTGTATCGCGGAGTTCGTCTGATACAAAGTGAGGGCGTTTGTATGTCATTGACCTCATTTAAAGTATTGTTGAGATTCGTTACCAGGTTAGTTGTGTTCACATTGTTAAGGTGTGATTGTAGGTGTGTGTGGGTTATGTCGTGTTGTAGATGGATATGAAGGGATAATAATCGTTTTGTGGGAGTATGAATGATAAGTTTGAGTAAAAGTCGAGGAAGATGTCAATAAACGAAGACTATTTTATATTGTTATTTACAAAGATGCCATATGTGGTCTAAGGAATATTTACAGGTAATAAAAATTCATAATGTCTTAACCTAAGTATATACATTTGTGTTGTTGATTTCCATGGTTGTTAGGTATTATATACACGAGTGTAGGCATTCAGCATTAGTGATTGGTAATCATGTGACGTGGTAGATTTTATGAAAGTGTACATATTATATTAGCCACATAGTCAGTAGTCATGCCAGGATAGTGATGGCTACACATATTGTTGTGGATATTTGGTAGGTGGTTGTGTCATGTACAGCATGTACATAGAAATATATCCACAAACACAAGCAATGGTCATATGTATTAACATATATAATCTTATAACATCTGGGAAGGGCTCGAGATTTCACGCGTAATATGTGACGTCATTCGAAATGGATTACCATGTCACGTGACCATGTGCTCTCGTTGCCAGAGCTCCTTGCACTAAGCTGGCGAGTGGAAAATGGTATATGAAATGGTAACATGGAGGATGATTAAGACTTAAAGTGTTTATGAAACGAAAATTGAGATGACATTTTTATTGATTTATTTGAAAGAGCTCCTCAAACGATAAAGAATGGCGTTTGTAGTTCTTCCATACCTTATCTCGTTCTCGAGTTATTCAAGATTGTGTAATATGACCTATGACGTCACTAGTTGTACCCACCATTATGACGAATCAGAAAATGAAGCATATCTTCAAAACTATTGAACAAAATTCCTTGAAACTTTGCACAAGTATACAGGTCACTAAACTGAATAACCCACGTATGCCATGATAACAGATTAGTTCCCAGACTCCTTTATTCCTCTCATAAACTTGTTTATATTCTGCCTTTTCTAAACCAATATTTATAACTGTTGATCAGTGAGGGATATTTTCAATAGTATTGCCAACAAAACAGAGCAACTTCGAGTCAAAATCTGTTTAGGGCATAGTGGAAAATAGAAATTGTTTGCTGTAGGATGAAAGGTCTGGGAACTAATATATATTGCTATGGTAATGATAAAGTTGACGTGGGGATATTCAATTTAGTGACCTATATACTTGTGCAAAGTTTCAAGGAATTTTGTTCAATAGTTTTGTAGATATGCTTCATTTTCTGATTCATCATAATGATGGGTACAACTAGTGACGTCATAGGTCATATTACAATCTTGAATACAATTACAATCTTGAATAACTCGAGAACGAGATAAGATATTAAAGAACTACAAACGCCATTCTTTATCATTTGAGGAGTTCTCTCAAATAAATCAATAAAAAGTCACCTCAATTTTCGTTTCATAAACACTTTAAGGTGGTCTTGAACAAAAATAAAAACACTAGTCTTTAATGTTTGTATTTTCAAACATATTTTCGATGGAAATGATACGATATCATATGCTGACACTAAATGAGTCAATTTCATATGTGCTGTTACCATGGTAACCTAGAAACGACCCCCAACAGAGTAATAAAGGGCACTTGTTCGGGGCAGAATGGCAAGAGAAGTAAAGACTATAAAAATGTAAATTAGGTTTAATGTAAAGCAAATAGATATATCCAACATTGTTTGTAACAATGCCAAAATTCGGATAAACACATGCAGTCGAGAAAAATGAATTTTTAATAATGTATAATTTGGCAGTTTTGAAAATTTGATTTTTTGGAAAAAATTTATCCAAGACCACCTTAATTCCACGTTCAGATAATTATTTTGGCATTTGAAATTATTTTATAGTATCCCAACTAACGTCAAACCAAGTTATATTAGTTTATTTTATTATATTCATCACTCTTTTAGATGAACGGAATAACCCCAACAGGCCAGAAGCCCAATTATAAAATAACATGTATGCTACGCAAGCTCTGATTGGTCAATACCCGTGTTTGGATCAGGCCATCCAAACACGGAAATTTCCCGCCATAATTTTACTCAGGTTTGTGTTGCTCGTTCGTTCGTATTATTTTATAAAATAAATACCTAATGGTTTTTCCGTGTATGGATAGCCTGATCCAAACACTTGGGATGTTGCTCGACTTTCGAAAAGCTTTCGGAAACCATTAGGTTTTCTTTATTGATAGGGATTCTGAGGGCGTACGACGTAAGGTCGTTATGGCATTATGCAGGTTTATCATGCAGATTTGACGTCGATGGAGGTAGTAATAGTGCAGGAAATGAATGTCAATGAAGTAAATTGTCTCTTAAACCTTATTTAGATTTTATTTAGAAGTACTTCATGAAATGAACAAGAATAGCGTTCTCGCTTAGTCAATATATCATCTTGTTCCAACCTTATGACGTCATTTACTCACACAAACTTAATAAAATGCTCAATTCTCAGGAAAATATCCAGCAATTTCTGTACACAATACCGTGTACCATTCGCATAAGTACACATCTGAAAATTTTCTATACAATCTGCCAATTATTTCCGGAGATATTCGTCTTTTTTTGAAATTTGTGTGAGTAAATTACGTCATAATGTGTCTCATTTGCATGTTTCAAAGACCTGAATATCTCTGGAATAAGATGAGTTATTGACTAGCTAATGGTGGTGTTACACTGTGCAACACTGAAAATAGTTTCTGCAATCATTGCAGAAAGTAGAACTAGATTCTACTTTCTGCAACTTTCGCCGCAACTTGGAATGTTACACTTTGCAATGGTTCGTTCAACTTGTCTCGCAATGGCAATGCAAGGGTGATAATCTCGCCGCGGTAGGGTACATTTCTCACGAATACTGTTATTGACATAGCCCGGTCGCCTACCTAAACCATGAATACTAATGACGTTCATGACCGTGGTTATGTGTCCCACTACGCAATTTTCCCTTTCGTAAACGGTCGTTACCATCCCGAAGGGTCGTTACCATCCCAGCTCTCATAGAATGTTGGGTAAGCGGAGTGAAATTCCTCGTGGTCCCAAGGTTCCCGCACACTTTATTTCGCGGCTCCTCGTGTTCTTTCCTAATATTGCTATCTAAAAAGCGAACAAGCATCTATATGGTGAGTTCTTTGAAAAAAACAAATTTAAACAAACCCGAAACAATCAAGAGGCAGATTTGGAGCAAGTCTATGAAATAGTGTGTAAGTTATCTAACGTTTTGAGCGGCCCTACGTCAGAGAGTGAAACGTAAAGTGAAATAATAACTGTATGATTATTTCACTTTGTTTCACTCTCTGACGAAGGGCCTTCGCTCGAAACTTTGGACAACTTACACGCTATTTCGGCAGTACACCAACCTTTTTATACATTTTGATTTGTATTTCTACACTGCCTACGCAGCACAACACGTTTTATCACCCATTGAAAAGCATCAAGTTATGACTAGTAAGTGACTTTACGCGAATTAACTATGTTCTATGGCAAATGCAGAAATGCTTAACTACATTTATGGTTATATTACGGTGGTCCATATATGCAATGCGCGTATAATAGTTCGGTCGACAAATATATTTTGTCAGTCAAATATATTTTGACCTCGCAGCATACGTTGTTGTTGCGATTGATATTTCGAAATCCCGAATAACGTCGTTTGCCTTTTGGAAAGTATCTACATATACGTTGTGACCGTCGATCACAAAATCGAATTTACTGTTCCAGGATTGACAGTTTGCCAGGTATAATTTCTTCTGCATGAACGCTCTTCTCCTGGCTGTAGTGCATATCAAATACTAAATATTTACATATTTTGAATTTCACGACCAACATGTCACCGCACCAAACAAAGTATCACGGGAACCTTGGGACCACGAGAAATTTCACTCCGCTTACCCAACATTCTATGAGAGCTGGGATGGTAACGACCCTTCGGGATGGTAACGACCGTTTACGAAAGGAAAAATTGCGTCGCCTACGTAAACCATGAATACTAATGACGTTCATGACCGTGGTTGTGTGTCTTTATAAGCAATTTCTTAGACAGTTGAATTTCGTAATGTAGAAGAATCTTCAAAATCTATTTGTTTCTTCAACTCGATCGTATTCTTTCGATCAATTATTGTAAGAACGTACCCCTTAGATGCTCCTAGTTTCTTACAGAGACGCGACTCTGGATTGATATATTTTAGTATTAAGGCGCGACGATCATCACCAAAATGAATCAAATCCTCTGCCATATATTCCACAGCAAAAAACGTAGAATCCATACAATTACGACATAAAAAATCAACTGTATACAATTTAAGATCTAAAGGGTCAACTATTTCCATAGGTGTTGCCATGATGCTTATATCTCAGGTCAAAATGAATACATGTGAGAATTGCGCTTTATGCAATTGATGTGTAACCTATTCCTGTTTTATTTTTTTGACACGATTTCTTGCCACTCCCATTCTTCACAATTTTAAAATCATCTCGACCCGCCATTTCACTACTGTACAGTCGTAAAATGTAATATGATACGGTTTTATTTTTTTGGAAACTTTTTCTTACGCCTGCGCATTTGTCCCCATTCTTACATTATTTCAACCTCATATTATTGATTTGATCGTCATTCATGGCTAAGACATGGTGGACGGGTAACAACTCCGTAACGCACTGTTTCTTTATTAATTCTATTTTATTTTTATTTCACTTTGTGTCTCTACACATATTCTGGTTTTTTTATTTTACACTTTTTTTCATTTCATTTTAATAAAAATTATTAATAAAGAAACATATGCGCGTTACGAAGACTCAAATGGGGGTCGTACTGTGATTGTACGATAATGCCATACACTATGTGTGTTACCTATTCACCCACAATCTGTCTACATGATACTGGAAGGATCTCTCAATCAATCATCGCGATGACGACACAAACACAACTATGGATTAACTATGGATCATCATGATGAGGTCACATGGAGTAATTTATTCACTATGGACGCACGTGATGAACCTCATTAAGAACCAACTCACTTATTCTTCCCTATCTCACCTCCTCTTCCTTGACGCCAAGGAGGGGACTGGGGATATTAATAAGTGACTTGGCTTAATGAGGTAAATTAACGTTCAACCATTTTGAATAACTTATCTCCACTCGGCTTCTGATTGGTTCATAGCTAATTTATGCGTGAATACTCGTCGCTGATTGGTTGAGAGGTCCTTCAGTATGAATAATAATAATAATAATATATATATAATACTACTTCCTTTCCCCAGCTCAGCGAAAATATGGTGTGCGTCTCAGTCCAATCTCCCGAAAAATATTTAGTAATTTTACGATACGATATATGAATAACTCTCTTCCCACGCGCCAAAACCTTGCAAGATGGGGTGTATCACCAACTTCAGATTGCTCTCTTTGTCTGGCCCCGGAAACTCTTCTCCACGTAGTGGCAGGTTGCCAGTCGTACCTAGAACGATTTACATGGAGACACGACTCTATCTTGAACTTTCTCACAACGACCCTACAGACCGTAAGTGGTTCAAGTCTTTATGTTGATCTTCCTGGTTATAAAAGTCCATCCATAATAACTGGTGACACAAAGTGGATAAAATCTTCAAAACAACATCGATCGTAAAAAATAGGTACGCAGTGCGTACATGTGTCTACTGGATTTTGCCATTAACATCTACAAGCCGAATACGGAATTTGCAAATTTTGTTCCAAAAACAGCATAGTAGATTGGCATAGTAGCGTGTAGATTTAAAACTAGAAAAAGATAAGTTTGGCACAGCTTCACTTGCACATTGCATTGTTTCTGTTGAGCAGTACATTGTAATTTTAACTATTCCATCAGGCATAAACAATAACTGGGTCCCAAGGATGCTGTAATTTCCAAATTACAATAATTAAATAATTGTTATCAGCAATCTCATAAATAGTGAAATGGAAAGATTTTTTATCACTCAACTCTCAAGATGATTCATGTTTCTGGCAGACAAAAATCAATTCCTTATACTTACTTGGGTAGGGAAAGTATGGCGAAAGTATTGTACTTAATTTGTTTTGATTTATTGTACCGGTTTTTTTTATTTTAGCTTATAGTACACATAATTCTTGGTATGAAGGGCTCTTTGAAAAAACCAACCTCATCAAATAGGGTATTGATAATTAACATGCAGATCAGCTGTATATTTCAAGGAACTTGGTTTCTATTTTTTTGTTACAGTAATTACTCGAGCTAACTTTGGTAGCCGAGTCTAGGTTTCGGTGTTTTTATTTTTTGGGGTCGAGATATGGCCAACAAGCTTTGTGAAACTGAGGCATGTGACACAGCCTCCACCAGCATCCCTGCACGTCCTGGGGACATGAGTACATAATAATGGCGATTTCTCACATAGACACAATAATGACGATTTTTTAATACACAATAATGGCGATTTCTAGCATTCTCACATTGAGATGGGCACCCTGTGTTTGCAACATGAATTTAATACACTGTTGACCTATTTATATAGCTAGCTATGCTTAATACAAATGAACACCTCGTGCCTAACACCCAGACCAACTATTGATGTTTGTTATTGTTCGCTGGTTTTCCAGTGACATCTTGTGCAGCCATGTATTTTTCATTGTCCTCACCTCACCCCACATAAATTGTTGTTGTTTGCCAACTGCATGTTAGTTGGTCTGCACAGCCAGATAGATTGTACACACCTTTCAAACTGATTTTGTCCTTGATTACATGGAGGCAAGCTGGCTTGGTATCTAAGTTTGCTCGCTAACCATGACATCACAGTAATATGTCAATTGTCCAATACTAAGGGGACATTAAAAGGACTGGTGGTTGGGAATATTTTAATACTATTAATTCAAATATTTGCTTGACCTGTTCTATCAGGGAATCAAATATTTGAAGCCTGTCCAAACAAGCAGAATTGGTGAATTTACCGGTTGATCCTTGTGACATCATGGGCACATTCAATATGAATTATGGAAGTGCATGTTGTTGTTTTGAAAGTTGCATGCATGAACAGAAATACTGTAAGAAGAAAATTTATGGTTTTGTTTTATGGTCTCACTAAAAACACAAACATTTTTTTATGTGCTTGTGCTCATCTTATTGTGTGTTACACTTTTTTAATATGCACTTTTTATTGTGTGTTATACTTCTTATTGTGTGTTACACTTGTTGAACAAAAAAATTTCATAGCCCGTTTAAGATAACTTATAATCGTATAATCGTAATTAAGATAAACTTATAATCGTATGAAGGAGCATAACTGCAAAGAAACATGTTAAATATATTAACGTTTCTTTGCAGTTATCCTCCTTCATACGCTTAAAGTTATCCTAATTTCCCAGGTGTATTAAGACCGTGTTTTTAATTTCCCAGGATTATAAGACCGTTTTCTAAGAGTTCGGTTTTTTTTTATACACACTGTATACACACAAATTCATAGGACCCTGCCACAACTTTCTTGAGTTGAGTACGCTGGTAGCGATCCCAAACGAGAAGGAGAGCAAGGTTTCGCCTATCTCAAGTAGCGACGTCGACGCTGGTAAAACTAACGTCCTCATACAAGAGACAAGCGATTTCGTTTCTTGAAAAATTGTTGGTTTAGGCCAGGTTTACTAGTACGGTACGGTAAGTGATCCGTTAAAAAATCAATACGTTTCTTTGTTGTGTTTACACTGTACCTGCCTAATCCGGAGTGGTTTGCCGTAGCGTAGTCACTACGCCAAGCACTCCGGATGTAAATCACTACGGCTACGGCAAATTTAACGTAGCGTAGTAGTGTAAACATATGCATACGCGTTTAAAATGTTAGCGGGAAAAACTGGCGCCAGGTTATTTTGGTTGTTTATCGGCAGCAATTTTAATAATTTTAGCTGGTTTATATGGTTATATGCAAGCATTAAACCTCTCTGCAATCGCGAGTGCGGAGAGCTTCCGGCGAAAAAGAAAACGGCTTGTAAACATGCTTGACATCAGCTAGTCGCTTCGCCATTTTGTAAAATATGTCGGGCAATACGCATGTGCGTAGTAAAAAAACTGCTGATGTCAACGAAAAACCTCGCTTTGTCCTTTGTAGTGTAAACAGACGTAAATTTCACAACGGTACGCCAGTGTAAACCTGGCCTTAGTCAGGACTTTATGACACCGACCGTTCAATATAAAATGTGGGAGTGATACTAAATCAATGCGTATGCGTAAGAATCCCAAACATAATATTTATACACATTATTCATGCTAATCATTCAAACAAACTTGTAGAAGTCCGTACATACTTACTTCTGAAGTTCTGTAATAAACTTTTATTCAAACGTTGCTTTGGAGTCTTTTTATTTCATAAAATCCCGTGCATTCGACCTAAGAATATCCTCGTCACTCTCTTCGTCTTCCATTGTGAAACACGTTCGCTTCACAACAGAACCACTGCACCAAACAACAAAATTCATACCTATTATGAATATATCGATATTCTTCTCCCTTAGGGCTTCTCGTGCTCTGAGGAAACCTCTTTCAATCGTGTTTTAAGTCGGATAAATAAAATACCTCGAACGTCGGCTTTATACGCCCTCGGGATGCGTAAAGCCTCCGTTCTCGGTATTTATCCTATGGCTATACAAAGTCATTTAATAAAGTTGCCATTATTATATGAAAATAATGCATGTGATTCAAATATATATTTGCCGATTTTGCCCTGCACGAATCACAATTTCATAACAAGAAGTCTTGTTTCTCAGGGTCTTAGCCAGGATCTGAAACTTGGGTGTCCAAATTGGCCATCGCGGGCCAGAATACCCCCTGGACGGGGGGAGTTGCATATTTGCCGGGAATCCCCCTGTCAAGGGGTATTCTAAAGTATAAAACTGTAACTTTAAATTATTATGATTCATTCTCCTGTATTATTCATGAGAAGAATCACGACTTGCGAGGCTTCGAATAGTGCGAATAATCGATAAAAAGTGCGAATAATCGATAAAAAGTGCGAATAATCGACGAATAGTACGAATAGCCGACAAATAGTGCGAATATTTGACGAATCGTCGCTACTCGTCAACAGCGCGGTTGTGAATGTCTTCTGCACGATAGATGTTTCGCTGATGGCCGATTTGACTTAATAAAGCTACCAAAAATACTAGGGTAGCGAAAGGTGTCCTCTAGATTTCTCACTGGCCGTCCAAAAGGTGTCAAAATAGTAAATAGCCGTCCAAAAGCCGTCATTATCAACTGGCCGTCTTAAATCGAAACTGGCCGTCCAAAAGACGGCTGGACGGCTGGCTGGCTAAGACCCTGTTGTTTCTCCGAAGATGGAAGTAAAGCTTCGAAATTCATGGAGATCACTTGGGGTAAGGATAAAACGCGAAGCGGAATGGCGGAAACGGAATGGCGGAATTGGGAATAAAACGCGGAATTGGGAATAAAACGCAGAATTGGGAATAAAACGCGGAATTGGGAATAAAACGCGAAATTGGGGATAAAACGCGGAATCGGGAATAAAACGCGGAATTGGGGATAAAACGCGGAATTGGGGATAAAACGCGGAATTGGGACAATAATACAATGAAAGCATACTGTAAAGCATAGGTTTTTTATTTACGAGATAAGCAAGGGCAAAGTTTAGTAAATCTCCCACATTATCGATGGTTCTTGCCGTGCTATCTTTATACTTGTCTTGCGGGACGCAAAACTACCAAATAATGACATTTTCCTGGAAGCGAATTTCACATTGCGAAATCTATGTATATATTTATAATCAATGTCAGAGTGAGGTGTCATAGTTAGTGTGTAGCCAGTCATCTAGCGCAATATCACCGAAAAAACTAGTCTAGAGGCAGCAAAACCAACGAATGCTCGCCGCTGGCAATCATTAAAGACGCATGCATGTTCGACGTTTCAAGCAACGTCGAAACCCTAACGGCCAGTGAGGTGCGTGGGCAAATATACGCACAGATATAGCAAAGATATAACGCGTTTATCAAGTATCATTTTGCGTATTCACTCCTGTCACCCGTGAAAAGTGGATAGAAAAATAAACTCCCAACTGAATATGTTATTTTCGATACCAGTTTTTGACCTTTGTTTAGCTGTTCGATATGACACATATACATTTATATTTTTTATTGCTGCCACCCACCCTAGCCCGTTAGGAAAGATTTGTGGCAAAGATTCGCGTCGACCAAAACTGCTGTAAAGTTCACCGTAAAGTTCAAGCCTCAACTATTGCATCAACAACGTTTTTTCAGGCGCCAGTGTCAACGGTACCGTTCCCCGCCCCTGTAAGATCTGTAAATCCTACAGTGGGGACATTTGTCCTTAATCTTTTACAATTTTGCCCTCCCTTGGTTCGTTCCTGTTATGGGTGCTCACAGTTCTTAAAACCTGGAGGTGTCATCGCCAAACCACCGTTTCAGATTATTGCCCGCGCACCGCACTGGCCGTCATTAATATTTGGGTCATTAAACGCGGTAAAATTATATGTTTCATTGTTTCCGTTAGGGTTTCGACGTTGCTTGAAACGTCGAACATGCATGCGTCTTTAATGATTGCTAGCGGCGAGCATTCGTTGGTTTTTCTGTCTCTAGACTAGTTTTTTCTCTGTGATATTGCGCTAGATGACTGGCTACACACTAGCTATGACACCTCACTCTGACAATGATTATATTGTAATTTGTCACATCACTCAAGCCGCCATTCCTACGTTAAGGATTATTCAACCAGGTTGGACTAGGCTATCGGCAACGGCTTCCGTAGCTCAGTGGTCAGATGCATTAGCATCGCAGGGTCGCGGCTTCAATTCAAACCGGAAAGCCTCTAAGTTGCATTTTTCGCAACTGGTCCCGGTTTGGTCTTAAAATGTATATATTGCAACACTCGAAATTTTCCTTCACTCTAAGTTGTATTTTTCGCAACTGGTCCCGGTTTGGTCTTAAAATGTATATATTCCGATCCAACACTCGAAATTTTCCTTCACCAGGCATTAGAAGGTTAACATGAGTTGGTTGA
Source organism: Chrysogorgia sp. JL179-B06 (assembly GCA_035772405.1). Classification (NCBI taxonomy): domain Eukaryota; kingdom Metazoa; phylum Cnidaria; class Anthozoa; order Scleralcyonacea; family Chrysogorgiidae; genus Chrysogorgia; species Chrysogorgia sp. JL179-B06. The sequence continues at coordinate 3,643,425 of JAYKKM010000096.1, read as the reverse complement.
GCGACATAGAAAATGTACACAGATTTCGCAATGTGAAATTCGCTTCCAGGAAAATGTCATTATTTGGTAAAAATTGCTAAAAATTCGACGTGAAAGCACAAGTTTTCTGCTGCCAGTTACGATATTACCTCCTCCCCAATCTCTCGCGCTTTTATTTCTTCGCTCTGGCCCACGTTCTTATTTATTTCTTTGGCTCGGTCAAAACATTACAGACTGAAAAAGTCGCAAAACTGAAAACGTTGCAGCTAGGAAGACGCAGAGTAGCCTGCGGAGGAGGCTAGTTACGATAGACGTATGGCGCAGAGGAATATCCGATCTTTACATATCCGACCTGGTATTTTCTTCACTACAATTCTAGCTAGAAAATCAAATAAGCAATTACTGCTGATGCCTCAGATTGCACCAGAATTAATCTCGAAGCATATAGATTTCAAAACAAATACGAGGGCGGGTGGCACTTGCTCGTAAACAAGTTTCAAACACAGACTAGTTCAACCATTGCAACAAGTTTCCAGAAACTATATAGTCAGATATTGACGGAAGGAAGGTGACTAAAATTATGCTGTTTATGATCATAATATTTTGTAAAACTGACCTCAAAATACAATAAATCGCGAGTTCAGAGAGTGAGAAAATCAAAAATTTTCATGGGGAGCATACCACCGGACCCCTAGTAGAGGGTTCTCGTGCCTTTGGGTTCGACAGGCCCCCTTGAAATATTAGACCAACCTTTTAGAGTATTTTGACGAAGGGCCATTTCTCCAAACGTTTTACCTGCTACACATACTGAGTATTTCAGCAGTATACACCAATCCGATCTTTTAGAGTTTTCTATTTGTATTTCTACCATGCCTACGTAGTACAACAGTTTTATTTCTACAATATCTTAGAATGACGTTGTTCTTTATTCATGCTAATCATTAGCAATTCGTTTGTAATGGAGTCACTCAAGTCGAGATCTAGCCGCCAGAGCCAAACGAAATTCGCTCAGTTTCACGACCGGCAACAGCGGATTGAGAAGCCGAGCGGTAAGTCTTGCGATTTCAAAATATTTCATCACTTCTTCCCCGCTCGTTATTTCGCTGTCTATCCAGACGAAAAACCGAATGAGCCAGCTGAGAGAGACGAAGATATACACAACACCAATTAGTGAAAACTCGTTTCCGCTTTCATGTAGTCTTCGTGCTTGGTTCGATGTCGCTGTAGTAGGGTGATCTTGTTCATGTGGTATCTTTTTGAAATAATCCCTTTCTGTTTCATCGACACTGCATATTCTCAACTTACCGCTGCATATATGAATGATTTCCGCTGAGAAGAACAGAATGCTGAATACGACGACACCAAATGTTTTAAAATGACAGAGAGACAACATGTCGGTCAGGTGCAACGCCAAAGGATTAAAGCGGCTGTCACAAGACGAGAAGCAAGCGACACAAACGGATACCAGCCACACAGAAACTGTGAGTAGACGACTTGAAAACAGCGAGAGACGTTTTGAACTGAACAACGATCGAAACACACTTGAAATAACCAAGTAGGTCACGTGTAAAACGGTACATACGCTGAACAACACATAGCAAAAGAAAAGCGCTCGGCACTTAGTTGTTGGTGTTTTCGTCGTGTCGTCGTATAGTACAGCCAATGTGGTAGTTGTCGCTTCGTAACATAAATCACACACGGACAAACTGAACAGAATATCGTTGTGTAGTCTCTCGCGGATATATTTTCTCGTCAGAAATAGATAAACAACGGTGGAATTCAAGATAATTATCACAGCCAAAGAAATATAAGAAAAAGGGAAGTTACGAGCGACACTTTCCAATCCCAACAGTACTTCGTAATTCATTTCCTCACTTGTAATGCCATCCATAGCAGATATAATTAAAGCTATCCAGCCGCGCCTCTTTGTTCGATAAAACCTTTGACTTTATGGAGTTTGACCCGACAACGAACGAATATCTGGGAAGGGCTCGAGATTTGACGCGTAATATGTGACGTCATTCGAAATGGATTACCATGTCACGTGACCATGTGCTCTCGTTCCCAGAGCTCCTTGCACTAAGCTGGCGAGTGGAAAATGGTACATGAAATGGCAACATGGAGGATGATTAAGACTTAAGGTGGTCTTGGACAAAAATAAAAACACTAGTCTTTAATGTTTGTATTTTCAAACATATTTTCGATGGAAATGATACGATATCATATGCTGACACTAAATGAGTCAATTTCATATGTGCTGTTACCATGGTAACCTAGAAACGACCCCCAACAGAGTAATAAAGGGCATTTGTTCGGGGCAGAATGGCAAGAGAAGTAAAGACTATAAAAATGTAAAATTAGGTTTAATGTAAAGCAAATAGATATATCCAACATTGTTTGTAACAATGCCAAAATTCGGATAAACACATGCAGTCGAGAAAAATGAATTTTTAATAATGTATAATTTGGCAGTTTTGAAAATTTGATTTTTTGGAAAAAATTTATCCAAGACCACCTTAATTCCACGTTCAGATAATTATTTTGGCATTTGAAATTATTTTATAGTATCCCAACTAACGTCAAACCAAGTTATATTAGTTTATTTTATTATATTTATCACTCTTTTAGATGAACGGAATAACCCCAACAGGCCAGAAGTCCAATTATAAAATAACATGTATGCTACGCAAGCTCTGATTGGTCAATACCCGTGTTTGGATCTAACCATCCAAACACGGAAATTTCCCGCCAAAATTTTACTCAGGTTTGTGTTGCTCGTTCGTTCGTATTATTTTATAAAAGAAATACCTAATGGTTTTTCCGTGTATGGATAGCCTGATCCAAACACTTGGGATGTTGTTCAACTTTCGAAAAGCTAAAAAACACTTCTTTGCGCTTTTCTCAAGCCATCCAAACACGGAAACCATTAGGTTTTTCTTTATTGATAGGGATTCTGAGGGTCTACGACGTAAGGTCGTTATGGCATTATGCAGGTTTATCATGCAGATTTGACGTCGATGGAGGTAGTAATAGTGGAAATGAATGTCAATGAAGTAAATTGTCTCTTAAACCTTATTTAGATTTTATTTAGAAGTACTTTTAAAATGAAGAATAGCGTTCTCGCTTAGTCAATATATCATCTTGTTCCAAAGATATTCATGTTTTCCGAATATGCAAATGTGCCTTAAGACGTCATTTACTCACACAAACTTAATAAAATTCTCAATTCTCAGGAAAATATCCAGCAATTTCTGTACACAATACCGTGTACCATTCGCATAAGTATACATCTGAAAATTTTCTATACAATCTGCCAATTATTTCCGGAGATATTCGTCTTTTTTGGAAATTTGTGTGAGTAAATTACGTCATAATGTTCTCATTTGCATGTTTCAAAGACCTGAATATCTCTGGAATAAGATGAGTTATTGACTAGCTAATGGTGGTGTTACACTGTGCAACACTGAAAATAGTTTCGGCAATCGTTGCAGCAAGTAGAATCTAGTTCTACTTTCTTGCAACTTGTGTCGCAACAATTTTCGCCGTTGAAAAGGAATGTTACACTTTGAACCAGCTGTTGTGGTCTAGTGGTTAACACACATGTCTATGAGCTGGGAGACACAGGTTCAAATCCTGGCTCGGACCTCCACTCAGGGTCTTAAAAATAATTGAGGAGAAAGTGCTGCCTTTGCAATAATATCAGCAAATGGTAAGACTTTCTGGTCTTCTCGGATAACGACCTTAAATCGTAGGCCCTCGGAACCCCTATAATTGGGCTTCTAGCCTGTTGGGATATTCCGTTCACCTAAGAGTGATAAATCTAATAAACTAAACTAAACTAAACTAAACTAAACTAAACTAAACTAAACTAAACTAAACAATGGTTCGTTCAACTTGTCTCGCAATGGCAATGCAAGGGTGATAATCTCGCCGCGGTAGGGATACATTTCTCACGAATACTGTTATTGACATTCATGACCGTGGTTATGTGTCCCACTAATCTTGTTTTATTTTTTTGACACTATTTTCTTCGCACGCGGATTTCCTCCAATTTTTTTTGAAACATTTCGATCCCTCTATAACTACTGTACAGTCGTCACATGTAATATGATACCCTTTTATTTTTTGACACTATTTCACAATTATGGGCGGCCGTTACCACCAAAAATAGTGCGGTGGTGAAACGGAACAGCTTGTTGTGAAATGGTTTAACAAAAACACAAATAGTCCATCTTAATATCATGAAGTGGTTTAACGTTCCGCTGTGAAACCATTCAATATAAATTGAAATGGATGAACAGTACGCGGTGAAATGGCTGAACTAGTTCTGAAATGGTTCAACTAAATATGAGTTGATGCAACATATTGTGCAGTCATTCAATAAGTTATGCGATGGTTCAACTATCGCTTTTGAAATGGTTTAACTTGTTTTGAAATGATTCAACTATTTGCGCAATGGTTCAACTTAATGTGAAATAGCCTAAAGTGAAATAGCCTAAAGCGAAATAGCCTAAAGTGAAATAGCCTAATGTGAAATAGCCTAATGTGAAATAGCCTAATGTGAAATAGCCTAATGTGAAATAGCCTAATGTGAAATAGCCTAATGTGAAATAGCCTAATGTGAAATGGCCTAAAGTGAAATAGCCTAAAGCGAAATAGCCTAAAGTGAAATAGCCTAATGTGAAATAGCCTAATGTGAAATAGCCTAATGTGAAATAGCCTAATGTGAAATAGCCTAATGTGAAACAGCCTAATGTGAAATAGCCTAAAGTGAAATAGCCTAAAGCGAAATAGCCTAAAGTGAAATAGCCTAATGTGAGATAGCCTATAAAGTGAAATAGCCTAATGACGAATGTGAAATAGCCTAATGTGAAATAGCCTAATGTGAAATAGCCTAATGTGAAATAATAATAATAATAATATAAAGACGTATTAGGAGCATTATACAATAGTCTCAATGCTCTTACAACAATATATATATTCTTAAAGTTACTTTTAAAACTAATTACAGTTTCATTATAAGATAAAGCCTACTACATATATTAACACTATGAACACTAATTACTTAACATTTCAAAGCTTCTAATTTCCTGTGGTAATGAATTCCACAGTTTTGGCGCTGCAACCGAGAATGCTCTGTCTCCATGAGTCACCGTTTTGGATTTTGGCTCGAGTAGCAGATTTTGGTCAGATGATCTCAAAGTACGAGTAGGTTTATATTTAGTTAGCAAATCAGTAATATAAACAGGCGCCTGGCCATGCAAAGCCTTGAAAGTAATTATTAGTATCTTAAAAACAATCCGTGATCTCACCGGCAACCAGTGAAGATTACGTAGCGCAGGGGAGATATGCTCCGATTTTTTAACCCCTGCAACAAGTCTAGCAGCTGTATTTTGAATTCGCTGTAACTTGCTCAATTCAGTATCTGGTAAGCCATATAGGATGCTATTACAACTGTCAAGTTTTGATGTTATGAATGCATGCACCAACTTCTCACAGTCCTTTTTACTCAAATATTTCCTGATCTTACCAATATTTCTGATAGCCAAAGTGGCCGATTTACAAATGTTATTTACATGAGTATTTAATTTTAAATGTCTATCAACAGCAACACCGAGATCATGTGCAACCGGAGCCGGTTGGATTATCACATCATTGACACATATTTCTGGCATTGGTTCGCAATGCATAAAACGTGATGATAGATGGACAATCTCGGTTTTACTTGGATTGCATATAAGACCATTCATAGTACACCAGATGGTGATGTCCTTAATACATAACTCAAGTTTAGCTAGAGCAGCAGATCGATCACATGGAGTTTTTATAGGCATATACAGCTGTGTGTCATCAGCGTACATTATGCAATCAAGGCCGTGGGCTTTGATCACATCTTCCAATGGTGCAAAGAAGAGTGAAAACAGAAGTGGACCCAGTACAGAACCCTGAGGTACACCATATTGCAATGGTTTATTTGAGGAATGCGTATTCTTCACCATAACTGACTGTACCCGATCAGAAAGGTATGAGCGATACCAGGCTAGTACAGTTCCACTAAACCCATAACGATGTTTAAGTCTCTCCAATAGAACAGTGTGGTCAATGGTGTCGAATGCGGATGATAAGTCCAACAGTACCAACACTACTTCCTGATTTTCATCAAGTGCATTAAGGATGTCATTGAAAACACGCAGAACTGCTGTCTCTGTACTATGAAAGAGTCTATAAGCAGATTACATTTTTGCAAGGAGGTTATTCTCAATAAGATAGTCTGTTGTCTGTCTGGCAGCATTCCGCTCTAATACTTTTGACAAGAAAGCCACGTTTGTAATAGGTCTATAGTTAGGGAATTGCTCTTTATCACTTGTAGGTTTTTTAATAGATGGGCAGATGAGACCTTTCTTAAGTGACAGAGGAAATACTCCTGAGGATAAAGATGAATTGATAATGTCAGTAATTGGGGCAGCTAACACGTCAAGAGATTCCTTTAGCAGATGTGTAGGTACAGGATCTAAGGCACAGGATTTAGATGAGTACTGTTTGATTGTTTTACAGACAAAGCTTTCAGATACAGTAGTAAATTCACTGAATGAGCTTTTACAACAAGGAGAGTCAACTGCTATAGATAGCTTCTTAACTGACTCATGTGTACTAGTAAGTTTATCTCGAAGTAACTGAATCTTAGTTGAAAAATAACAACTAAAAGCATCAGCCAGGTCATACGAAGAATCATGTGATGGCAATAAAGGAATAGATTTTACTCGGAACATCCCCTCAATCATGTGAAATAGCTGATTCTGATTAGAGTTAGATATCTTAGCCTTATAATAATCTGTTTTTGCAAAATCAATTGCCTTTGCGTATTTACGACATTGTTCCTTGTACAATTGATGATGAACCTGAAGGCGCGTAGAGAGAAATTTACGCTCAAACTGTCGTTTTTGTTTCTTCATAACTCTTAAGCTATCATTAAACCATGGAGCATTTGGGCGTAGGGTAATTGTGCGTGTACGCTTGGGTGCGTGTTTGTCCAAAAGCTCAGACAATACACAATTGAACTGTTCAGTAGCAGTGTTTACATCAGATGCGGATGAACAAATTAATTGCGACTCAAGGATATCTTTTCGCCATGCCTGTAAGTCTATACGACGTAAATCACGATGATTAATAACTTTTTTAGAGGATTGGGGTCTCGGAAAATCCATGGTGCAAACAACAGCACTGTGATCTGAAGGTAAATCAGAGACGATCTCCATGGCAGTAGACAGTAAACTATCCTCCTGACGATCAATAATAAGGTCCAGTGTGTGACCACAACGATGAGTCGTACCAGTAACTCTTTGTTGTAAACCTGCTGAATCCAGGAGTTCCGTAAACCTAGTAGCATCGTCATCATTAACAACATCCATATGGAAATTGAAATCCCCAGCAATTAACAAATAACCCGGAACAACAACTAACTCTTCTAAAATCGTTGAAAAATCATTGAAGAACATGGATGTCGTAAGCTTGTTCTTACGAGATGGAGGAGGTCTATAAACTGTGATGAGGCGAATATGCTTTTGAGACGATGATATGGAAAGATCCATATATTCCATTGACGCAAACGTTGAGACTTCATTTTCATTTACGGTGAAACCCTTGCGAAGGAATACTCCAACTCCACCTCCTTTCGAATGGGATCTTGGCAAATGAAGAAACTTGTAATCTTGTAAGGTATTGATAATTTCAGCTATAGTAGTATCTACTGCATTCTTGTTAGAAAGCCAGGTTTCAGTAACCGCAAGAACATCAATACGCTTTGAAATTATAAAGTCACAAACGGAGGCAGATTTCTTGTTGATTGAATGTGCGTTCCATACAGCAAAACGTAGAGGAAGACATTTCGTTTTCTGTTGATCAAATTTGATATTTATCAGGTTGCTTGAGTTTTTTGTAAGTTTTGTTACCTGCTTGACCGTAGGGCGTGAAGTAACTCTTACTGGGATAATCCCTGCTTTCAAAATGGCTGGTTTACCAGTAGCATATTTTTCGACCCCAGCCTGGTAACTCACTGAGGGACGTGCTCCTTGTTTACCCGCGCGACGAGCAAGGCGGTATTTAGTATTGTTAAGTTGTATCATCATGAGTTTGTAGCAAAGTTTTACAGCTGGATGCCATTCCTAACACAAACCTGTTTTTGGGAGCAGGAACCCAGGTGTTTTATCGTGATACCAACACTAGAAAGATTATCAACCAAGACTAAGAGCTCTTTCTACCCTTTCCCACAATCATAATGGAGGTTTATATTCAGAGTTTTCCTTCTCCTAGAAAGGTTGCCTTCACCACGGCTATAGGACCCTTCCTAACCTTTTAACTATACCCATTTTGATGTATAAATTGTCAACCATATGACTTAATGAACATCCTAACTTTTTTAAACAGCACTTTTAATATAATAATGAAGCCATTAAATGCAAAAGTCAGGGAAAGCCCGGACAAGCTTCAAGTTTAAATATTCATATAAAATCAAAAAGAAATGGCCCTACACACCGAAAGTTAGCTAAGATGTGTATTAAAAGTCGAGCGATCGATATGAAATTATTGAGGAATCAGAAAACTTGCGGCAATACGCTATATAATGCGAAAAAGAGGCTGCGAGTTAATGTCTGACGAAGATCAACAAATCATTGATAATATTCGTGAGACCGAGACGTCGCATACAAAAAACAAAATAACGAAAAAACAAGAACAATCTAGCTTTGCAAATGAATATTACTGGATAGAGGGAGACCTGGCGATTCCAATTATAAATGATTAACAATGAAAGAGGCAATATTCACAGAGAAAATTTCAATAATGTTGTTGCTAGGATACACAAAACAAAAGATATACAAAACAACTGCCAATATAAACGTTGAATTATTTAAAAGTTTACTCTACGAATAAGTGAAAAACTTGTATGGTTAAGGGGCGGATCTAGGAATTTTTCAGTGTACGTCAAAACACGGAAATTGCGCAATCTAGGGGGGTGCGGGGGCATGCCCCCCCGGAATTTTTTTAAAATTTGGCTCTCTGAAATGGCATTTCCTGCATTCTGACAAGATTTTTTTAGAAAAATCTTACAGTGCTAATTTGCATTTTTATGGCCACATTTTGCGATTTATTTTTAAAAAAAATGCTTGCACTTGTTTCAATCGTTATTGGAGAGCTTGTTTTGGACTGTTTCGCTCTGTCAGAGCTCATCAGCATGCCTAGACATGGACAGCCAAGACATAGCCTTAGCTGCCAAATTCCTTCTCTGATTAGAAGAAATAAAGTAAATAGACCATAAGACATTTCATGGGTACCGACTGAGAGGAGCTCACACTCACTGTGGCCTCACATCATCTTGGTCATATTAATTCTGAGTTTGCAAAAGCTTGAGTAACTAATTTGTTTTCCTTTAACTTATCAAGCTGAAAGACACTTGATGTATGTATATAACTACCAAATAGTTTACCCCTTATCTACCCTGAGCTGTCTGGTTTTGAGGTGCCAGATACTCACCTAAAGAGAAAGAGTTATGAGAAGAGAAAAATGGACCATGTAGGACATTTCATGGACATAGAGAGAGCTCACTCTCTACATCATCCTGGTCATATTAACTATCTATTACTTTATTCTACCCCTTATCTACCCCGAGCTGTCTGGTTTTGAGGTGCCAGTTACTCGCCTAAAGAGAAAGAGTTTTGAGAAGAGAATAATAGACCATGTAGGATGTTTTATAATTGAACACATTTTTTATTAGAATTTAGAACATCAATTTCCAAATCGGTCGTACCTTTGGCTTTCTCTCTATAAGTAGCAATATCATACTCATGAATAAAATTTATTTGGGAAGTGCTGGTAGTGATAGTTGAACTTGTGGATGGTGAAGTGGTTGCAGAAGGAGCAGGTGAGTTGGTTGCAGCTGTTTTGCAGCTGTTTTGCCACTTAATTCTGACGATGGAACAAAAGCAATTGGTGTGTTTGATAGTATGGCAAGGTTTGGGGTCTGGTGTAGTTATAAAAGGAAAATAAATTTTAGATTGAACCAAATTTCCACTGGAATTTTATTTAGACTTTACAGGTTGGAGGAGATTTTTTGTGAAACATCCTTTTTTCTCCTCCTGTTGGCTCAGCATAAAACATGAGAGGGACAAAATGATATGGTTGAAATACGTTACCTGATTCAACAATGCCTTGAAAACAAAATAGGATATGTACATCTCACATACCTCTTAAAGGTGGACATGGTTCTACTTTACAATTAAAAAGTAATTTAAATTTCTGTTCCCCACAGTCAGGGTAATAACAAAAAATATTTCTGTTTGTAACAGAAGCCAAACCAAGAATACATAAGAAACTAGATCATGTGTTATCACAACAGTTTAAAATAGCTTCTTTTTTAACAAGCTGATTCGCAGAACATCCAGAATCTATACTAGGAGATCTATATTTAAAAGCCAGATACAAAGTCAAAACACAATCCAAACCAATCGAATATTAAAGAAAAAATAAACAGTAGACTGTTCGAGAAGAGGTATTGGAATTCAATATTTAACGCTGTTGATCAGATTATTGAAGTAAAAATTGGCGATGGTTGGCTAAACACATCTCATTATCTCAATAATTAATATATGATGTATTATTCATAAATACTCTATAGTCGAACATAATATACGTCACCTATCTTATCTAATTTAAATAATTTACGCTTTTAAAGGTTACACAAGTTTTAGGAACTAAACTACTAAAGCTAAGATAGTTTCCACTCACTTTATTAAAAGCAATACAACTTTCTTTCCATTAACAGCTCTTGCACACTGAGGATTGAGGAATATGACTCTGGGTCAAAATCCCGGTACAATGTCTTGCAGCGTTCTCTACAAGTTCGGCCGTAACATCCGTAGACCATAATCGAAACTCAGTCTCATTCGAGTCAATTTACTGCTGACCATGTGCTGACTAAGACAGCCGAGTTATACTTTTTCTCACTTCCGACGTACACTGCATTTACTTCCGACGTACACTGGCCATTTTTTACTGCTTTTGACCAATCAGTGCTCGTGTTTGCGGCCATTTTGCCGTACATCGGCCATTTTGCCGTACTCGAATTATCCTCAATTGTAAATGGAAGAAAGGAGGTCCCTCAATAACCCTATCATATGAACAGTTTCGTTCAGACTACATGAAGTAGGCAAAGTCTTCTCAGCCGAAAATATTTTTTTAGCGCGCTAATTACGGGCAAAATGAAAATTTCGAAAATTTCAAAATTTAAATAAAATTTTTAAAAGTTTGAATATTTATTTTTCAAATTTTTAAAACATTTTTAGAAGTTTTTTTGAAAATTCAAACTAATTAATTCATGAATAAATTAGTCTCGAAGTTTAGTGTACGTCGCTTGCCGTGTTTGACGTACCCTAAATCCGCCCCTTAGAACTAGAACACAAATCCCCGCAAAAGGGTATAAAATGAAACAACTATTTCAAATAGCCTAATGTGAAATAGTCTAATGTGAAATAGCCTAATGTGAAATAGCCTAATGTGAAATAACCTAATGTGAAAATAGCCTAAAGTGAAATAGCTTAATATATCCGCATTTTATTATTAGTTCGACTGTTTGTCTAGTTTGGCGATTTCGAAATATTTTCTCATTCTTTGGTCTTGACTTTTGTGGTCCTTTATTACCGAAAAAGGTAAGTCGAATAAAGATGTATTAGATATGTATCCATTTAAGATTTAAACTGTATGCAAGTGTACGTACACTACAATCTGGTCTGTTATCTTTAGACAGTAAGAACACGCCGCACTGAATCACTAATCAAACATGCATTGCATTCGAAGATCGATAAAATTCGACGTTCGATCACCCATGTCTTTGACTTATTAAGCGTTTATAATGTGGAGATAAGTTAAGAACTTAATTAGGCTTAGCATATGCAGTCAGTTAATAATCTTTAGTCGCTGGTGCGCTTAAAGTTGTCGAAATTACAGTCAACAAATTAAATAATATTGCGAAGGCAAGTGGCAAACTAGCCTGCCCGGCAGACGAATTAAAATATTATTAACAAACCACTGATCTGAATGATGTTTGCGTGCAGGGTTATCCCGCATGTTATGCTATGCACTATACAATTATACGCATCTTTACTCTCTGTTTCTGTGTTTTATTCATACCGATTAATGAGGTTTACGCATGATCCCCGTCCCCATAGTTTTCTACATTTACATATACAGATTACAGGACATCATTGTGGTTCTCATTACCTACTCCAAAACCGTAAAACCATGATCAGGAATCAGCAGTATTGCAGTAATGACTTATTATTTGATAAAAAATGCCTTTTGCCATCATGGCCAAAAATAAGGTAATTTGTAAAAATAATGAAACTAAGAATGAGAGGATGCCCCTCTAACAATATATTTCAAAGTTTTTTCACAGTTTTGGAAAGCTTGCTAGTCAAACCCTATTTATTGAATCATGTTCAAACTTTGCTATATATACCTACCAATTTTGAGGTGCTCTTTCCAGTGGCTAAGTTTATTTCTTTGTTTTGTTACTTTTTTAATAATCAACCCCAATAGCTTTTATCAGAACGAACGTCGAATTTTATCGATCTTCGAATGCAATGAATGTTTGATTAGTGATTCAGTGCGGCGTGTTCTTACTGTCTAAAGATAACAGACCAGATTGTAGTGTACGTACACTTGCATACAGTTTAAATCTTAAATGGATACATATCTAATACATCTTTATTCGACTTACCTTTTTCGGTAATAAAGGACCACAAAAGTCAAGACCAAAGAATGAGAAAATACTTGGAAATCGCCAAACTAGACAAACAGTCGAACTAATAATAAAATGCGTCGGCCTTCACGCAACACAATGTATCATGTATCATCCGAAAAAACCCGGATATATTAAGCTATTTCACTTTTGACTATTTTCACATTAGGTTATTTCACATTAGGCTATTTCACATTAGGCTATTTCACATTAGACTATTTCACATTAGGCTATTTCACATTAGGCTATTTCACATTAGGCTATTTCACATTAGGCTATTTCACATTAGGCTATTTCACATTAGGCTATTTCACATTAGGCTATTTCACATTAGGCTATTTCACATTAGGCTATTTCACATTAGGCTATTTCACATTAGGCTATTTCACATTAGGCTATTTCACATTAGGCTATTTCACATTAGGCTATTTCACATTAGGCTATTTCACATTAGGCTATTTCACATTAGGCTATTTCACATTAGGCTATTTCACATTAGGCTATTTCACATTAGGCTATTTCACATTAGGCTATTTCACATTAGGCTATTTCACATTAGGCTATTTCACATTAGGCTATTTCACATTAGGCTATTTCACATTAGGCTATTTCACATTAGGCTATTTCACATTAGGCTATTTCACATTAGGCTATTTCACATTAGGCTATTTCACATTAGGCTATTTCACATTAGGTTATTTCACATTAGGCTATTTCACATTAGGCTATTTCACATTAGCCATTAGGCTATTTCACATTAGGCTATTTCACTTTAGGCTATTTCACATTAGGCTATTTCACTTTAGGCTATTTCACTTTAGGCTATTTCACATTAGGCTATTTCACATTAGGCTATTTCACATTAGGCTATTTCACTTTAGGCTATTTCACTTTAGGCTATTTCACATTAGGCTATATCACTTTAGGCTATTTCACTTTAGGCTATTTCACATTAGGCTATTTCACTTTAGGCTATTTCACATTAGGCTATTTCACTTTAGGCTATTTCACATTAGGCTATTTCACTTTAGGCTATTTCACATTACGCTATATCACTTTAGGCTATTTCGCTTTAGGCTATTTCACTTTAGGCTATTTCACATTAGGCTATTTCACATTAGGCTATTTCACATTAGGCTATTTCACATTAGGCTATTTCACATTAGGCTATTTCACTTTTGGCTATTTCGCTTTAGGCTATTTCACTTTAGGCTATTTCACATTAAGTTGAACCATTGCGCAAATAGTTGAATCATTTCAAAACAAGTTAAACCATTTCAAAAGCGATAGTTGAACCATCGCATAACTTATTGAATGACTGCACAATATGTTGCATCAACTCATATTTAGTTGAACCATTTCAGAACTAGTTCAGCCATTTCACCGCGTACTGTTCATCCATTTCAATTTATATTGAATGGTTTCACAGCGGAACGTTACACGGGACGAAAAATCGGATTTGCAAATTTGCAAATTCGTGTGCAAATTTGTTGTAAAAGTCAACTTTGACTACGTTTGACCAAATTTGCAAATGTGCAAAGTTAATGTTTGCTTACAACTTTGCAACCATTGCAATCTTTCAACTGCCGTCAAGCCAGCGGTGCAAACGTGATAGCAAATGTGTTGCAAAGACGAAATTTGTCTATATCTTTGCGAACTGCGCAAATTTGTTGAAACTATCATTTTTGCATACGTGTTTGCATAACGTACAAATATAATAGTATTTTTTATTTATGCAACGTTGCAAATTTTGAGAATACTTATTGCAAAGTTAACACTGTAATTTCAAGCTATAGTTGATGTTAGTGTTTCACTTTTATGCATTATACGACTACAGTTTATATTCAAAGACAGTCAACAAAGTAGTTAAATTTTTAATTTGCAAATACTTTTCATTCAACATTTAGGCAACGCTAGCCCCTAAGTGCACTTATGTCTATAGCAATACATATTCGATGCCTTACGGATCAATACATAATGAAATGAGAGCACAGTAAAACCAGAGACAATATGTATAGTAGTTAAAACATGAGCGACCGATGTTTATGGCAGTTATAATGGCGAGCCGTTGTAACTCATGCCTATATATATAAACATCGGCCGCAAATATTTTAACGAACTTGTATAAAATATGAATATATGATGCATACTTTGCATGGAAGTTGTATAGAAACGGTACAAACAAATTATTTTAACTCCGAAAAAGCTCAATTTGAGCAAGTTAACTTTGATAAAACATTGATGTTTTATTAATCAATGTTATATCCTGTGTTAAAGAAGCTGATTAAATATTAATTTCTTTTGAATTATCTTCATGAATTATTAATGAATTTTACAAATAGTATTGACTATATCTATTCATTTTACAAGTTCGTTAAAATATTCGCGACCGATGTTTATAGGCAGTTACAACGGCGAGCCGCGTAACTGCCCATAAACATCGGCCGCTCATGTTTTTTGTCGTGCTCAGCTGACGAATGACTGCGACTTTATCACCTGGAGCGTGGTTCGCAGCGCGGATAACTAGTATCCGGTGCATGGATAGGTCGTGTCCAGTCATTTTCTATCTATTCAATAGTTTTCTGAGGAAAAATAGCAGGTGAATATGTTGTTTCCAACATGGATAGACGTTCACTCGCTTTTTTCACATGCAGATACGCCATTCAGTGGATAGAAAGTATATTCACTGGATATCGGATTTATCCAATGGAGCTATCATGCAGGCTTTAATTTGAACAACCGACTCCTGGTATCCAAACTGAACGGAAAATTGTCTTTTGGTTGTACTCGTACTCGTAGTCAAATCAGTAATTAAAGTTCTCAACAATATGAGACTAAGTACATGCAGTAAAAAGTTTATCTAAAAAAGAACAAATCAGACCACACTTAACATAACAAATAACAAACAAAAGTTAACGTTTTTCAAAAGTTGTTCAGTTAATTTACTGACACAGCTGTACGCTGGTACTCTCCTCTGGTACTGAGGTATTCACTGCATTACCAATGTGGCGTCCTTTTATCGTTCCCACCGCCGATCCTGTGCATTTGCGAAGAAATTTTCTATCAAGGCTCTTTAAGACCTTAAACCTCTGTATTTCCACACTTCATGCATGAGAGGTGAATTATACCACGATCTTCTTTTTGCGTGCATGGGCTCTCCTGTACCCCATCATTTGATGGATAATTAAAAACTCTTTCGTTCTCGCTGTTCTCTGTAGAAAGTTCTCCGTCCCAATCCAGCTTTAAATTATATCTTTTCCCTGGCAATCCAAATCCTGGCAATTTTTCCTTGACGTCTCCAGAGAAATTAATACGGCGACGTAACATATATACGACAAAAAGAAAAAATTAAAATATTTAGTCATGAGTTGAAATATACTATAGATAATCAATATCCTTGTATTAAAATGGGGGTATTAAAGTAAACCTTGTATTAGTTTATTAACTTTCTACAATATATTGTGCCGCAAAATGATGTATGCGCAATATGCATTGGCGCGTAATTAATTATCACCCGCTGCAAAGGCGCTGCGCGAGGGTGATAAATTTGATGGAGGACCGTTTGTGTTTAGGCGATGATTTCTGGCAAATGTTGTGTATTTGTTTATATATATATAAGAATAAAAGAAGAGACGGCAGCGAACTTCGAACAGGATACAATTTAATGGAAACGTTTCGCCCAGTTCCTTTTTAATCAGTTCCTAATAATTAAGTCACTTGGAGCAAATCGTTTATACAACAAATAAAGTGCAAAAAATATCGCTGCATGGGATAAAGTTAAAATAAAAGACATGTACAAATAAAAACCTATTAACATAAAACATCATAAAACCTAATTAATTGTTCAGTTTTTGGATCGGTATTCGCATCTTTTTAGACAGTAGAGTCGTGCGCTCCAGTAAGCTTCTCTTTTCAACAATCACTGATCTAGTACTGTTCTTGCCGTTAATGTTTGAATTTGTTCAATCCCAATGAGACTAAAGTTTTGTAGATGGTGAGGTTCCTTAAACAAACACGCGTGATAGCAATGTATCTACTGCGCGCATGCGATGGCCACCTCGCACGTCTTCTTGTTGGTCACCGAAATCGGACGCGGAAATCAGTGCTGCAGTATAGATCCAATATACTGCATTTCGCACTTCTTGCAAGTAACTAAATAAAAAATATGTTTACAATGGCAATGGTCCGTTGCTTGATAGGATATTTTGTTCTTGTAGTTTTGGTGTTAGTGAAGAAGTTTGCTTCTTGAAGGTAATTTTGACAAAGGTCTTCGGATGCCAAAAACAAATGCGATTTGTTTAAGAAGCCAAATTTTCTTTAAGAAGCAATCTTATTCGCCAGCGCCAAAACAAGAACAAAATATATTGGATATACCACTGCACTGAACTCCGCGTCAGATTTCGCAATCATAAATCGGGAGTCAATGGTAACCAACAGAAGATGTGCGAGGTGGTCAACCATTTTAATAAGGAACCTCACCATCTACAAGACTTTATAGTAATTCATTGGGATTGAACGAATTCAAAACATTAAACGGGCAAGAACAGTTATGGACCATGAGCGATTGTTGACAAGAGTTGCACACTGGAGTGCACAACTCTGGTCTCCTACTACATATATATCTACCATTTTAATTTTTTAACTATACCCCTAGGGATATTATTTGCACGTTGTGTAAGATATAAATTCCGAGAACGAGGGTGTGCATAAAGCATACATCCCGACGTTCGAGGGATTTATCTGACGGCTAATCTCATGATTGAGGAAGTTTTCCAACAAAGTTTTGTCTATTTTTCCACCTTGGACAAAGATTTTCCTATTTTTTTCTTCATTTCTTATCTAATTACTAGTATTCATAGGGCTTTATGCTATAGAAAGAAAACCGACTCAATCACGAAATAATTATTATATAAACGATTTGCTCCAATTGTTTTAGTTTTAGGTGCGGGCACTGAAGAATTAAGCCTGAGGCGAAACGTCCGCATTAAAGATTTTCCTGTTCGACGTTCGCTGTCGTCTCTCCTTTTATTCTTCTATACATAATTGTGACAAAATTGTGACTAATATACATAATTGTGACGGGCCCAACAGGGTTTGCGCGAACGCGACACGGTACGGTAGGAAAACATACATTATTAAATCGCAATGTTATTTATTAAATTGCAAGTGCGATTTAGTAAATCGCAAGTGTTTTTTGGTAAATCGCAAATGTTATTTAGTAAATCGCAAGTGTTATTTAATAAATAACAAATGTTATTTATAAATGACAAACCATGAGGAGCTAAATAACATCAAAATATACAAAATAAACGCTAAATATTTTTTTACAAACGGCGCCCCATATACGACGGGCAAAATAAATAGTGTAACGACAAAGAACATTTAGCATTGAAGATAATTGGTTTAGTTTTGAGGCCGAGAAATGTGTTTTGTTTTTGCTTCTGACAAACAATTTTTTTATGTACCAATACCTTTGCCTGATCAGTTTAGCCTGCGAAGCAGGTATTACGGAAACCGGATGTATCAAATATTGTGTTAATTAATTATTCGTTTGGGGTCTGTGTCTGTGCGCAGTTTTCGTTGATATTTGTGTTGTCGGAGTTTTAATGGCATCAAAACGGATTACCACTACCGATTTATATTCCATAAAGGTAAG